>JAODAL010001240.1:0-122500 GCA_025379985.1 Phyllomedusa bahiana | reverse complement strand
GGCTACTCGTGGTTCCCAGGGCTGGCTGTACAGACATTCCCTGGGCTCCATCGGGTCACCGGGAGTACGATGAAGCCCTTCGATTATGCCGTGGTCACTGACCAAACAGGTAACCGCTGGGTATCTGAGGTTTCCTCCAGTCCCCGCCGTTAACAGAGATTGCTCTAGGAATAGAGTTGTTAACTACAGCTCCACTCCTAGCGCAGTTATGGCTCTGGGAGCCACAAAACCCCTCTGTCTGCAGCAACATATTTTGGCGTCACTGCAGACAGAAGACCTGCGCCATCCGCCGTCAAAACGGTGGGCAGCCGTTAAGGGGTTAATTTAGTGTATAAAGCATGAATAAAACCAAATATCCAAAATGAAAAGTCAACATAACTACAGCACCTACAGTCATATGAACTTAAAGGGGTTGTTCCCCCATACACATTGATGGTACATCGATAAGATATGCCATCAACGTGTGATAGGTGCAGGTTCTGAAACCAAACGTGCCACTCGGCTGTACTTGAAACGCCCAAAGATTTCAATGGAAGAGTTCCGACCAACTTTCCATTTAAAACAGAGAGGTTTCGGGGCTTGTTCTCGAGATAAGAGTCTATAGAAATGCCATCAATGTGTATGCTGGGACAACCCCTTTAAAAATGCACTTTTTTGATCCCCAAAAAAAGTACAAATAACCAATTTTCAGACCTTGCAGGGTCTTTTGTCAAGTGTGAAGTGGCATTCTTTGATAATAATCCATATAGCACAAGAAGTGTACCACATACCCAGGTGACAATGATAAAACCATCATAATAAATAGTTATATAATCATTGCTACAGGGAATAATCCAGCATAGGGATCACAGGGATCCTCAGGCATACAAACCATGGATGAAGTTTTAGATGCTGCGACGCCAATAGTTAAAAGGAATTAGAGGAAAAGCTTTCAAGTCAATAGGTAAAATATATCCTTCAAGGGGTTATCCCATCTCTACAAATGGCTTCTGCAGACAGCTCCTGACTCACTAAATTCAGAAATCCTACCGAAATGAAATAAGTCATTTTTTGATGCCACATTCCCTTTAAAGAGTATCTGTCACTTTTCCCAACATGTCTGTATTCGTTACCAACTGCATAGGATTATATGAGACAATAATTCTGGAGCAGCTTTTCTTAAAACTCCTCGGTTACTCTTCTTAGAAAGGTATGAGTAAATTGACAACTGGACGTTACCAGTTGGAGCTTTGCTGCCAGTGTCAGATGTGTGGGGACACGCCCATTTGACAAGGGTAATAGTAACATCCAGTAGACAATTTCTTCATACAGTTCAAGGAGGAATAACAAAGTAATCGCACAAACTAAAGATCTATGAAAACCTTTACCAGAATCGTCATTACACAGAAAATACAACTATTTGCTTAAAAAAAAAAAAAAAAAAAAAAGTTAGGAGAGACAAAAATTCCCCTTTAAGATGTAAGCTGAAATACACACTTATATCCCTTTTTAGCAGTCAGGACAAATCTAAACGGGTTTTGGCAACACCACCACCAATAAGAACTACCTATACCACAAAAAAATGAAGTTTTCTGCCTATCAATACCTAAAACTTAACCTTTAATCAGTCTGCAATAAAAACAAATAACCATACTCCTACATACACAAAGCCTACCTATCAAATAAACAGGGTAACCGCCCTGATAAGGGCGACCCCGACCGGAACCTGAGAGATACCAGAATATAGACCCTTATAAAAAATAATAAAAAAACTTAGTTCTTTATAACTACATTCTTTAGAGAAAAAGTCGAATAGATACTGTGGTATCTATTTGACTTTCTCTTAAGGACGTTGTTATCAAGCACTAAGTTTGTTTATTATTTTTTATAGGGGTCTATATTCTGGTATCTCTCAGGTTCCGGTCGGGGTCGCCCTTATCAAGACGGTTACCCTGTTTATTTGATAGGTAGGCTTTGTGTATGTAGGAGTATGGTTATTTGTTTTTATTGCAGACTGATTAAAGGTTAAGTTTTAGGTATTGATAGGCAGACAACTTCGTTTTCTGTGGTGAAGATGTAAGCTGAAACCTAACCCGACTTGAAAAAAATCTCTATGAAGTGTTGAGACGACAAAAGTTCAAGGTTGTTCCCTTGGATGGCTAAGAGAACCCAATGCGTTGAGGGTTGGATCTCCACCATGTAGGCACAAATGCCCCCATGGCCAGTTAAGTAAAAACACCCTGTTTTAAGAACTGCATCATACCTTTAACCAGAACGGTGCCCATTAATCAAAGCAGCAACACTAACATTTTGGTGCAAACCATGGCAAAAAACGTTGGATATGTTTTTCACCACATTTATTATGTGGTTAAGACCGTTTTTAGAGCTCGTCCGACAAATGGCTGTGACCTTAAAGTGTGTGGTTTCACAGAAAGAGGTGTGCTTTAGCGTGCAACACCATTCACCCCCCAAAAAATTCACCAAAATTGATACAGTAAGTGGCATCAGGTAAGTCAACTTAGAACTGTCTAGTCTAACCTTACAACTTTCCTAAACGTGCTAGATTTATCAATACTATGATAAATGTGGCGCAGTGTACGTCTGTCTAGTCTACGTTTTCACGGTCTAAGGCCTTGTCCCCTCGGCACGGGTTTTCAGACGGTTTTGACAACTGCCTACAAACCGGCTGACAAACTTTAAAATGGACGTCTATGGAAAACCCGTGCAGCGGTCCGAAAAGCATAGAACATGATCATTCTTCCGTCCAGTTTTTGGACGGAAGATGAACATGTCTATGCGAAGGAGAAGGGCTTTTCGCCACTAATTGCGGAGAAAAGCCGCCCCTTTCACAGCCCAAAAACAGTGCAAATACCAGTCGAATAAACCGACCGGTATTTGTCCTGTGCCGTGGGGACGCGCCCTAGGAGTTGGACAGTATTGAAAGATCTGGTCAAAAGTATTAATCTGAACATGGATTTAAAGTGTACGTTTCCCAGATACCACTCACAGGGGCCCATTTAGATCATGAACAGTCACCCCATAGATACCCTAAGAACCCAAGATACTAGATGCCGACTGTAGATTTCAAGGTGCTTCAGCAACCAGGGTGCTGCGGTTTGTCAACCCACGACCGGTTTGGACCTCAGTTGAAGGGGTTTGTATGTTCATGTGTGAAAAACTGGTTTGACGGTGCAGGTGTTTAAAGAGGGCATGTAGACTTTTTTTCAGGATTCTGTACATAGTAAAGACATTCCGGTATCTCTGGTGAACCACAGGTTTATGTAGATAGTAGAGGACCCAACACTCTGATGCTATTGTAGAGACATGCAGGGAGATCAATACATATGAACCGCAGTGGTATGAAAGTTGAAAAGAATTAAATGAGCTTTGGCATGTATATTGACTTAGCACAGCATAACAGTTACACCCATAGGCCAGCAGGTAGATGTCAGGTTGACATCTTTGTGGATAAATGATAAGCTTTTACAATCATGTTAAAGAAGAAAAAAAACTACAATGTTATACAACTTTCTAGTATGAACAAGTCCAGTGCTCGGAGTAGAGATTCCCCTGAAATCTGATCATCTCACCTCCTGGACGAGTTCCAAAATACTACACCCCATGTTTTACTTTGGCATCTAAACCATAAATAATCACGGTGTCCGCCTCAGGGCAGATGTAGTCATGTCGATGATCCGTGCAACCACAAGGAACAGTTCAGAACTTGGCCCGTAGCGTTCCCTCAAGAATGTTTCTTCATAGGTTTAATTTCCTTAGGCTAAAAACCACTTTACATATTTTGGAGGTGGGGGTTAGGCAACGCTGACCCTATTCTAAATTCGTAGACCTCAGCCGCAGGAAATGTGACACCATGAGGAGTTTGGCTGAAGGCAACTTTGCAGCTTTCCTGTCCATGAGAGATGGTCCTGTCCGCGATGATGGGGGATGAGTGGTCGACAATGCTCCTCGCTGTGTGTAGGCGTCATTCAAAGACAGGGATCCTCTGGTTCTCCTTACAAGCATTTCTCTTCCCACATGATCCAAAAGCATTGGACTGAAATTGTGGATAAAATATTGGTGAAAACGATCTACAGAAAGCAGAAGTCTTCTATAAACACCATTCAGGCCCAATTACCACCACGTTTCGGCCCTACGTTGCCAGTATCCACCAGGATCCCTTGAAAACAGTATATTGACTTATACTGCAGCTGAACCATGGGTAACTATAGGGCAAATAGTCTCTTTGGGACTACGTTTGCCCTATTCCATGTTAGTATACGTGTCACAGTGAACATAGTAACCTGCACACAGCATGTTACAGAGCAGGAGGGGTTGAGGAGACTAATATACAAATATCTAATACATAAATCAGTGGCACACTAAAGACTAAGTAAAACCTCAAGTTATATAGGAATATAGGAAATGCTTTACAGCTAAGGAAAAATGAAAAACCTGGGACTCTTAGTTTACAGTATTTGATCAAAGATTGTATTAAGCTCACCTCCCAACACGTCAAGGGGTTCCCAGAGCAGCATGTATTAGATGTATGTCATTGCCTTTCAGTGTGCACCTATGCTTACGTTTTCAAAATATATATTAGATGTGCACAGCCTTTTACATTTTGTAGTCTATTTGTGAGATGGAAATCACATTGGCTTGCTGAACTCAACAACCTCTTTTTAAATCCGTGCAGGTTAATTTAATTGCAGGTTCCTATACACTTCTGGGAAGTGGCAGTCTGAATGGACTCCTAGCAAGGTAACATGTTTTAGTGTAGGGACTCACACTGCTACTGGGAACCCCTTGACGTGTTGGGAGGTGAGCTTAATACAATCTTTGATCAAATACTGGTAAACTAAGAGTCCCAGGTTTTTCATATTTTCCTTAGCTGTAAAGCATTTCCTATATTCCTATATAACTTGAGGTTTTACTTAGTCTTTAGTGTGCCACTGATTTATGTATTAGATGTATGTCATTGCCTTTCAGTGTGCACCTATGCTTACGTTTTCAAAGTATATATTAGATGTGCACAGCCTTTTACATTTTGTAATATACAAATAAACAGGAAATTATTTAATATAAATTTAAAAGCTCTTTATTCAAAATTTCTGCTTATTCTGGGTTAAGGAGTCCAGTAGGCGGACTCATCAGTAATTGACAGCCAGATACCTACACACCCTTCGAGGGAAGGCTGTCAATCACTGATAGCCCAGTGAGGCTATGTTCACACGGCTTATTTTGGGGCGCATTTCGGCGCGTATTGTGCTCTAATACGAGCGAAATGCGCTCCAATCATTACGGTAATCCATAGTTCTCATAGGAGAACTATGGATTATGCCTCCTCTACCCGGACGTACAATACAATCGTATTGTACACCCGGGGAGATAAGTGACATGTGACAAGTAATACATGTCAATGGGGCCGGCAGGCTGCCAGCCCCCCCCCCCCGCGTCACGGGAGTATGCACCGATCAGCGCGACTCCGAACACCCAGTATAATTGCGGGGCGTACAATACGTCACACAATTAAGCCGTGTGAACTTGCCCTAAGAAGTCGTATCAATGACTGACACCTTTCCTCTAAGAGTTGTGAATAAGGAGACGGCCGTCAGTCACTGATAGGACCGCCCACTGGACTCCTTAAGCCAGAATAAGCAGAAATTTAAATTACTACATGTTCTTCTGAATTTTTCTCCACTAAACTAAATATTAATCTGCGCAGCTCCTTCTGCTCTACATCATGCTGCCTGCAAATCACATTGCATATTTTATGAGACAAGTTCCCTTTAAAAGCAGAACACAAAAAAAACCTAAGAGCCCCAAAAAAGGCAACATAAGCGGAGTCCTAAAGGGGTTGTCTCACTACAAAGAATAGCTTTCAAAATGTAGGGAACACTAAATGAAGACGTTTTCCAAATATATTGCTTTGTTCATCTTTTTTGTTAAGGAGCTACAAGTGATTTTATCACCTTCTGAGGGCTCTCAGGTTTCCAAAGTGACCGACCTGTGTCCTTCTCCCCCCTGCTGTTTGTTCTATCTGATAGCAGGAAGTGGCATCACACAGGTCCTGGTCGGCAGTGATAGAGCTTGTGTGTTATCTGATCTTTCAGACAAAAGACAGTAAATACTCTACTGTTTACATTAGCTCAGAAGCTTCTCCAGACAGAGAAGGTAATTTAGCTAATCTAAACTAATAAACAGAGAAGTCCGAATACAAGGAGCTCATATGCTAATTACAGACAGCTTGACCAGGAAGTGACAGAGCAAAGCAGCATTATGTCATTCATCCTAGGAAACTTTAAGATGAGACAACCCCTTTAATGTTCACACAGCATATAGCGGCGCGCACCTGTGCACGGCGTAACATGCCTGTGGTTGACAGTATGCACTGGCTAGCGTGTACTTTCAACAGCGCTACGGCTTAGCCTCATATTCACTTTTGTCTTTGTGACATATCGCTTCTTTTTTACGGGCACGTTCTGTGCGCTGGGGAAAACGTCAGGTTATTATAGCACTCAATGAGTGCTATGATTTTACTGTATTTGCAGCGCGAACTTTGGACACATTGCAGCGCAATTACGTGCCAAAGTACGCCCTGCGAATACGCCGCAGGACTATGGGAATATGCTGACCCGTACTCCAATATATCCATGAATATCTGCAGCACATTAGGTCCATCAGTTAGAATCCAGTATATAACCCTTCAACATGACTGGCAAACGGCCTCTCTGCATTTTGGAGGCCGTTTGGCACAGTGAGAGGTCTGAAGTTGACCCTAGTGAGAGATAATATAGAGTAGGACCACCCAACTGAGATCCCGTTGTAAGTCGGGGGTGGCTTGAGCATTTTTTGGCCAAAAACATGCGGACCAAGAATCACAAAGTTTTTTCATATATTGCAGATAGCATAAATGCTCCTTTGGAGATTTCCATGTGTTTTTTTGCCTTTTTGCAGTGTGTGCACTGGTATTGGACTGTGTGCATGTGTATATGTGCCGCAGCCATGCCAGTGGCACCCAGTTTCGCAGTGTTTTTTTTCAGAAATGTTTTTCTGTGCAGAACTATACATTGTATTTGGCACATATTGCTTTTAAACTATATAAGGAGAAGTAGATACCTCCATCTTGGTTTCCTGCACCACGTCCACCTCCACAGGCTGTTATATCAATGCACTATGCTTTGAAAGGTTGGTGCTTTTTTTATTTTTCTCTCTGCATTTTGGAGGCCGTTTGGCACAGCGAGAGGTTTGAAGTTGACCCATGTGAGAGATAATATAGAGTAGGACCACCCGCCTGAGATCCCGTTGTAAGTTGGGGGTGGCTTGAGCAATTTTTGGCCAAAAACATGCAAACTAAGAATCTCAAAGTTTTTTTTCATATATTGTAGATAGCATAAATGCTTCTTTGGAGATTTCCATGTGTTTTTTCAAGCTGGCTGTGGCTCTATGAAACAGCATAATGAGAAAACCCCTTTAAGTAGAACACTCCTGAGCCTTTTATTATGGGACTAGTGACCATGCAAAAGATTAAAGGAACACTCCAAGCAAACCAAAATACCCAGTTATGCCTGGTGCAGAACCCGAGGGTTTAAAGGGCCCACAAAGAGAGAAGCCATGCAGCGACCGCTCAGCTTCTGCAATGAATATAAAACACGGGGTAGCACTTTCGGTCGGGGATGTTCCTTTAAAGCTATCTATTGACATCTCAAACAAAGTGAGCGAGATGTAAAAAAAAATAGGTTTTCAGTACAAGGCAGAACATAAAAACAGCACTGCCAACATGGGCGGCGGTATAGAAAAAACCACATGTCCAATTCTACCAGAACAAAGCACAATGGAAAGAGCGGAACACAGCTGGAAGAGAACAGAAAGGATTCTGCTAACCAAGAAATCCCTTTGAGTTTACTCAGCTTTTTTTTGGGTAGAAAAATTGGGATTCTTCGCAGCTGGAGATTGCATTTCAAAGACAGCTGCTGTGATCGTAATCTCCCTGCAAAATATTCTCCGAGGTCGTCTTCCCCTTTATGCTCAAAGGGTCAATATTACTTAATGCCTATAGTTATTTATTCAGAACCAGCAGGTCCCGCTCAAAGGCCGCACCCATCCAGATCCCCGGGCTGTGCCCCTGGGGAGCACAATATCACTGCAGTATACAACCGCCTTTGATGTAGTTCTAAACAAAACACAAGAGCCACAAAAATGAAAAAAAAAAAAAAAAAAAAAATTTTAAACAGGCCGTGTGACCTCCCCTGTCGCTTTAGTAAATCCTTATGTTCCCTGTGATATAACAATTCTGGAGCATCTTCTCTTATAACTGTGTTGTGCTGTTCCTCTGTTATTCCTCCTAGAAATGTATGACTGAATCTGTCACCTGGGCGTTACCATTCTAGAAGGGTGCATCCTTGCATACACTGACTAGTACTGACTGTGCAGGGACACCTGCTCAATAGGTAACACCCAGCTGACAGACTGCTAATGAATTCCTAGAAATTGTAGTTACATAGAACGGTTGAAAAAATACAAAATGTTCATCAAGTTGAACCAAGTGGAGGGGGGAGGATGTAGATGAAGGGGGGGAGGATGTGGATGAAGGGAGGGGTAGAGGGAATTTTTAAGCCCCTTCCCCCCCCCCCCCCCCCCCCCCGCCCCTTACACACTAATGCAGACTTTGGAACCCATAAGGCAAGAACTAAATCTTTCCTAAGGAAAAATGTCACTCCTGATCCCAAAATTGCCAAAAGCAGTACAAGGGTGACCCACAACACGGAAAAAGAGGCTCCAGAATTGTGATTTCATGTAGAACTCAATTTTTTTTTCTGATCACACCTACTTTGTTTTGTAAATTGAATCAAAATCTCTGAGTGTGTTAATATATCCATAAAGTCCACAGAGGAAGCATGTCACAAGAATACCAACCGGGAGGTAGGAAAAAACAAAAGAAAAACAAAAAAAAAAACCCTGTAAATTCAATGTGAAGAGGATTCTCCCCAAATCAAGACAAGGTACATAGAACTACATGTAACCAGTATGGCGACAACAAAACGCACCGGGGGGCAGTGGTTAAAAACCTTTGGCGCTCATCCCCACGGCACAGGACAAATACCGGTCGGTTTATCCGACCTGTATTTGCACTGTTTTGGGGTGGTGCACACAGCCGCGTGCGGGAGAGTGGGGGGCGACTTTACTCCGCGATTAGCGGAGAGAAGCCCTCCCCCATCACACAGATGTTCATAAACTGTCCGAAAACTGGACGGAAGAATGAACATCAACAATGTTTTCTGGACGGAAAAAAATTGTGCAGTGGGAACTGCTGCACGGGTTTTCCATAGAGACCCCATAAAAGTTTGCGGCCGGTTTTTCAGACTGTTTGCAAAACCGCAAACCTTTTGAAAAACGGGCTGCAAACCGGTGCAGTGGGGACATGCCCTAATTGTAGAATACGTTAGTATAAAAAACAGACAAGATACAGGGGACACAGACAAAGGAACAGTGTATTGCTTGCCCAGTGGAGGTAACGCCTGGCCGCTAGAGATGGGCACTACAGTGTGTAGTGAGGCCGTGGCATTGGTTAAGAGTAATGAGATGTGAATCTAGGTCATGCCAATTAGTGCAGTGTGCACTCGGGCCAACGTGTTTTATTGTTAAATGATGAACACAGAAGAAAAACAGGAAATGGACAGAGCACAAGACTGAACAGCGATACATTATCATCTGTATGTAGAATGTATTGTGCTGATAAAAGTATCCAACAAGCTTCCTAAACCTAGGAGGTGACACATGAAGTCTCATTTTTAGTTGCATGTGGGTAGAACCTCTATAAAAGAAAAAAAAAATGAAACCTAGAAAAACACATCCAAAACTTTTTTTTTTTTTAAATGAGTATAGCTGCACGCTGGTGTGGCCGTAAAATACAAACAAACCAATATCAGCAGCACATTACTAGCACTAAAAAAACAGTCAAAAGCAACGCAGTTATTATTAGAAAAGCTGTTCTGCTACTTTACATACATGAAAATGTGAGGTTCTTACCATATATTTTGATCAAAACTGTAATAAGCCCACCTGCCATCGGCACGGCGACCTCTATACAGATGGAAACCTACTCTACCTATATGTTATATGTAATATATAGAGTAGGTTCCCATCTGTATTGAGGTCGCCTTGCCGACGGCAGGTGGGCTTATAACAGTTTTGATCAAAATATACGGTAAGAACCTCACATTTTCATGTATGTAAAGTAGCAGAAATGCTTTTCTAATAATTCCTACATTACTTTTGACTGTTTAGTGCTAGTAGAGTGCTAAAATGTAAACCTTACATTCTTGAAGATGCCACCCAAGGCTAGGACACAATGAAAACATGGCGGCACTCAGCAGGCGCCAAAACCTATGCAAAAACTGAAGTTATGGAATACGTCGAATCACCGCTATCCAAAGACCATAAATAATAAGGCAATATATAGAGGGGGCAATACCCAAGACAGAGGGCATTAGTGTATGATCTTTAAGAAGCCTTAAAGGAGTTGACGCCCTTCAGAGTTTCAGAGAATGCATAAATGAAATACTCTGCCACTTCCTGGTTCAGACTGACTCATTTGCATAAGCTCCATGCTTGTACAGCTCCATGCCCTGCTGTGCTTTCAGTTGCTAATTAGATCAGATTAGCTTCTCAAACTACTAACAGGACTTCTTATCTGATCCCCAAAACAAAAGCCCTAATTACAGTTCTGTTTATTTTACATAAATCAAGCTTTTTACTGCTGAGCAGCACAGGACACTGCAGGGACCTGTGTGATGACTTCACTCACTGTTATCTCATTGAACAAACAGCAGGGGGAGAATTGTTTACAGGTCAGTTACTGAGGGAACTGAAATAGCCATGGAGGTCATAAATTCACTTGCATCTCCTTAGGGAAAACAGAGGAACAAAGCAATATATTTGGAAAATGTCTTTATTTTGTGTTCCCTACAATTTGAAAGCTATTCTTTGTAGCGCGACAACCCCTTTAAATCCAAACTAAATGGCAATAGAAATTTAGGAGATTTCGAGTAAACACAGTGCAATAAAATAATAGAGGCAAGAGCTTCACAACAATGAGTTGTGGTAAATCGTGGGATTACCATCATTTGCATTGTGATCTTTTGTGCTTTCCCTCATAGGGAAACTATACAAGTGGCCAGCCATTTTGCAGCCATGTGCCGATGAAAATTTGACCTACATCAAAAAGTAGTCTAGCACAATGCGGTGTACGTGCCGCTTCATGTCTGATTTGCTTTTTAGATTGCGAAATTATGAGTCCATGAACAGGTTAAAAAGAAAAAACCCATTCTAAAGCTGGCATGAGCCGCACTACAAGCAAACCTCCGTTAATGGGGAGACGGCCAAGCTCAGCTCTAACCTATACGTGTCTATGGGAGATCCATATGTAGCCAAGCACACTCACTCTCGATTCAAAACGGCCATAGAAAAGAATGGAGAGAACTGCAACAGCGCAGCCATCTCCTTAAAGGGGTTTTGCCCCGATCTCATTTCATACCTCCTGCATCCAGCTCTTCAGCTCTATCTTCTCATAAGTGGGCGTGTGTGATTTGTTTGAATTGCATATCATGTGACCCCGCAGGATGACAGCACCAGGCCTTTCCTCTGTAGTCAAAGAAAGGGCTGTTTATGTAAAGCATGGCGAGTAGCTGAGAGGTAAAGCTTTTGCCTCCAGGCAGAAGGGTCCTAGGTTCAAATCCCTGCAGGAACCAAACCTGTGGATTTTTTTTTCTCTTTATCAATGCACAGACCTAATTACTAAGGAGCACAGAGGACAGGAGTAGAGTGACAGCACCGGAGGTTTGAACACTCAGTAGCTGCCTGAGAAGAGAGGTGATGTCTGAGCATGTGCGACCAGGACTGAGGAGCTCTCAACCCTGGTCGTATCCCCTGGAGACGAGCTGTCAACAATGGATCACTAAAAGGAGCGGCTAAAACAAGAATGGTTAAGAATTTTTAATAATGATGAATGGTGAAAATGTTAGTTATTTCATTTGCAAGCTTCCCACGTCAATTTTACTTTGAGGCAAAACCCCTTTAAAGGGGTTGTCTCACTACAAGGATTGCTTTTTATGTTAAAGGGGTTGTCTCGCTACAAAGAATAGCTTTCAAATTGTAGGGAACACAAAATAAAGACATTTTCCAAATATATCGCATTGTTCCTCTGTTTCCCTAAAGAGATACAAGTGAATTTATTACCTCCATGGCTATTTCAGTTCCCTCAGTAACTGACCGTAAAAAATCTCCTGGGCTGTTTGTTCAATGAGATAACGAGAGTGGAGTCATCACACGGGTCTGCAGTGTCAGTCGTGTCCTGTGCTGCCAGACAGTAAAAAACTTGATTTATTCAAGTAAACAGCTCTGTAATTAGGGCTTTTGTTTTGGGGATCAGATAAGAAGTCCTTCCAGTAGTTTGAGAAGCTAAATCTAATCTAATTTAGCATCTGAAAGAAAGGGAGCTTATGCTGTACAAGAAAGGAGTTTATGCAAATTATTTATGAACCAGAAGTGACAGAGAATTTCTTTTCATGCATTCTTTGAAACCCTGTGGGGAGACAACTCCTTTAAAGATCTTGCAAAAACAAGTCTCTTTGCAATTTAATGTCCATTAACAGTGTCCTATCTATTCTGAGATATCCCCTCTTGTATGGGCTGCATCAGTTCCTCAGGTCGCTATAGCTGATAGCTGATCTATCCAGATAGGCTGCCAGGACTGGTTGCTATAGCTACAGACCTGGCTTCTACTGCAGCCTAGTAGAAGCCAGTTAACGCCCCTGAATTCAAAATGAAACCAAGAAAACAGGACTGAAATAAGATGAATCAATGTAGTGAGTAACCCCTTTAAGGCCAGCTCATAGCTAGGTACAAATCGTCCTTAGAAAGGGATTTTGCTTCATGGCAAAACACCTTTAAGATTAGCAGGGATTGTGCGCCATATTGCACAGCCATCTGTACAGAAAGGTTGTGAACAGGCTCCAAAGAACTTAAATTATTATTTGTATTTTATATTTACTATTATTTTTAGGCTGTACTTACATGCTTTGAGTTTAAAAGCGGCACATTTTAAAGCAATTCTGCACATCTGCTGCATTTGCTTGCCCTAATTTTGCACAAACTGAGACATCACAACAATCTTGTTCATTAATACACCCATGAACTATATCAAATGGCAAAGAAAAATGCTCAATATACATAAGCAATTAGCATCTAATTATTGACATGGAATTTTAGATTTTCATTTGGTTAAAGTAATAAAATGCTTTCACCCAGGTAAAGGCTAAGCAAATACTCCTGGTTCACTTAGGTGGCACTGAATAGGCCATAATATTAAAACTTAATATTGTGCAGGTCCCCATTGTGCCTCCAAAGCAGTTCTAAACCATTGAGGCATGGAATCCACAAGACTTCTAAAGGGGTCCTGTGGTATCAGCAGATCCAATGTGAGGTGCGGTCTCATTGGATTGAACTACATTTTCTAGCACGTCCCACAGATGCTTGATCAAGTGAGATTTGGGAAATTTGGAGGCCAAGTCAACTCCTTGAACTCTTTGGCCTTAAACCATTCCTGAACTGCATTGTGGCTGGAGCATGATCTTGAAAGAGGCCAATGTCATTCTGGAATACCATTGCCTGCACCAATGTTTAGGTAGATGCCATGAGTAAGGGTCCATGACCCGAAACGCGTTGGTTTTGTCTATTAATAAATCAAGGTGGTATTTGAACGAATGTCCTCGTGTGTGCTGGAGTTACCTGTTTGTTTTTTTTTATGGAAAAGAATAAAGAAGATTTAAAGAATCTACCCTTTTGCTGTGCCTCCTCTCTCATTTAGGCTTTGTTCACACGGCTGATTTTGGGACGGATTTCAGTCCGTATTTCGCGCTGTACTGAGCGCAAATACGGACTGAAATCCGTCCCAGTCATTGCGGTAATCCACGGTTCTCATAGAGAACTATGGATTCCATCTCCTCTCCCCGCAAAGTGACAGGTCCATAATGAAAGTCCATGGGGCCGGCGGGCGACCGCCCCCCCCCCCCTCCTCCGTACACACGCCGTAATTGTGGGTGAAATCCGTCCCACAATTACAGCGTGAATCAGCCGTGTGAACATCGCCTTAGGAAGCTGGTATTTTCTTGTAGCAACTCCTCTAGGAGTGGTTCTCCCTGACCGTGCCGCCATCGAGGCCACATCGGACGTCAAGGGTGAGCCAATTTATATTTTTTGTCTTTGTGCTAATGTTTAGGTAGATGGTACGTGTCAAAAGTAACATCCAAATGAATGCCAAGATCTATCATTTCCCAGCAGAACGTGAACGTCTTTCCATGGTGCATCCTTGTGCCATCTCTCTCCCAGGTAAGTGAAACACATGCACCCAACAGTCCACCACATGATGTAAAAGAAAAAGGTGACCCATCAAACCCGTCCGCCTTCTTCCACTGCTCTATGGTCCAATTTTGAGGCTCACAAATCCATTGTAGATGTTTTAAATTAGTAGAACGGGGTCAGCATAAGCACGGTGGTTACACAGCACCATATGCAAAGGCTGCAATGCCCTGCGGGTTCTGAAATCACTAGATTATAGCCAGCAATAACTTTTTTAGTGGAAAGGCATGATGAACTCCACATGACCACTAAGGGGCAAACCAAAGCCCCGACTCCTCAATTTCCCAAACCTCCGACATACATGATGCATGTTTAAGTAATAACCTTACTGTAGTAAAGTGGTAACATAAGGCTGTTTATCACTTTATGATACAATAATCAAGCTATTTAGGTAGAACAGACACTGACAAGCTAAAGGGTAACAATGTTTTGATCTTTTGAACACTTGTGGGTGAGTTGAAGAAAAAAGCTGTATGTGTATCCAAGTCCAGTCTGCACCAACATTGGGAATGTGTAGAAGAGACCGGGGATCAGATTTTAATCAAGACCTGCTTGAATCTGATTCAGTGCCCAGAAGGATTCAGGCAGTGCTGAAAACCAAAAGGTGGATTTCCCAAATACTAACAAAATAATAAAAATGTACATTTTGATTTTTAGGAGCAAAACAGTAACAGTGCAGTTACAGAAAGAATCTGCAGAACTAAGCAGATGCTAAATACTTGCAAGTCAAATTTATGTATAAGATGGGTAAGATGACTGTATATAAAGTTACAGTAGCCTCATGTACAAAGCTGTAGTGGATGGTGAGATATGGAGCCTGAAAGTCACAAGTTCAAAACATTGTTACCAATTTGCTTGTCAGTGTAAAATATATTTATTGGATATGACTTTAGGACACAAAAAAATTGTTAATATGCAAAACACTACAGGAACATTTGTGGAGTCTCTGAATTTGTTCTGAGAAATTTGTATTGCCTCCATCAGATCCTGCATAATGACCTACATCTATCTCATTATTCCAGGCTAGAGAACGGCCTCTCTACACTAACTTGGTTGGGGGCAAAGCGGTGACCACAGGGGCAACATCTCTAACAATGTCAGGGTATAAAGGAATTGCCTCAGCCACAGTCAATTCTGATGAATGGTTGAACTCTTCTACTTCTTTGAAAGCAGGTGAAAAATTTTGCTGAAAATGTCTTTGTCATGGGAGCAGAATCTTTCCCCTGGGGCAGCGCTTTGCCTGCTCCATGTCATCAATTACACTCCTCATGTGATGAGGCTGAAGATATGAGAGCAGTAGCACTGACCGGACCCAATTCCTCTTGCTCTTTGCAATGCATCGAACTAACTGGACCAACTTATATATTTTGGGAGTCGGTCCCTTTTATGACGACTCCGACTCCTGCAAAATAGGCACCGACTCCGACTCCACAGCCCTGCTAAGGGTACCAATTATTTACTCATGGCTTGGACTTGGCCACTAAACCAATCACTGCATTGCTTGGGGATTGGAGAGGTTTTTTTTGTATCTATGCAGCTTGTTCTACACTTAGAAGAAATAGCCTAGAACACAGATCTCTACTTATAATATCTAACCACAAGAAATTCCTACTCCCTGGTGCCAAATGCAAAAATCAGCGCAGTGCTTTGGGGGCTGCATTGTAGGACTAGGCATGAGGGTAAAAGTACTGCTACTCGCGTCTGACTTACGTACGCTCAAACACATAGCACATACTTTTGGAGCTTTCTTCTTTATTTGACGGAAGACCACGTACTTTGCCATCGACTTGTTGACGTAGGCTTGATCAAACATCTAGACCTTCACGCCCGAGCAACAGAGGACATCAAAAGCTTAAACCGGTGAGGTCCTGGATAACAGGACGAAAGGCTGCAGAGGTGTTGTCAGTGCCATAGTCCCGGCTTTACTGAGGGCTGGGGAGTTCTAGAACGCTGATAGATGTGCGGGAGAGTCACAAACACAACGTCCTCCATGGAAACAGCAACAATGAACCACATCCTAGAGGCCAATGTTACATAAATAGGACTGAGAAAGGTTGCCAGACACCACATTTAAGGCGCAGTTCACACCACATTTTGTGGCATACACAGCGCTTATTCTGCTGGAAAAGTCTCCCAACAGATGCACAATCGGAGGCCACAGACTTGCCCTGTAAGATCACGTGCACACAGAATAATAACCTGTATTTCGTTTTCTTGGGAGGAGGTGTTACTAAGCATATCTCACAGTGGCATTGTCTGTTAATCCAGGATATAACCTCTTTAATAGTTGGGGTATCGGGGGTTTTCCAATGAAAGGCTCTGGTACTCCTAGTAGCTATTAGGGCGTGGAAACCTGTATTTCGTGATAACCTTATTGGTCAACATGAATCCCCATATATAGAGATTGTTTTGGTCTTTAGAAGACCTTAGCAGAATGTCTCTTCTATATCAAGAAAGCGTTGCTTTAGGCTCGTGTCTCCATGTTCAAAGGTAAAGAACAGAATAAAACCGAAGAAAAAAAAAATCAAAACCATAAAAACCACCAAGACCAATAAATTAATTATGATACTATAATGAATCCACAACAAAAGAACACGCATCGAGAGTTGAGGGTAACGGGCGGTGTCTATTTTGACTTTTTTTTTTTACTGCACTTGAATTTTATTAGACTTCTTATGAAATTTGCGTGGTTTGATTTATTTTGTGTTGTGCAGAACTTCCTCCCTTGCATGCACACTTTCTAGGATTCCTCCCGTGTGTGATTGTGCGTCTGTTTAAATCTAGGGTTCATCTTGTTCCCCGTCATGCATGGTGTATTTAGGTGTATATATATGGTGGGGACCGGCAGCAGTCTTGTCAGAGGAACACAGGGGTATTTATTTCTTAAAAGCCAGCAAACGGAAAACAACAAGGCTTGCTTCAGCCAACATGCAATAAATGCCCGTCATTGCTCGAGACCCCAGTACTGTATTTCCCCTCCATGGGGTTAGGTGGTCCTCCTTCTGGGCTCAGTCCTCCAGGGATGGCAAGGCCCAGCTATGGCTTTCACACTAACACAATCCACGGAGCTGTTCTGTCAGGTCGGGAATCACACACACTCATCTTTACATAGGCCTTGCAATCCCTGGCCTGGAATGTAGGAGCAGTCATCCCACCCAGCTCTCTGACTGCTCCAACAAAAACCCGACCCGGATTCACTGCATTGCAGCCATACTAAGGATACAAACGTGTGTCAGTGGCCTACTGCTGCTGACAGAATGGGTCTCTACTTCACAAAAATCAGGCCCAAGGGCAACACATCTCCCGTCCATAATAGTCCCGGTGACTTCCTACTGTATGTAAAAAAAAAAAATATATATATATATATATATATATAAAAATTTATAATTTATATTATATATTACATATACAATATAATACAAATATATAATATTTTAAATATATTAAAAATTATAAAAATATATATATATAAATTACAACAACACATACATACATTACATAACACACCGTATACAGTCGAATATAAGCCGAGTTTTTCAGCACAAAAAATGTGCTGAAAAATCCCCCCCTCGGCTTATACTCGAGTCACTGTCGGCGTTTGGGCGCTGCGATAGCCCGTGCGCCGACAGGAAAGCTTCAGCTATATGCGACTCCTCAGGGAGCGCGTATAACTGAAGGCCGAGTACCGCCGACAACGTCCGGGCGCTGCCGTGGCCCGTCGCTGTCCGCGATCTCTTCCCCTGTATGCGACTCCTCCGGAGCGCATAGAGGGGAAGATACCACTGCGGAGCAGACAGCGAGCGCTCCCTGCTCCGCAGTGGACTCCAGGCTGCCGCAGACTCGCGGCTGTCCAGAGTTTCCGGCATAGGCCTTCGCGTCCTGAGGACATCACCCGCCTGTGCCGAGAAGACGGAGCGGAGTACCGGGGGATCGAGGTGTTTGTTTTTTGTTTTAAAACCCTGCCTATAACTGCCTAGGGGACCTATACCCTGCCTATAGCCTGTCGATGAGGAACTATACCTGCCTAGAACTGCCTATACCCTGCCTATGAGGACTTATACCATGCCTTAGCAGCCAATAACAGGACTTGTGAACAGCAGATGTCGTTGTCAAGCTATAATTGATGCTTAAGGCCACATGACACGTTATTGAGACATTGATATTTTTGATGGTTTCTACCCTTTCTTCATGTTTTTTTTTTAATTAATTTAAAAAAACAACACACACACTTTTAAAATTAAGTTAGTTAAATATATATAAATTTACACACCAACATATTATTTTAATTATATTAAACACACACAAATATATAAACAAAAAATATTTAAATAATATAAATCACACTACAAATAATACACACACACTTTATATATTTATATACACACACTTTATATGAAGCTTTGTAAGCACACTCACTTATATATGTCGCATTTATGATGGATGTATTTAACTTTAAGCTGCATTTATTTATTGCATTTTTCAGGAATATTTACTGTATATGAATTGGTTTACCACTTTTACCTACTTATTTTGTTCGTGTGATATTGTACCCTGACTTAGTTTTACTTTGTTGAATAAATATATTTATTCTACTATGATTGATATTAGAATTCATTTAGGTTATGTTCACACGGCTTATTTCGGGGGCGTATTTGCAGACGTAATTACGTGTGAACATAGCCTTACTGGTCAAGACACCATTTGTCGGCTATTGTTAAGTATTTTACTATGTATTTTTGACCCATTTGATAAGACGTTTGGGTGGGGTTTTTTTAAGCGATGTTCACACAGAGGTCCTGAAAACTTTGTGCGCAGCCCAAGGGGACCATATGTGTAAATATGCATGTTTTTCCCCACATGCTTACATTACGCTCAGTTTTTTACCAGTTTACACCCAAAAAAATAAATAAAAGCAAGCAGCAAACAAAATCCATTGCTTGCAGCAGCATCGACAAACTGAACTGAAGGAAGTCCAGAGAGTTTGTATACGGTGAATGTTGGAAAGGAATGCGCCAAAATACAGCGACGTTGTAATGAATTCAAAGAACTTAGGAAAACTACTTTATTAGGCCTCATACCAGTCACATCACATTTCCTCCCTCTGCTGCAGAAATATATAAGGACACCTAGTAAAATGTAACCAGACAGACACCAAAACAGAGTCCTAGGAAACAACAGGGCAAACAGACTCTTTTGGACTAGATTTTGCTCCATTACTGGGTTTGTATATTCTTTATGCGCCAGACACACAAGAATGTTCACATTTGTCCACACATTGTAAACCAATGAGAAAAAGAGCAAACACAATCCAAAAGAGACTAATGTTTGCTCTGCTGGCTCCTATGGCTCCACCCGGGTATCCGTTGGAAAAGTTTTTTAAGGTATACCAATGGATACCTGCAACAGAGACCGTAAACGTGATGTGTATGGGGCATTAGGGTCAGTTCACTCAACAGATTTGAACAAGGAATTTGATGCAGGTTTCACCTGTAATTCCACATTAAAATCCCGGTGTAATCCGACTGACGGTCATTTGAATGGGCAGTCCATGCAGTAGGGTGACACTGAACTATAGCATGGGTTCTCTCACCCTGGATTTCAAGTCTGTGGTGCAGTAAAAAAAAATTAAAAAAAACTTTTTTTTTTCTTCTTTTTTTTTTTTAAATGGACATGAACATTCTTTCAAGTGGATCCTCCTCAGATTCACTTTAGATAGGAGTGACTCCGATGAGCTGCACTGATTTGGGGTTAAACCACATCCAAATAAGAGGCAAGATCTGCATCTGCAAGATAGGTTTCTCTGATAACTTAAATACCAATAGTAAGACATCAAATTAAAGGGGTTGTCTCACTACAGGTGTTGTCGCACTACAAGGATTGCTGCTTTTTATGTTAAAGAACTTGCAAAAACAAGTCCCTTTGCAATATGTGTCCATTACCAGTGTCCTGCCTATTCCTAGATATCCCTTCTTGTATGGGCTGCATCAGCTCCTCAGGTTGCTATAGCTACAGACCTGTTTGATCTCTCCTGATAGGCTGCCAGCACTGTTTGCTATAGCTACAGACCTGGCTTATACTGCAGCCTAGTGGAAGCCAGTAAATTCAAAGTGAAACCAAGAAAACAGGACTGAGGTAAGATGAATCAATGTAGTGAGAAAACCCCTTTAAAGTAATGTAAAAATAAGGTACAAAGACCCTTTGCAGAAGGGAGTCAGAATGAGTTGCTCACATGGCACAGAAACAAGCTACTGCTGTACAAAAAGCAATTGGATATTTCCAAGAACACACAAATCACGGCAAGTATGCTCCTGGGACCAGGGGTTTATGGAGCAGCTCCAAATACGAAATACCTTTACCCAGCCGCCTCCATAACCCTTCCAGGCCATTATAGGCTTAATGTTCTTCTTTCATCCCGCGCTCGCACGGAAACCCATAAGCCTGGTCCTATCAATATGGGAACGCTCCTTCTGCTGGAATTCATTAGACACAATGGAGACAGCTGAGAATGATCATACGGATGAGAGGTTTCAATTAGAACATCCTTGTGTTGAACGCCGGTCGACCATTCCTTCCGATGTCTTCAGAGAGAGCTGCCTTGTAACTGCGAGAGTGGCAGAACTATAGAAGAGCGTGCGCCATGTTGGAATGACTCCTCTGTGCTACACACCATGACCTACAGACATAACTCATGGTTTCATCACTACGCTGGGTGGGATGATGTAGGACAGCTGTACAGTGTTACAGCTTTATTGGGAGAATGTGTGAGGATGAACAATTTATAGGACCAGGATAAATACTCCATCTTTACTCTGCGGCGAGTTTATGCATCACAATGAGTGTAAGGGCTCCTATGGAAAACCCGTGCAGCAGTCCCCAGTGCACGCGTTTTCTGCCCGCCAGACTTTCTACATGCACGGTTTTCGGACAGAATATGTGAATGTGAAGGGAGAGGGCTTTTCTCCACTCATCGCGGAGAATAAAAATCCACGTTTGGTTCCTGCAGCGTTTCGAACCTAGGACCCCTATGCTCGAAGGCAGAAGTGCTAACCACTCAGCTACATTATGAAGCTCGAGCTCTTTACATAAACAGATCTCTTGGTTTGACAACAGTGAGCCCACTTTGGAGAAAGGCCTGGTGATGTCAGCCTGCTGGGTCACATGATATGCAATTCATACAAATCATACACGCCCCCTTTTGAACACACAGAGTTGGAGCAGGACAAACCAGACATGAAATGCCTTTGCGGTAAAACCCCTTTAAAACAGGGAGAAACCGCACATGGTTGGTGTGGATAAGCCAAGCAACAACCAACTACAGGCAGTCCCCGACCGTTCCAACATTTGTCCCCTAGTTATAAAGGCTTATGGGGCATGGTGGCTGTGGCTTATGGGGCAAATAGTGGCTGTTGAACGACAAGTTCCAGCATGCCCGAGCAGCACATGAGGTGAAAGACAGCAAAACAAATGTAAAAACCCTTCCCTGCACTATCCAAAACTAATAAAAAAAAAAAAAAAAAACCTTTTGTGCTGGAGTTACATTTAATAACTCTACCTGTTCTGATTTATATACAAATTCAACTAAAGAACAAACCTGCAGTCCCCATCCCGTTCGTAACCCGGGGACTACCTGTACATGGCAATTAAAAGCCAAAAGTTCTCTTTGCGTTTTGTACTTCTGTAACAAGAAATACAAACCTTGCATCAAAATTCAAATGTCAGTGAGACGCATCGTACGCTAATAACATACTGGCAGTGCCATCTTATTTTATAGTAACTCATCTGGGTGTATTCTCATTAATGATGTTATGGGATTATCGAGGCCTTTGCGAAATCCCACAAGCAACAGCCACAGCGTGTCAGAACAGAGTCGCAGCACTCCCAAGGTCAGAAGGGTCACGCGCTCTTCTTCATTTCTACACAAATGCAGCGGAGCTGTCCACTTGCACAATGCAATAAGCAGAACATCCCCTTCAGACTAATTTTTCGATATATAATAATTGGGATGTGGGTGCATTTATTTCCTTTTATTCCTTATAACTATGCAGTAAATCAGTCAAAGTCGGAAACACTCCGATACGCTGGTAGATATTATATACTGTGCCCATGGTCTGCCATTAGAGAGTCCCAGGGGCTTCCTAGACACTCTACTGCACAGGTGTCAAACTGCTGCCCCCCAGCTGTTGGGAAACTACAACTCCCATCATTCCCACTATTATAGGTTACACAAATGCATGATGGGAGTTGTCGTTTCCTAACAGCTGTAGGGCCGCAGTTTGACACCCCTGCAGTCTACTGTATAGGAAAACCCAATGACATCACAGCTTTGTCAGCAAGAGCTAGATCTAATTTCCCTAATATGAAGCATTTGGATATCCTGATACGTGATCTTCTGGGTAACGTGCAAGATCAAAACCGCGGGAAAATTCAAATTATTTGACTGTATGAAGAGTCTTCAATGCCGGGTCATGGCTATTTGTTAGAGGTGGAAGGCTACCACTCTGTAGCACTTAAAGTTGGATACTGTAAGGCACCATTATTAGGGTATGTTTACACGGCTTAAATTGCCGCGTATTTCCGCACGTACTGCGTGCCGCACTTACGGTACTTCATAGCTTTCATAGAGAGCTATGAATTACGAGTCGCCCCCCCCCCCCCCCCCGCGCATGGTTCCACAACACAAGACGTATTGCGGCGCGTAGTATATGCACCACAATAAGCCGTGTGAACATACCCTTAGGGGGAGGGGAATAGTTTGTAGTTCATTTATATCAGGGGTTCCCAAACTCCAGTCCTCACGCCCCACCCTTAGCAGTGTACAAGTGATTTAATTATGCTGCACAGGTGACAATTATTGTCAGTGCATTCTGTGGGATATCCTGAAAACATGACCTGTTGGTGGGCCCCGAGGACTGGAATTTGGGAACCCCTGATTTATATAATCCAGGATGCTCTCATCTAGCATTTTGATGGCAGATCCATAAGATATGCCATAAAAGAGTATTCGGTGCTGGTTCCAGAGATGGGACCTGCACCTATCTTAGGAATGGGCTCCCAAAAGTCTGTTTAGAAGGGAGAGTCGGTCACAACTGAACATAACTATCATAGAAAAGAATGGAGAGTTGTGCGCATGCGTGACCATCACTCCATTTTGTGTGGAGGCTTTCGGGCCCATTCTGGAAATAGGTGTGGATCCCAGAGTTAGTACCTGCACTTCTCAGGATACACCATCAAAATGTGATAGATCCCACCTCTGGGATCTGCACCAGTCTCGGGAATGGGCCCCTGAAAGTCACTATAAAGAAGGCAGAGTTGGTCACGCTTGCGCACCAGTCTCCATTCTGTTCTATGCGAGTTCCAAGTACAGGTGAGCGCTGCGTTCAGCTATGCCTGGAATTCCTATAGAACAGAATGGAGAGTTGTGCAGGGTGTGCGTTCGACTCCATTCTGTACGGAGACTTTCAGGGGCTCATTCCCGAATTCCAGGGGTGGGACCTGAACCGATAACATTTTGATGGTGCATCCTACCCCCATCAAAATGCAAGCTGGGAACACCCCTTTAAGTGACAACTTTCCATTACATTATTTATAAATAGCCACATGATGGTGTAAATTCACCATAGATTATAAATGCTGGGGCAATACACCGCTTACCTCACAGTACTACAGGGTTACACCAAAGAAGAATCTGAGCAAATCAGTCTAGTTTTCCATGCTCTAAGCTTCAGTCTAAAAGATAAAAAGGCTGCAAATGTCAGATAATATTAAACCATGCTTGTCACAGTGTAATAATCTGATGGAAAAATAAAGAAGGAACTAGCATCCCATGGGAGTGCATTGTTCTGGACAGGAAAGGACTAGTACCAGTCTATGTACCAAGCCCAAGTCCGGCACCAGAGTAATGGCTACATTACGTTCACTCTATAGAAATCTAATAAAAGCCTGCAAAGATCAAACACTGCACTGTATTCCTTCACCAACTGCCCTATAACCCATTACCCTGCCAAATATACAGTATACTACACATCTATTATTGCTGCATCTTAGAATGGATTTATGTTTTTTGTAACGCAAAATAAATTAAAAAAAATAAAAAATAAAAAATAAAAGGAAACAAAGCCTTCTAGGTAAAGGAAACAGGAAGTTTTTGAAGAAAAGGCTGTTTTGACTGATCCATTTCAAGGCACCAAAGTGAGGAAGAAAAAGAATGGACATTGAACTGGATGGTGCAAAAGAAGGACTTGCCTGTGCTGTTGAACAGCACAAAAAAAACCTAAAAACACAACATCCATCAGGTCAGGAATGAGAAAGAGCAAACGTTCATTTATGTGCCCCGTTAAAGGGAAAAAAATATCTTGCAGAAATCTTAGCAAATGGAGGCTCCGACCCGCGGTAAAAGCCCCGCCGAAAACTATGGATCCACCAACAAATTTAAAGAGACAATTGCAAAACAAAACTAGGTGTAATGTGAACAGGTCCCTAATCACTGATCAGCATGAAGAGAGTCCATAACCAAATGTCTGCTCTGGGCTTAACACAGTAATGGTTCTGTATCTATAGAGCACCGCCATATATCATAGCACCGTATACAGAATATACCACACATTACATGTACACAGACACACTGCAGGGTTACTGCAGAAGAAACAAATAGAAGTGTGCCCTCATCCTTTCCTACTGAATCTGCTGCACCCACTGGGGAAGCACCGGGCCAGGCACCATGTAGTAACACGTGGTGGCAGGAGGCCGGCTGCCAGAGTGCCCCCTCCATGGCATCCATATGTCTGGGGTTATGGTATTTACCCAGTCGCTCAATGTACTGAGCCGGCAGGAAATCCGAAAACCAACCACGTTTTTTAGCGCACACCTGTGACATAAAATGCAGTATGGCGATGTTAAAATACCATTGGATTTTCAATGGTATTTTAACATAAGCTGTGTAGACATAGCCTTAGCAGTTATGTATGGTTTGGCAGTAAACAAGTCAGGGTATGTTCACACAGCGTTGTCTGTCCAAATGAACATACTCTTCTCTGATGTGTGTCTGGGTCCGTTTTATCGGACCCAGAGATGCATCTAACAATTAGCAGCGTGTTTATCACTGCCGGCAATGAGAAACACAGCGGCGTTCACATGAGTGATCGCCGCTGCGTGTTTGCATCGCATCTGTCGGGTCCGTCTTTTGGATCCGCTCCAAGAATTGCATTTCATTTCTTGGATCGCATCCGTAAGATGGACCCGACAGACGCGATGCAAACACGCAGCGGCGAGCTCTCATGTGAACGCCGCTGTGTTTCTCATTGCCGGCAGTGATAAAGTCTCTGCTACTTGTTAGATGATCAGATGGACCCAGACACACATCAGAAAAGCGTTTCTTCACTCGGACACAAAACGCCATGTGAGCATACCCTTATTTGCTTAACCTCTTACCTACATTTAAAGTACCCATAGGTCATGGTCAGGAAGAGGTTCCCACAATTTGAAGTATGGTTACATCATGGAGATTTTGCGAGCTGGCAACATCGTGGCATGGGACCAGCGGTATATTACTGCATCACCCGCAGCTGGGGTGTGCTCTGGCCACAGGCACTTAACCCCTTAGCTGCTGCAATGTACTACATCGCTGCAGCTGAGACAAAGGCAGAAAGAGGGATCTCTGTAAAAGACTTCTTGGCTGACCATGACGTCACCACGCCCAGCAATGTATTGTGGGCACAGCCATGGAGACCAGTATAAAACAGCAATGCTGTGTACTGATCTCTATTGTATCAGTGATCTGAAGATCACCGATACAAGTCCCGTATGTGGAAAAGTGAAAAAAAGGTGAAAAAGTAAATGAAAAAAAAAAGTTAAAAACCACAGACACGAAAAATAAAATCACGTACCACCGTCCTTTTCCTCCTTTACAAACGCCAATCGACCCAAAAAAGAAAAAATAAATGACATTTTAGGTATCACCCTACGGCCTACCCTATAAATCTGTCCTGTTCGTTAACCCGCACAATGAAGGCCTAAAAAAAAAAAAAAAAAAAATGTTCATCTCGCAGCACATAAAA
The DNA here is from genome assembly GCA_025379985.1 of Phyllomedusa bahiana. Lineage (NCBI taxonomy): Eukaryota > Metazoa > Chordata > Amphibia > Anura > Hylidae > Phyllomedusa > Phyllomedusa bahiana. Next base: position 96,053 of record JAODAL010001240.1, on the reverse strand, counting down.
TGGAACGCCAAAGCGGTACCAAGTAAAACATCAGTTCATGCTACAAAAAAAAAAAAAAATAAAGAGTTGTGGTTTGTCTCCTTTATCTCCGAGTGAAATTTGACTTGGAGTAAATGAAGATATATCGACATGACATCCGTGTTCGCTGTGGTAACGATGAGTTATGTACGTTAATATCTATTCAGCTCTCAGGAGACTTTTTCAGCATTTATATTAGAAACAGTCGGCACTGTGTTTTGCCTGTGTAACCCCCATTTAAAAAATCCATATAAAATATTTAATAACTCCGATATAGTACAATAAAGCAAGAAAAAAAAAAAAGCCAACTAGTCCGTCCACTGCAGCCACAAGATAAAAGCTCAAGGACAAAACTGTATACACATCCTTTATATTATAAAGGCACAGTCCCCAACAGAATCAGAGGTGGAAGGAAGTTAATGCACTGTAAAAACAGCAGACGAGGTCTAGATTTTGGCAACGGTTTTTGCTTACATGGGAATAGAAAAAACACACACCTTTGTCCAGCCGCCCATTACTGCTGACCCAGGCTGTTCTTTAAAATACTAAAAATATGTTTTTCACAGATAAATTAGCTGCCAGCAGTAGAGAACAAAGCGGCGTTTGGCAGCAGCTGACACATAATCATGCCATCTCCAATAAGAACTATGTACGTCAAAAACATATCACTTATTATAAATGAAACATTTGAATGGGAAATAGGCTGCAGTGCCAGGCATAGCCAATGATCGAGAGTGGCGCCGTTTCACAGGGAATCCTATAGTGGTGGTCTACAAACAATACTACAGGTGAATATATCTTTATTGCAGTCTGTGTAGGACTCAGATTTTCTTGCTTTTTACGGTCTACTTTAAAGGGGTTTTGCCAAGAAGTGAGTTCCTCACCTAACAGGCTGATACTCCCCTCTTGAGTCCTGAAAAAAGGGGCGTTGTGTTTCGTTGTTTAAAAAAAGAAGTACCTCCTCTGTGATGTCATAGCTCCACCTCCCATGCACGTTCCTGATACTCCGTCTCTGTAGTTGAGCAAACATTGTTTGGCTAATCCACAGAGGAGAACTGTATTGTGCACAAGCTATATGCATTTTATTTTTCCCTCTTATCTGCTCAGGAGAGAAGATAAGCTCAGCAGGCAGCCTTCTTTCATTCCTTCAGGAATGGCTGCAGGGGGAGATTTCATTCCTACACAACCGGTTGCAGGGGGAGCGGGGGGGGGAGCTGAGCAGGGAGCGTCTGCATGTTTACTCAGATAATTACATTACAACCAGTGGATTCGCTATACAAAAGACACAGGATCTTTCTACCCAGTCCCTTCAAAGCTCGTTCATGTTCCCTGCCATCAGATGAGAAGTGCAAACAATGCAAGCACGGCCAGATCAGCTCCTGGTCTTGTCTAATGTAAACTGTCAGGAAACTAAGGGCATCTTAGTCAGGCTGTAGATCTCACAGGCTTCACCTTTTTTTAAAGACCTATATTTAGAAAAGTGATTAAATACCCATTTTGGAGGATCCCACGTCAACATAAGATCTTGGCAAAACCCTTTTAAAAGGAGTATTCCCAGTTTAAGGTAAAGAGATGAAATGAAACCATGGCAGAGAACAAGAGGTGGCCGCACTTGCATGGCTCTTTCAGTTGATTTCTATGGAAGTTCTGAACACAACAGAATACACTTGGCTCTCTTGCCTGTATTTCTAATTTCCAATAGAAGAGAATACAAAGAACTGCACAAGTGCGGCCCCCTCTCCAATCTCTCCAGCCAGCTCGTTACCATCCACTAACCAGAAAGTGATGGGAATACCCCTTTAAAAGGAGACCGGCAGCTCTTCTGAAATCCCAAGACCCAGGGGAGTAAATAGAATTTATAGAGCCCCATAATAAACTACGATGTCCCCACTCTAGCTAATGACAGTGCGCAAATAATAAATTCATGGATAATGGCGCCACTGAGGAGGACTATTAGCAAAAAGCCACCAACTTGTTAAGTACAGAGTTTGCGCACCCGATTGGGACCCTCAACCTCTGGGCCCTATAGCAGCTGCTTTGGCTACAGTTATACATGAAAGAAGTAGGGACAGGAGTCATGCAGCAGTCTGCAGTGCAGTAATACATGGTTACCACATGCAATGGCCATTGTCAGCCGTGTGAAACCTGCCTATCTAGACTCCAGCAATCATGCATCATTACATCATATCCTATATGATGGACCCTTAAAAATATTCATTGTGAGTTACACGACTTCCCATAAATGACTAAGTGGAGTGACTCCATTATACCGCATCAGTCAGAAGACCGGTTTCAGTACCATAACGGGGAGGGGACTCGAGAATTTAGGGTTAGCGGTCTTTAATGTGCCAATGAAAAGCCAGGAATGATACGGTGTAGACTACAGACCAAATAAACTCCTTCAAATCCTGCAGCGGAAAGAACACAGAGAAGAACAAAGCCAAACGGTATTTGCCTCCTGCCCGACTAATGTACGAAGTGTGCCGCGTGCCATAGACCGGCCCAGGCTCCGAGACAAGTCCTTTACAACCATGACATAGAAGTGCGATTCCAGCTCCCTGGGAGGCACCGAGATCCCCCGCGCTCGCCAGCTAATCCACAAAGCTCATTTCCACACTCTGTAATTCTCTTTGTATTGTCCCGTTAAGGCCTAAAACAATGGCGCAGCGATCCAGGCCAGTGCCACAAACCCGCCGGCTACCATGACAACGAGACGACTGAAAGGACACGGGACGGCTGCTAATATACTGTCATTATACTAAGTGTGAACGCAACACCCACAAAGTCTACTAGACTGATGCGGGCTAAAGAGGAGACCCAGAAAAGACACAAATAAACCAAAGAACCATAGAACAACACAGAAACTCCGACAGAACCAGATGCCACAAACATTGCAGAGTGCAGTCAGGACTGTGGAGTCGGCAAGCCGAAGCCCCGACTCAGACTCCTCAAGTTCCCAAACCTCCGACTCCCAACTCCCTCATACATGGCGCAGGTTTAAGTGATAACTTTACCGTAGTACAATGGTAATATCAGGCTGTTTATCACCTTATGATACAATAATCAAGCTAATTAGGTAGGACAGACACGGACAAGCAAAAGGGTAACAATGTTTTGATCTTTTGAACACTTGTGGGTGGAGATGAAGAAAAAGCTGTATTTGTATCCAAGTTCAGTCTGCACCAACATTGGGAATGTGTAGAAGAGACCTGGGATCAGATTTTAGTCAAGACATGCTTTAATCTGATCCAGAGCCAAGAAGGATTCAGGCAGAGCTGAAAGCAAAAGGTGGATTTACCAAATACTAACAAAATAATAAAAATTAACACTTTGATTTTTAGGAGCAAAACTGTAACTAAGCAGATGCTAAATACTTGCAAGTCAAATTTATGTATAAGATCGGTAAGATGACTGTATATAAAATGACAGTAGCCTCATGTACAAAGCTGTAGTGGATGGTGAGATATGGAGCCAGAAAGTCACAAGTTAAAACCATTGTTACCCTTTTGCTTGTCAGTGTAAAATATATTTATTGGATATGACTTTAGGACACAAAACAAATTCTAATTATGCAAAACACTGCAGGAACATTTGTGGAGTCTCTGAATTTGTTCTGAGAAATAGCATTGCCTCCATCAGATCCTGCATACATGACCTCACATCTGATCTCATTTCCAGGCTAGAGGACAGCCTCTCTACACTAACTTGGGTTGGGGGCAAAGCGGTGACCACAGGGGCAACATCTCTAACAATGTCAGGGTATAAAGGAATTGCCTCAGCCACTTTTGATGAATGGTCGAACTCTTCTACTTGTTTGAAAACAGGTGAAAAATGTTGCTGAAATCTGTTTGCCCTGGGAGCAGAATCTTTTCCCCTGGGGGCAGCGCTTTGCCTGCTCCATGCCATCAATTACACTCCTCATGTGATGAGGATGAAGATATGGTAGAAGTAGCACTGGCCGGACCCAATTCTTCTTCACTTTGCATCTAACTAACCTGACCAACTTATTATATATTTTGGGAGTCGGAGTCGGTACATTTTCTTACGACTCCGACTCCTTCAAAATAGCCACCGACTCCACAGCCCTGGTTTAAACTGTAAAATATTCCTAATATAATCCTTATCCCCCCCCAAGAAGGGTCTTTTCACACAGTACTTTGCCACGTCAAATGTGTTACTATCAACATAAACCCCTCAATAGTATCCACTACACAAAGGGCTTCATGTTCAAATGGGAATATATATATATATAAATATATATAATATAAAAATTTATATATATAAATATATATATATATATATATAATATATATACATATACATATATATATTATATATATATATATATATACACACACCATAATATATATACACACACATACATACACACATACACTCACCCGGCCATTTTTATTAGGTACACCATGCTTGTAACGGGTTGGACCCCCTTTTGCCTTCAGAACTGCCTAAATTCTTCGTGCATGATTCCCACAACGTGTTGCAATGATGCTAAATTTGGTACCAAGGGGCCCAAAAGGCCAAAAAAAATATTCCCCACACCATGACACCACCAGCTTGAACCGTTTGATACAAGGCAGGATGGATCCATGCTTTCATTTTTGTTGACGCCAAATTCTGACCCTACCATCCAAAAGTCGCAGCAGAAATCGAGACTCAGACCAGGCAACGTTTTTCCAATCTTCTACTGTCCAATTTCGATGAGTTTGGGGCAAATTGGAGCCTCAGTTTCCTGTTCTTAGCTGAAGGAGGGGCACCCCGGTGTGTCTTCTGCTGCTGTAGCTCATCTGCCTCAAAGTTCGCCGTACGTGCGTTCAGAGTTTCCTTTTCTGCCTACCTTTGGTTGTAACGGGTGGGCTATTTGAGTCACTGTTGCCTTTCATCAGCTCAAACCCAGTCTTCCCATTCTCCTTTGACCTCTGGCACAACAAGGCATTTCCCCACAGGACTGCGCTCACTGTATTTTTTTTCTTTTTCGGACCATTCTCTGTAAACCCTAGAGATGGTTGTGCGTGAAAACCCCAGGAGATCAGCATTTTTCTGAAATACTCAGACCAGCCCTTTGGCACCAACAACCATGCCACGTTCAAAGGCACTCAAATCACCTTACTTCCCCCATACTGATGCTCGGTTTGAACTGCAGGAGATTGTCTTGACCATGTCTACATGCCTAAATGCACTGAGTTGCCGCCATGTGATTGGCTGATTAGAAATTAAGTGTTAACGAGCAGTTGGACAGGTGTACCTAATAAAGTGGCCAGTGAGTGTATATTATCATCATTTATTTTGGAGCGCCCTTGATTCCAGGGCGCTGTACATTCCAGGCGGGTACATAAATAACATTGGTCAAACAATTACAAAGTGACAATAAGTGACTAACAACTGGTACAGAGGGAGAGAGGTCCCTGCCCGCGAGGGCTTACAATCTACAGGGAAGGGGTGAAGAGACAGAAGGCGAGGGGCAGACATGTTTGTGGGGCGGAGGAGTGCAACACGGTTAATGTTGGTTATAGACAATCCTGAAGAGGTAGGTTTTCAGGTTACGTTTGAAGCCGGTGAGAGAGGGGGGAGAGTCTGATGTGTTGGGGCAGTGAGTTCCAGAGTGTGGGGAAGCACGAGAGAAGTCTTGGAGAGGGTTTGTGTGAGAGGTGATAAGAGGAGAGCAGAGGAGAAGGTCCTGTGAGGAGGGGAGGGTTGCGTGGGGGGAGGTATTTAGAGATTAAGGCAGAGATGTATGGAGGGGAGAGGTCATGGAGAGCCTTGTAGGTCGAAGTTGCTAGTTTGGGAACTGGATTCGCTGGGCAATGGGTAGCCAGTGAAGGGTTTCGGCAGAGGGGGAGGCAGGGGAGTAGCGAGGAGAGAGGAGAGAGGGGGATAAGACGGGCAGCAGAGTTAAGGATGGTGGGGGGGGAGCGAGGGTGCTAGCTGGGAGGCCACAGAGGAGGATGTTTGCAGTAGTCGAGGGGGGAAGATGACGGGGGCGTGGACAAGCATTTTTGTGCTTTCAGATTAAGAAATGAGCGGATTCGGGAAATATTTTTTAGGTGGAGGTGACAAGCAGAGGTGGGGGTTTTTGGATGTGCGGTTTGAAGGACAGATTGGAGTCAAAGATTATCGAAAGGGCAGCGGACCTGTGGTGCTGGTGAGGAAGTGTAGCCATTAATAGTGAAGAGAGATGGGGTGGAGACAGGGAAAGTGGACGGTGGGAAGATAATGAATTCAGTTTTCTCCACGTTTAGTTTTAGGAGGCAGGAGGAGAAGGAGGAAATGGAGGACAGACAGTCAGGGATCCGGGAGAGAAGAGAAGTGACATCTGGGCCGGAGATGTAGAGTTGGGTATCATCTGCATACAGGTGGTATTGAAAGCCATGTGAGGCTATGAGCTGACCCAGACCAAGAGTGTAGAAAAGAGAAGAGTAAATGGGCCCTAGACTGACCCTTGGGGGACACCAACAGAAAAAGGCGGGGGAGGAGGGGGAGCGAGAATGAGAGACGCTGAAGGTCCGATCAGTGAGGTACAGAGATCCAGGAAAGGGCCAAGTCTGTGATGCCGAGGAGGAGAGGATTTGTAGCAGGAGGGAATGGTCGACAGTGTCAAAGGCAGAGGAAAGGTCTAGGAGGAGAAGTACAGAGTAGTGGCGTGAGGCTTTGGCAGTTGCTAGGTCGTTGGTGACTTTGGGTAGGGCGGTTTCAGTAGAGTGGTGGGGACGGAAACCAGATTGGAGCGGGTCAAGAAGAGAGTTGGTGGAGAGGTGGGAGGACAGTTGAAGATGGACGTGTTGCTCAAGGAAATTTTGAGGCGAATGGAAGCAGTGAGATGGGGCGAAGTTGGACAGAGAGGAGGGGTCATGAGATGGTTTCTTTAGGATGGGGTTATGTCGCATGTTTAAATGAGGAAGGGAAGATGCCAGAGGTTAATGATTTGGGTTTAAGAGATGGGTGAAGGCTGGGATGATAACACATAAGGTCAGGGATGAGGTTTGGGGTGGGAGTGGGTCCCAAAACTACAGGTGGGTGAGGTTCGATTTGGACAGTAGAGAGGAGAGCTTGTCAGGAGTGACCGGTGAGAAGCGAGTTAGAGGGGAATAGTCATGGGGAGGTACAGAGGGTGGGCTGTGGGGACACCGCAGGAATAGAGGTAGGCGAGGGACTGTGGGGTGAAGCTTTGTCTGGGTGAATTTATTTTATTATGGAAGTGAGTTGCAAAAACATCTGCTGAGGAGAGATGGGGGGGGAGGTGCTGGTGACGCAGGAGAGAGTTGAAGGTGTTAAAAAGTTGTCTGGGGTTGTGGGGGCAGGGAGGATATGAGAGGGTGAAATAGTCTTGTTTGGCTGAGGTGAGTGCGGATTTAAATGTGTGTAGTGATTCGTTATATGAGGTGAAGTCGTCGGTGGAGCGGGTTTTCTTCCAGGGGCGTTCTGCAATTCTGGAAACACGCCTCAGGCAGGTTTTGGGGGAGTCTGTGTGCCCGGGTTGTCTGTTGATTTTGCGGTTCTGTTTGGTGTGAGAGGGGCGACAGCATTGAGAATGGAAGTCCTTGTTTTGTTGTAGAATGTGGTGGCTGCGTCTGGATCAGCAAGTGAGGATATGGTAGAGAGGTGTGCAAGCGAGTCAGAAAAGAGTGGGAAGGTTGAGGTTTTGTAGGGTCGTGCGTGGGTGTTCTAGATTTGGTTCAGGAGGGGCAGGTGGAGTGGTGATGGAGGAGAAGGTGAGCAGATTGTGGTCAGAGATAGGGAGAGGAGAGTTTGAGAGGTTAGATAGGGGGCAAAGGCGGGTGAAGATGAGGTCCAGTGTGTGTCCGTCTGTGTGAGTGGCTCCCGAGGTCCATGGTAAGAGGCCCAAAAGGAAGAGGACAGTGACAGGAGTTTGTTAGTAGTGAGTGGGGAGTATCGAATTGGGAAAGTTAAAGTCTCCCATGATAATAGTGGGGATGTCGGTGGAAAGAAAGTGGAGGAGCCAGGAAGCAAAGCGGTCAAGGCACGTGCACACACACACAGCGCGCGCGCGCACACACACTGCAGTATGTGTATCTTGTCTTTATATATGTGTAGATAGACATTATGAGCGACATGCACGAAATCTGGTGTGAACACACCAAATTTAAGGAGTATAATAAGGGCATAGAATATAGAGCAGGTTCATAAACCAGGCGCATTCTAGCGCTCGGGCAACAGTTCTGGATCAGGTGTACCACTTTGAAAGTGCTCTACCTGTTCCGACTGTAATGCGCCCAGAAATGCTGTAGCGAAGCTATAAATCTATAGCTTCGCTACAGTTCTAGTACGGCCCGCTTCCCGCAGACCCTCCCCCTCGAGATCGGGCGCATTATAAAGTACCGCTGACGCTATGTAATGCAGCCGGGAGTGGTGTGCAGGAGATTTAAAAATGTATGAACGGGGCTGCCCTATATATTTTTTTCATTTTGAACAGCAGACCCTATGTACTTTAAAGCTACATCTACACAACAGTGATTTATTGTCAGATATTTAAGTGAATTCGATATTTAGAATCTGCAAAACTCCGACTGTAAATCATCCCCATAGACCTCAATAGAAAATCTGAGCTGTAGTCTCCTTAGCTCCAATTTTCTGAGGCTGGATTTCAAATCAGAAAACCGAGTAAAAAAAAAAAAACAACTTCGAACATGTTCTATAATCCGCCATGTTTCACTTGAAAACAACAGATTATAGTACTGTTCAATTGAATGGGACTCCAAAATCCGAAAAACACAGCAAAAAAAATAAATTAAAAAAAAGTGTAAAATACTGGTCGGATTCGGATTAGAATTCAACGAGTATTTTGCCCTCTGCTGTGTGGACGTAGCCTTAAGGGGTTTTACCTCGAATTAAAATTGACGTGAGAAATGAAATAAACATTTTCAACATTCATCATTATGAACCTAGGACCCCTATGCTGAAGGCAGAAGTACTAACCACTCAGCTACATTGTAGCTACTCACAGTTCTTTACATAAACAGACTATTGTTTGACTAGACTGAACACACTGTGGAGAAAAGCATGGTGATGTCAAGCCTGCTGTGTCACATGATATGCAGTTCAAAAAGGGGCCATGCGCGATTTGTTTTAACACACTGAATGCCAAACAGAGGAAAAGAGAACATTAAATGCCTTTGTGGTAAAACCCCTTTAAAAATTGGAAAGAAAAAAAAAATAACAACTATTATAATTTAGTATATTTCTTAAAATATACTAAATATACCCGACAACGGTATGGGGGAAAATTTCTCTATCGTCTTTTGTATTTCATGTCCCCCTCTCCCTCATGTCAATATCAAGTTCTCTCTATCCTGCACATCAGTAATATTGTGGCGACACCAAACACATAAGTTTTGAGAAAGTGACCATAATGTCTTTGAGTTCTTAAACTATAAGGCCTTGCCCCCATGGTGAAATCGCTCACAGATTTAGGCGCAGAATCCGTATGCGAATTCTACCTGGAATCGCTGTGCCATCGTATTACTATGGGAGTGCTTGCTGTCGTTTATATGGGATAAGTTTTTATCCCTGTGGAAACCACGTTGGGTATCCTCCCATTGAAGGAGACTAATCCGTGATGTAATAGAGGGAATCACCTTAGATTTCTGCCACAGATCAGCAATGGATTTTCGCTCTGGAAAATCTGAACAAGCCTAACAGGCAGATATCAATAGCAGATGAGGGGTGGATGTTGGGCCCCAAGTTGCCATAGTACCCTATGGGCCCGTGGCAATCATGTCACCGGGAGCAGAGAAGATGAGAGAGAATGAGCATCATCTTTCCAACACACACTTAAAGGGGTTGTCTCACTACAAGGATTGCTTTTTATGTTAATGGAGTTGTCTCATTACAAGCTTTCAGCCTACTTCAATGTGTCTGGCAGCAAAGGAATTTTGAATTCCGGGGCGTGCTTCTCAAATGCCTCTTATCCCCTCCCCCCCCCCCCCCCCTCTCAGCACACAGAAAGCTCTCCTTCTATACAGCAGGGGAAGGGTGAGGGGGTTTGCTGCCAGAGTTAACCCTGTGTATGCCTGCCTAGATCTGCTGCTCACTGCTGGATCAGCTGCACTGTCAGCTCCACAGAGTCAGGAGACAACAGGGAGAGGGCTGATCTATGAGTGTGGAGAGGTATGTGAAGCTGTGTATGCTAATAGCAGAGCAGGGGGGGATGCAAGTGTTCCTATACTCCCTGCTTAGCATACAAATCTCCACATCTCAAGCAACAACAAACAAACCCTATCAGAACAGACACAGGGCAGCTGTGAAGTGTGTTACTATAATCACGATGTGTCACTAATACAGCAGAGCAGGGAGGGATATAAACCATTCACATGCTCCCCTGATCTGTTCTATTAGTATAGTCAAAGCTCCACAGACACATTATGATTATAGTAACACACTTCACTGCTGTCACATCCTACTGACCATAGATCAGCTTCACCTCTGTCTGCTCTCCTCAATCTGTGTAGAGAGCAGGAGGGAGCAGGCACACACAGGGTTAATCCACACAGACAGAAGCCAGAGCCCTCCCCCTCACTTCCCTACAGAAGCATACTGTGCGGGAGGGGCTCTGTGCTCTGACCTGTATTCAGAAGCTGATGAGTCACCAGCACTGGCAGCCAGTGAGAGAAAAATCAACAGGTCTGTTGCTATAGTGATTTCAGGAGCTGATGCACTCCTACTACCAGGGATAACTCAAAATCAGTAGGATATTTGTAATGAACATATATTGTAAAGCTGCTTGTTTTTTAAAGATCCTTTAATTAAAACCCCATCATTGTAGCGAGACAACCCCTTTAAAGATCTTGCAAAAACAAGTCACTTTGCAATGTGTGTCCATTACCAGTGTCCTACCTATTCTTAGATATCCCCTCTTGTATGGGCTGCATCAGCTCCTCAGGTCACTATAGCTACAGACCTGTTTGATCTCTCCTGATAGGCTGGCAGCACTGGTTGCTATAGCTACAGACCTGGCTTCTTCTGTAGCCTAGTAGAAGCCAGGAAACACGCCCCTGAATTCAAAATTAAACCAAGAAAACAGGACTGAGGTAAGATGAATCAATGTAGTGAGTCAACCGCTTTGATATGCTACAGTGCACGCTAACCACAGCATCTCCTCTTCAATCCCAGTAGGTGCATCAGTGACCCAATTGAGTTTTATGACAGAGGCCAAACAATCTGAAATAGTACCGCGCAGGGCTCCTGTCTGTGCCATATTATTACGCCTCATCCAGGGATTAATGCCAATCTACACCAGGCCCCCTTTACTTAGCAGTTTGGTAGTCCGTCATTGCATATGTGGAGATACCATGAAAATAGTATTCCAAAGTAGACTACGATATATCCATAGAGTTTTACAGACCAAACATATATCCAGAACATAAAATGTATACTGCCTTATTGATAGATGGGAAGAATTCCTATTGATAAACGAACGCCATTCCTCTCTTCTCTCAATTTGGGACGCATTTAAGGCATACATTAGGGGAGAACTCTCTACCGCAGTTACGGATCTGAAGGGCTCCGTAATGCAGCTAAGGCTGATACCTTGGCCTGGGAGGTGGCGCGGGCCCAGAGCTAACCTTTTGTCAGAAATCCAACTGAAGACAATAAGTCAGGCTGGCTCTTGGGGCAGAAATTATATGCACAACTACTGCGAGCCCGGGAGACCCGCACTACATTTTTAAACAACAGTCATTTTATGAAATGGGCGAGCCCTGCGGTTAAAACTTTTGGCCTGTATGGCAAAGAAATCCCACAAAAACCCCCCGGTCATCACATGTTTGAGGCAGCCAGACGGGGAAATTCTATTACTAACCTGGGCAAGTGGGGGAGGGTTCGCCTTTTTTTTATAGGGGAACCTGTATGATGCACCACGTCGGTTATCTGAGGCAGAAATCGAAGACTATTTGCATGGTGTTGCGTTGCCCTCCCTTACAGAGGAACAATGTGCCGCCTTAGAAGTTTCCCATTTCCCTGAGGAGATCCAGGTGGCCATTGCTCCTTTAAAATCCCAAATCTCTGGAACAGATTGGGTTTCCTATTGAGTTCTTCAAACGGATCCTGAATACTTTGCCCACTGCCCCTTAGATTGTTCAACGAGGCAAATCCAGGCATCTTGTCTCCCTGCCTCGATGAGGGAAGCATTGTTTGTTGTTATCCCTAAGCCTGGCAGGATCCTGAGCTGTTTTTCATCGTATGGGACCGATATCTCTCTCCACAGACGGACGTTAAGTTTCTTGGCCAAAAATTTTGGCCATTCGTCTTAACCCCGGGTCATTCTTTCCCTAGTGAAATGGAGATCAGACGGGTTTTAATGCCGGGTAAGCACACACGGCCAGGGAACCTCGCCGACTCTTCATGAATATGCAAGGCCCCTCACTCGAATGTAGGGACCAGGATATTAGTATCTTTTAGACACGAACAAAGCCTTTGATTCCGTGGAATGGAATTTTATTTTGTGGTTGGTCCTTCAGAGATTCGGGTTTGGTCCATCCTTTATTTCTTGGGTCAAACTTTTTATACTACCAGCCAGTTGCCAAAGTCAGAGGTGAACGGTCTTTATCGGACTCACTGTCTTTGCGCAGGGGTACCAGACAGGGGTGCCCTCTCTCGCCGCTTCTGTTTGCCATGGCTATTGAGCCCTTGGCTGCCCGTATATGAGCAGACTCAAATATAATTGGGTTTGAGATAGGTTCCGGGCACGAGAAAATTAGCCTATATGCAGAGGGATGCCCTTTTATATTTACGAGATGGGGAGAACTCACTTCCAGGGCCTTGGAGGTTGTGGATACATTTGGCCAATACTCGGGCTACAGGTTAACATTGAAAAATCCCATTCTGATGCCCTTGGGACTCTTTTGCCCCCCCACAGCAAGCCTGGGCTCTACCACTGCGTGGTCATCCCAGTTTTACCTACCTGGGAGTCTACACTAATATCTAGATCCCTAGTAGAATTCCATGAACTCAACATTGCCCCGCTTCTAGTCTATCTTCGCAACAGGATCCAGGGGTGGAGTAGATTACCTTTGTCATTTATGGCTAGAATTAGTTTTGGGGAAGATGATTTTATTTCCTAAAATCCTATTATATTCTGATACCAATCTCCAAATATACCTCAATTCTCCGTATTTAGGGCATTAAACTCTATTTTGTTTTCTTTATTTGGAATGGGTAGAGCCGTCTTCCTACATGTCCTGCAGCACCCATGGGAGCAGGGGGGCGTTCCTTCCCTGATTACGGACATATTACTGGGCAGCTCAGCTCTCACACTTGGTTAGATGGAGAGAAATGGGGTTCCTAAGAGTTATGGAATAATAATTAAACCTTGGAACCCGGTGTTACGTACACCCCTTTCATTTTCTCTTCCCCAACACCTCTTAGACCTATCCACTGCTTCCAGGGCCCCCCTACTCTCAAACAATGTCTGTTAATATGGGAAAAGGGGGAAGGAATTATATTATCAATCCGGTGTAGACGCGTATACTCCCCTTTGGAACAATAACAATATGCAGGAACTTCTACATTAGAAGGCTCTGTATGGAAGGGAAAAAGGGGGTGATAATTAATGTTCCAATTTATATGAAAATTCCCATACTTAAGTCATTCCAGGATTTGGCTAGGGAATTTGATATTCCCCAACACCCAATTCTTTCATTATCTCAGCTAAGGAACGCCCTACATACGCAATTTCCCGGGGAACCAAATAGTTTTTCAAGAGTTTCCGGTGCCCCCTATGCTGTTAAACCTCCCCGCCGAGAGGCCTCATAACATGCTTCTATGCAGTTTAATTGAGAAGAAGGCCCGGGGGACCCATTCCAGGGGAAAAGGAGCACTTGGGAAAGGGACGTGGGACCAAAACTGAGGAACAATGGGGCTGTAGCCTTGGAGACCCCCAAATTAGTGTCTCCGAAAATGGGGGAAAAAGTAACCCAACTATATATACTACACCGAGCATACTATACCACCACCCGGTCTACATAAATTTAGACCGGAAATTCCTGATCTATGTCCGAAATGTCTCTCTGTTCCGGGCACCTTCTTCCATTTATTGTGGGGCCCGCCTAGGGTTCAAGGCTTTTGGCAGCAAATCCTGAAGTTTTTGAATGATAAAATGGCTGCCCAGTACCGGATGACCCCAAAAATTTGCCTACTATTCTTAGATCCGGAGGCTACCCGTCCCGGCGACCGCCCATGTCTCATTGAACTTTTTTTAATTGCCAGGGGAAAAAATGTAGCTAGATACTGGATGTTCCCTTATACTCCCGGTTTGCAGGATTGGATAAAGTCTGTAAATGCCACCCCCCCTTTTAAAAAATATATCTACCTACATCGTGGGTGCCCAGGACAAATTTGTGAAGGTCTGGCGGGACTGGATTGACTCCACTCAAACGGCCCTGGCCATTCCTTACGTCACTTTGAAGCACATGGTAGAGAAGAGATGGGAGCCCTGGGATCTTTGCGCCCGCTCACCCACGATTTCCAGGTGTCAACTTGAGGTTCCTATAGTCATATACAGTAGACCTCTTGTGAAGGTACACAACGCCCTCACTGGGAAAACAATGGATACACACACACAAAGTTTTTTAGAGTAGAATGAGGGTTTTAACTGTTAAGGCTGGTTATTAGTTCAGTCAAGTTTCTCAAAGCTATCCTGATACATTTGCATGCTAGGGGTAAGTTGTCAGTATCCTACGTTCGGCAAAGTTGTTTAAAACCAATTCCCTGATGCAACTTTAACTGACTGCCCATAATTGAATGTCGAATTTATATACCTGTATCTGCTGTTTATATATGCTATTTCTTTGTACTAATTATGTATTTCCTGCATATTTCTTGAATAAACTTAATTTTGGTTTAAAAAAAAATGTATACTGCCATGGGACGGAACACATGCAGTCCAAAAGAGACAGAACCCCATGGCTACAGTGTGGTGAACCTTCTCTATGACGTATACCAGCAACAAAACATTATGGATGGAGCCCAAGACCTGTAGGAATACAGTAGCATTCATATGGCCCCACAATACCATATAAAACAGTCTCACCGAACCAACACACAACGCAGCGCAAATATAGCCTAAATATTATATAGGGAGAGTTCACACACAGTGGCCGGGAACCAAGCAATTTTTACCGCAATCTGACTTTTTTCCCCTCCAATTAACCCCTTAACGACGGCGCACCGTGTTTTGGCGTCAGCTGGTGCGGGTCGTTCGTCTGCAGCGATGTCTTTTGGCGCTGCTGCAGACATCGGAGTTTGCGGCGCCTGGCGCCGCAAGGATCGGGACTGTACTACACAGCCCCGATCCCAGAGCATCTCCTGCAGGCACCGGGGAAAACCTCCGCAACCCGGTGCTTTAACCCTTTGATTGCGGCGGTGTGTTACCGCAGCACAATCAAAGGGTTCCCCTGCTCTGTCGGGTGATCGGAACACCCGGTGACCCGGCAGAGCCCAGGGAATGGCTGCACAGTCAGCCCTGGGGACCTAGAGTGGCTCCAGAGCTGTCTGTGTAACAAGCCAGTGACCAGGACGTACTGTGTGCTGTCCAGATCACTGCCTGTGTGAAAGTGACACAGATTAGAATGTATTAGCATATATGTATATGGTAATACATTACGAAATATAAAAAAAAATGTAAAACAGTTCTCCCTTCATGGGAGTAAAAATGTAAAAAAAAAAAAAAAAAAATAAAAAAAGTGTAAAAAAAATTAAATAAAAATAAATATTTAATAAAAAATTGTGCATAAATTACACACAAAAAATCCTACACATATTAGGTATCCACACGACCGTAATAACCTGTAGAATTAATCTAACAAGTTATTAAGTGTGAAATGTGAATGGTGTAAAAAAAATAAAATTTAAAAAAAAAAAAAAAAATTTAAAAAATAAAAAAAATAATAATTCTGCAATTATTTATAAGTGAACTTAAACTATTCCCCCATAAGTACAACTTGTCTCGAATAAAACGAGGCCTCATACAACTGCGTCATTGAAAAAATAAAAAAGTTACAACTGTTGAAACGCAAGAAGGCAAAAACTAAAAAAAATGTTCTGGTCATTAACTACTTTTCAGGGTTAATTGTGAATGGCTGTGCGGTATTGTGGGTATAACTGCTGTCATGGAGCCAGTAATAATCAGTTTGGAAACCTGCACCGTTACCTTAGTCACTAGATATGGATTTGCCAGAAGACGTGTGTCTTTAAAAGGAACCTGTCACATTGAAGCTGCTATCTGATGTGCTGGCGGCATGTGATAGAACAGGAGGAGCTGAGCACACCGAGATCTTGTTCTGTGGGAAAGGTTTCAGCAAAACTTTACCTAATTCATTTATATTTCTGCCTATTCTGGGTAAAGGAGTCCAGTGGGCGGTCTCATCACTGATTGACAGCCCTTCTTCTATCACATACTTGTCAATCACTGATAACTCCGCCTAGTGGACTCTAACTCAGAATAAGCAGGGATTGAAATAAAGTTCTACTGAATCTTTCCCCACAGATCAATCTGCTCAGCTCCTCCTGCTCTATAGCCTGCTGCCCGGAGATCAGATAGAGCGTGCAATGTGATAGGTGTCCTGTAAAATCTGGAATCATAGTAGAATCACAGATTTATTTTTTTTTACTTTGATTCACCCCTTCTTCAGAACAGAGAGTATTAGGAAGATCTATTAATAAGGGCGACATGTATAATTTTTAGCAACCAGGCGCCATTTTTTTGCGTGCATTAGTAGCATAAAATGCACCTGAATCTATGAACCTGTTCTGCGCCTGTTTTCAGGCTGAAAAGACGCTTCTGGCACAGCCCTGTACATGCTGCCCAAGGTGTTTCATGGCACGTAGAACCTCCTCCCTCCAAGAAGAAAAAAAAAAAAAAGTGTCACAAACTACATTGAAATGCCTTCCACTGACTACAAAATCACTTAAAATAAGCCTCATCATTCAGGCAACGCCGATTTTACTTGCTTATTTTCGGCGAGTAAAATGGCGGCAGAGAATTGACGTGTCAATTCTTCGAGGCGTTCTATGTCCTACCATCACTGGGTATAGAAGGCAGTAAATCTGCCTCGAAAATTCAGTGCAATTTCGACATCTGAATTCCACACTCACAAGTCTGGAATGTCCCAAGAAAATGATGGCGATTACTTGCTGACCTTTTCAGCGCAAAAAAAAAAAACAACACACACACACCATGTGACTGTACCCTTAAGCTATTTTCACACAGCGCAATACGCCGGGTGTTTTAGAAGTATGCGCTGGCATAGCATGCGTCAGGGAAAACGGCAGGTAAGCATAGCTCTCAATGAGAGCTATGAACTACCGTAGTTGTGAGGCGGAGTTCGGGCGCATTGCACCGCAATTACGCCCCGCAAAGACGCTGTGTGAACATACCCTAAGTGTATGTGGCGTGTTGACTCCGTGTTGGGCTATGATTTTAGATGCGTGTTTGGATCTGTGTTTCGGACCCTAAACGGACCCAAACACTCATCTAACAATGTGCAGTGTGATTACATTGCTTTCAAGGGAGTGATCGGTGATGCGTGTTTACATGCGTCTTTCTAAGGCTATGTTCACACGGCTTAAAATGGGACGTATTTCAGTCCGGAATTATGCGCCGTACTGCGCAAATTACGGCTGGATTACGTCCCAGTCATTATGGTAATCCACAGTTCTCATAGAGAAGTATGGATTACGTCTCCTCTCCCTGCTCAGCGAATATGCTGCGGGGGGAGATAAGTGACGTCAATTGCCAGCGGCGTATACACGCCGCTAGTAATGATAGTCTATGGCCCGGCGAGGTGCCGGCCCCCCCGCTCCTGCCCACACGGCGTAATTGCGGGGCGTTATTACGCCCCGCTAATAAGCCGTGTGAACATAGCCTAATACGTCTTCCAGATCCGTTCAAAGAATTGACATGTCAACTCTTGATCGGTTTGATTCAAGAGACGCTCAAAATCTACTGGGTCCGCTCCCACTGAAGAAAAAACGCCCCCCCCCCCCCAAAAAAAAGATCAAAAACTACAGTGAAACGCCTCCCACTGACTACAAAAGCACTTACAATCAGCGTCATCGTTCAGGCAACGGCGATTTTACTTGCTTATTTTCGGCGACTAAAATGGCGGCAAAGAATTGACGCACCTGGATGCGTTCTTCGGCTCCAACACGCCGTGTGAACATCCCCTTAGGCCATGTTCACACGCCAATATCCTGGGACGTATTTCAGTCCGTAATTATGCGCCGGAGAGCGCGAATTACGGCAGGAATGCACCCCAGTCATTACGGTAATCCACAGTTCTCATAGAGAACTATGGATTCCGTCTCCTCTCCCCGCTCGGTGAATCCGCCGCGGGGTAGATAAGTGACATGTGAATTACCAGCGGCGTATACGCACCGCTAGTAATGATAGTCTATGGCCCGGCGAGGTGCTGGCTCCCCGCCCCCGCGCCACACGGCGTAATTACGTCCCGCAGTTAAGCCGTGTGAACCCAGCCTTACAGATCAGTCAGCAGCAGATTTATGAAGTTTTCCAGATAGCAGGAAATTTGTAAATTGACAGGGGGAAAAAAAAGAAATGTAAAAAGTATTGCTAAAGAAGCGAACACAAAACTCTGCTGCGTTACTACAGGATTGTTCCTACTACAATCTATGCGGCAATGTGCACAAGTCCTAGCTAATATAGTAAATTTGTCTAGAGAACACGTCATCCACAGCTTGGGTATCCCGGTCTCTTGCAGCCAAATAAAAAGAGAACCAGGGCTGAAGCCTAATCATATTACACCACCGCACTAAAATGGAAACAGAAGTCTTCCAGTCCCACAAGACATTTACTAAGTCATCGGATGTTCATTCCAGGCCTGCAGACCTCTCTCCTAGCGCGACGCACGCCGTGCACTGCACACTTACTTCTACACACGTCTTCTTGGGAGCAGCCATTAAAAGATGTCAGATCCCAAAACAGTGAAAGACAGATCTGACCGGTGTCGCCAAGCTCTCCTCCCAGTCTTCACCTAGAAATACAGTTCCCTGCAGCAGCAGCAGCGAGGAGTCATGTTTCAGAAACTTCCACTCCAAGTGCTAAACACAGGCTGCCCCTACTACTGTGCACGTTCCCGGGCCCGTACAGCAATGTCTGGAGCCTGGAAGGACAAGTGCAGTCCCACAGGCTGGAGGCGGCTGACAAAGCGGGTGCAGAGCTCCCTGCAGTTTAAAGGATCTGGTGTCATGGCTTTAATCACCAGGGGAGTATCAGGCTCTGAGGACTTCTAAAAGCCAAGATAATCCAGCCCAAGTCTAGAAAAAGCATCTGTCAGGCACTTCAATGGCTTGCTGCAGATTACCTGCAATCAATGGAGCTCTAGGAAGGAAGTGGAGAAGGCCGCTCTAGAAGTTGTGTTCAGACAAAAAGGCGAGCAGACAAGTTTCGGTCGAGGCTGAAGAGGACGTGATTCATACTGTGGGACTGCTCATGGCAGATCATATTAAGACACTGACCACAAAACCGCATCATTCCTTAAACTGGGCGATACCTGCAAGTCATAGAGTCACCACTAATAGGGGGCCGTACGCCTACCTTTCCGCTAATAGGGGGCCGTGCGGCAACCTTTCCGCTAATAGGGGGCCGTGCGACAACCTTTCCGCTAATAGGGGGCCCGTGCGACAACCTTTCCGCTAATAGGGAGCCGTGCGACAACCTTTCCGCTAATAGGGGGCCCGTGCGCCAACCTTTCCGCTAATAGGGGGCAGTGCGACAACCTTTCCGCTAAAAGGGGGCCGTTCGACAACCTTTCCGCTAATAGGGGGCTGTGCGACAACCTTTCCGCTAATAGGGAGCTGTGCGACAACCTTTCCGCTAATAGGGGGCCGTGCGACAACCTTTCCGCAAAAAGGGGGCGGTGGGGCAACCCTTCCGCTACAAATGGGGCTGAGAAGCAATACTAGAAATATACCAAGACAGTGGTGGGGATATTTTTAATAAAAAAAACTAAAAAGTAACTGCTTTTTTTTTCTAACCCCATGCCGTTTCACAGAGCTACAAGCAGTTTTAGATTCATGCATTGGGTCTCTTCTTGGTCAGGCTGTGGGTGGTTCTATAGAGGTGATTAGCAGATCATCTCCTTTGCTTGTAAAGTATGTTAAGACTGTATTTACAGGGAAATACAATAATTGATAGCTCTCGTTTAGAGCTAGGATTACCTGCCGTCTTCCCCCGCGTACAATACACACTGAGGAAACTAATGGACAGCGCGTACTTCTAAAAACACCAGGCGCAGTGTACAGTACGCGCCACAATAAGCCGTGTGAACATACGATAAAAGGTAAATTCAGACAAGCTTTTTGGGTGCCGACATAGTCAGCGCCAAAAAAAGCATTGTTCACTTGTTGAAAATTTGGACAGTGCGGAATCTGAGCAAGGAAATTACCTGGACTGCCTGATGCGGATTTTTGCCTCGGGCACTTTATTAATTTTGGCAGCCAACAAATGGCCAATCGACCATGCCGCCGATTTGACATTTTTTAGTAAAAAACACTTTGCACTTGATTTGGATGCGGTATGTGAACATACCCTAAGAGATAACACACTCCGTTCTCAAGCTGCTGGAAGTCCTGTGTGCTGACCTGTGGGGACCTCACTAAGAGAAGACTAAGAGCAGAGAAAGAAGCCTAGAGAAACCTCTGTGCACTCAGCAGATAAAATTTCCATTACCTCCTCAACAAAGCAAAATAAAGCAATATATTTGGAAAAAGTCTTCATTCACCGTTGCCTACATGTTAAAAGCTAATATTTGTAGCGAGACACCCCCTTTAATGAAAGTATGCTCTTAAAAGCTAAAATTCAACGTCACCGCTTAGAGCCTTCACTTTCCAAATAGAGACGTCAGACAGTGCCACATGGCTGCTGCAGCCATACATAGGCCTCAAGGTAACAACACCGAGGGAAAGGACTGCTAGGTGCATTGCTGGAACACGTCCATCCAGAGGAGAGGGTGTTTTTTTTTTTTTTTCCAATTTCTTGGGGGCTAAGCAGCATACTTTCATTAACAAAACAGAGATGGACAACCCCTTTAAAAACTAAATTACATATATTTGGGGCCAAGTATGTTCAAAGAGGAAAGAGGTCATCCCATTAGAATAACCCCTGTCCATATGTCAAAGGTGTCCCAACTCAGTATGAATAAATAAAATATAAGATTCTGCAAAGCTTCCACTTTGATAAACCGAGTTAAAGGGGTTGTCTCACTACATGGATTCATGTTACCTCAGTCCTGTTTTCTCGGTTTCATTTTTGAATTCAGGGGCGTGTTACTGGCTTCTACTAGGCTGCAGTAGAAGCCAGGTCTGTAGCTATAGCAACCAGTGCTGGCAGCCTATCAGGAGAGGTCAAACAGGTCTGTAGCTATAGCGACCTGAGGAGCTGAAGTAGCCAATACAAGAGGGGTTATCTAGGAATAGGTAGGACACGGTTAAAGGGGTTTTGCCACGAAGTAAAATTGACGTGAGAAGCTTGCAAATGAAAAACATTTTCAGCATTCATTATTGTTAAAAATTCTGCACCGTTTTTGTTCTAGCTGCTCCTTTAGTGATACATTGTTTACAGCTCGTCTCCAGGGGATACGACCAGTGCTGAGAGCTTCTCAGTCCTGGTCGCACATGCTCAGACATCACCTCTCCTCTCAGGCAGCTACTGAGTGTTCAAACCCCAGGTGCTGTCATTCTACTCCTGTCCTCTGTACTCCTTAGTAATTAGTCAAATAGTGCAAATAAATAAAAAAAGAAACCTCAATGAGGTATGTGCATTGATAAAAAGAAAGAAAAAAAAAAAAAAAAAAAAAAAAAAAACAGGTTTGGTTTCTGCAGGGATTTGAACCTAGGACCCTTGTGCCTGGAGGCAAAAGCTTTACCTCTGAGCTACTCACAATGCTTTACATAAACATATCTCTGACTACAAAGAGGAAAGCCCTGGTGATGTCATCCTGCAGGGTCACATGATATGCAATGCAAACAAATCACACGCCCCCTTCTGAGCACACAGAGCTGAATGCAGGAGGTATGAAATGAGATCGTGGCAAAACCCCTTTAATGGACAAATAATGCAAACTGACTTTTTTTTGCAAGATCTTTAACATAAAAAGCAGCAATCCTTGTAGTGAGACAACCCCTTTAAGTCCATGAGGGTCAGATTTTCTGTTTTTCTTTAAAGCAAATTCATAAGGAAATCCACTAGACAAAGCCATAGTAGCGATTATTTTAAAAGCCAAAAATTGTGGCAATTAACCCTCCACCACGTACCAAAAAAACTACGCCTATTTTGGGCTTCATTGACATAATCTGCATTACTCTTGCAGGATGGTTGCGACAAAAATTGGAATTCACACAAAAGCATGCAGATTTCCTAAAGGGAATCAAAAAATGTAAAAAGAATATATTTTTTCTGTGGTTCCACATGTAATAAACAAACAATACATTGCTTGCATGGATTTTGTTACAAAATGTGACTTCCCTACTGAAGTCAAGGGGTAAGAATGGCCAACAGAAAATGACAAAATCTGCACCAAAAGGTCAAGATGTGCATTCAGGTCAGTATGGAGAAGAATGGTTTAAATCTGATCCACTATACAATAATCTTATCAGTTCCTCACATAACCGTCTCCAAGACTTCTCCCGTGCTTCCCCCACACTCTGGAACTCACTGCCCCAACACATCAGACTCTCCCCCACTCTCACCAGCTTCAAAAAGCAACCTGAAAACCCATTTCTTCAGGATTGTCTACAACCTACAATAACCCTGCTGCCACTGTACTACCCCACAAACATGTCTGCCCCTCTCCTCCTCCCTCCTCCTTGTAGATTGTAAGCCCACGCGGGCAGGGTCGCCTCTCCCTCGGTTGTGCAAGCTGTAAGTCATTCATAGTTATTATTCTACTCATCTGACTTATGTATGTAACCCCCCTTGAATGTACAGCACCCTGGAATCAATGGCGCTTTAACCCCTTAAGCCGAACGCCTGAAAAGTAGTTAATGACCAGAACATTTTTTTAGTTTTTGCCTCCTTGCATTTCAACAGTTGTAACTTGTTTATTTTTTCAATGATGCAGTTGTACGAGGCGTCATTTTATTCGAGACAAGTTGTACTTTATGGGGGAATAGTTCACTTATAAATAATTGCAGAATTTTTTTTTCAATTTTTTTTTTCAATTTGTTTTAATTATTATTTTTTTTTTTTACACCATTCACATTTCACACTTAACTTGTTAGATTAATTCTACAGGTTATTACGGTCGTGTGGATACTTAATATGTGTAGGGTTTTTTGTGTGTGTAATTTATGCACAATTATTTTTTACTAAATATTTATTTTTATTTTATTTATTTATATTTTTTATTCTTTTTTTACTTTTTTTTTTTTTTTTTTTTGACTCCCATGAAGGGAGAACTGTTTTAATTTTTTTTTTTTTTTTTTTTTTTACACTTAGTAATGTATTAGCATATGCATATATGCCAATACATTCTAATCTGTGTCAGTCTGACACAGGCAGTGATTAGGACAGCACCCAGTGCGTCCTAGTCACTGGCTTAGTACACAGACAGCTCTGGGGCCACTCTAGGTCCCCGGGGCTGACTGTGCAGCCGTTCCCCGGGCTCTGTCGGGTGAGCGGGTGTTCCAATCACCCGACAGAGCAGGGGAACCCTTTGATTGCGCTGCGGTAACGCACCGCCGCCATCAAAGGGTTAAAGCATCGGGTTGTAGAGGTTTCCTCCACACTCCGGTGCTCGCAGGGGATCGGGTCGGTAGATCACAGCGCAATTGCGGCGCCGGGCGCCGCAAACTCCGATGTCTGCAGCGACGCCAAACGAAAGACCCGCACCAGCCGACGCCAAAAGACAGTGCGCAGTCGTTAAGGGGTTAAAATAAATGATAATAATCTGCTATTGATTTATCTGATGCAAATCTGCCCAAAAAAAATCTGCTGTAAACTGACCTTTGCAAATCTAGCCTTCGCTCCAGCATGCGTATGTGGTGATTTATTCATTGGCACCATAAAATGCTAATCCTCTGCAGGAGGAAACATATGGTGGCCCCGGAGCGCCTATGGGTCCATAACAGGTCAATGAGTCACAACTCTAGTATTCAGCATAATCAAAACCTATCCATCCTGCTCTGTGACTGGAGTGAAGACGACAAGGTTATTGCTCAGAGTCGAATGAAAATCATATTTTATGAGTCCACCTGGTCCTTGTAGGAAAGGGGATATATTTGCTGGAAGGAAACCGGAATATTACTGAGCCGTGAATGTTATTATTTAGTCTGATCCTTCACATATTCAAAACACGTGTGATCGGAACACGCTCCCTCCAGCGCCCACTACGGCTTCACATATGGTGGGTCCGAAGCCTCGCTGTCCTAAACTAACCAACCTCCTCCTGCAAAAGCCTGAAAAAGGAAAAACCGCATGAATGCAATGTGGTCTGGCAGGAGGATACATAGAGCGGGCCACAGAGGGAATGGGAAGTCGCAACTTTTAACTACTAGTAGCTGGCCATTAAAAGAGGCTTACATTAAAGGGGCTGTCTCGCTACAAGGATTGCTGCTTTTTATATTAAAGATCTCGAAAAAACAAGTCACTTTGCAATGTGTGTCCATTAAAGGGGTTTTGCCAAATGAATTTTTGAAATTTTTGGGGTATTTAATCATTTTTTTAAAATATATGCGTTTAAAAAAAGTAAAACCCCGTGAGGTACAGCCTTTTTTAAAAACCCTTAATTTTATTTAAAAAGTTTACATTAGACACTGTCCAGGAGCTGATCTCCCCGATTTTTGGCATTTTGCACTTTTTTAAACTGATGACGGGGAAACCATGAAAAAAGCTTGCAAGGGGCAGGGGAAAATGTGCATGTATAGGCTTTCTGTGTATAGAGAATCCATAGTTTTTAATGAAATTTTAATCTTAGTAAACCATTGCAGAAAAAAAAAACCCCTTTGCTTACCGCTCGGGGCCACCGCATGATTTTTTATCTTCTGTTTTTTTGAGCAGAAAACCCAAAAAGGGAAAGTCCTTTGTGGAAAAACCCCCTTTAAAAAATGCCAAACCATTCCTAGATACCCAAATCTTGTATTGGCTGCATCAGCTCCTCGGGTTTCGCAAAAAAGCTACGGGACCTTTTTTTAAATTTATCCGATGGGCGCCAGCACGGGTTTGCTAAGCAACAGACCTGGCTTCTCTGCCCCCTTTGGAGCCAGAAAAAAAGCCCCTGAATTCAAAGTAAAACCAAGGGAAAAAGGACTGAGACAAAGATGAATCAATTAGTGAGAAAACCCCCTTTAAGGCTTTGTCTACACAGCACGGGATTGGGGTGGGTTTTTTCACCCCCATTCAGGTTTTTTGAACCCGATGAGAAAAACTGTACCCCCTCTTTACCCTTAAAAAGAAAACCCGTGCTGTAGTCTACACAACTGCAGGGGAAGGGCACATGCGGGGGTTTTGCTAGGATTCCAAAAACCCAACCTGCGGTCCAGCAATGGGAAAATTTCCCGTGGGTTTTGGGTGGCATTTTAAATTCCCTGTTTTGGGACCAAAGCCTTAGAGATGGGACTGATGTCAGCAAAATACAACATATTTTCCCAAGATTAGGCGCTGGTCCCACCTCTAGGACCCACACCTAATCAGACTTAGGCCTCGTTCACACGGCTTATTTGGGCGCGGATTGGAGCCTTTCTGCGCGCCCTTTTTGCGCTTTTAGTCCGGCTCCCAACCCTCCCCTAACACGGTAATCCACAGTTTTTTCATAAGAACTAAAGGGTTCCCTCTTTCCTCTCCCCTCGCCGAATCAGCCAGGTGGGGGGAAATTGGCATGAAAAAATTTTTCGGCGCAAAATGGCCGTAAATAATGCATTGTTATGGGGCCGGGAGCAGCCCCCCCCGTCCCTTATTCAAGCCGTATTGTGGGCAGGATCCATCCCGCAATTACGTCTTGAATAAGCCATGTGAAAAAACGGGCCTTTTGACGACAAAATTTCCCGTTGATCCCCTATCCAAAATTTTTTTGGGAGGGAAAACCCCTGTAACAATTAGGGGTTGTCTACCCCAGCACGGAAAATTTTTAAACGGAATTTAGTATTTAAAAACCACAAAAATTTGGGCTGTAACCAAATGCCCCCCTAGACCTCAATAGCACAGCTTCCATTTTCTGTTGTGGGATTTCTAAACCGCCGTCTTATTGGACAGGTCCTAAAATCCGCTGTACTACAGCAGAGTCTAGTACAGCTCACTGTATTAGGGCTGGCCGAAATCCGAAAACCGACCGCAAAAGCCAAGACAAAAACCGCAATACCACGAATTTTAAAAAACCGTCTTTGGAAATTTTAGCATTGGCCCGGGAAAACATAAGCCTGGGTTTAAAAAACTGCAGTCTTTGGCCTCATCTTTAGCCACTATCCTTACGTCCATAGCTCTCCGGTTCACATCCACTAGGAGCCTTCACGGCAGAATATTAAAAAAAAAATATAGCACAACGCGAGCGCTAATTTTTCTGTCCAAATGACGGACAGAATGATGGAAACCTGACAGGAACCCCCAAAAATGCGTGATTATTCCATCACATAACGGGTCTGTATTTTTTTTTTTTTACTGCTAAAAAAAGAATAGAAAAAACCCGGGAAAGCAGGTGTGGCCCAAGTCCAAATGGGGCAATACCCCCTCTCTCCCCACCCGTCACACACACTCGTCCATAAGAAGTGACTAAAACGGCAACATCCCATTGAAGTGACTGGGGCTGAGCTGCAACGCAAGACAAGTTTCGGGTGCAAAAGGCGAAAAACCTTTTTTTTTTTTTTTAGTAAAAAACTAAAGCAGTGCATAGGACCCACTGAACAGGTCCAAAGCTGGAGGACACATTCACAGTGCAACGACCATCTCACCTACAGGCCAGCTCCATGTTGTGCCACAGCCATTCAGCCTCATAGAACGTTAACTCATTTTCAGTCTGGTCACCTCACTACAAGGCTTCACAAATGCCATTCCAGGACATGTTTTTCTAAACTTGGGTATAAACAGCTGAGGGAAAAGTGTGAAGGGGGAGGGTAATCCACAAGCAGACAGTTTGTAAAGTTAAAATTTAAAAAAAATATTTTTATATATATACACACACACCACACACACACACACCACACACACACCACCACACACACACACACACACACACTCCGCATTAAGGGCTTGTTCACACAACGTTTTGGATCCGTTTTGGATGCGTTTTACGGATCCGATTTTAACCTGCGAAAAACTGGATGTAAACTGCATCCAAAAAGCGGATCCAAAAACGAAAACATTGTTTCCTTTTTTGGATGCGTATTAGATGCGTTTTGCATGCGTTTTACGGATCCGTTTTTTGGATCCGTTTTTTCAATGCTTTATTTTAAATCAACCTATCAAACTTTCAATTTAAAAAATAATATAACCTATCAATGACCAAGAAAAAAAACTTTTTTTTTCCTATGTCCAGTCAGCTGTACATACACCTATGATTTTAGAACCCGCCCCCACCGATTTTTTTTTTTAAATCAACCAAAAGTTTTAAAAACCAACCCCTTTAAATTAATTAATAATCATGTATAAACAAATAATTTCTAAACTAAATATTTATAAATTAAATATGTATTTAGTATACATATATATATATTTATGTACAAAAATAATATATATATATATATAAAAATAAATTGTACATTTGTATACAATTAAATACATTATAATATTAAAATACATTTAAACTTTTTTAAGAATTATATAAAAAATATATATATATATATATATATATATATATATAAGAATATATTTTATAAAAATATATATATATATAAATTTTATACACAATCCACACACATACTATTAATACTTTATATATAAACTATATTTACATACATTTATAAACTAAATATAAGCCAAACATAATATTAAAATTTTATATTTAATTTAAATCCAATGCGTTTTACGGATGCGTTTTTGCATCGAAAACGGATCTAAAACGCACCAAATGTATGCTGCGCTTTTGCATCCGTTTCGGGAAAGCCAAAAGCGCACTCCATTATTTCCTATGGGGATTTCTCTTGCGTAAAACGCACGAAGAATGGACATGTCAATTCTTAAGACAGAGCCACACAACGCATTGCGAAAAGCGCATCGGGGAAACACCGTGTGAACAGCGATGCGCTTTTGCCATTAAAAGCAATGTTAATCACCGACAATTGGTCAGATCCTTTTTAAAAGGACCGTAAAAACGATCACAAAAACGTTGTGTGAAAAAAGCCCTAAAAGGGTTTGTTTACACAGCTTATTTGGACGCTGATTTTTCAGCGCCCAAAACAGCATTAAAGCCTCGCCTGAAATGCGCTTCTACCGAAGAGGTTTTAATAGACACGTTTCTTGACACGTTTTTTATGCAAGGATTGCAACACGTTTTCACCCAGACAAATTAATAGCCAGAGCAAAAAACGCACCAAAAAATGATCCAAAAACGCACCAAAAACACGCCAAGGATTTGGATGAGGTTTGGAATCTCTCCATTGACTGCTATGGGGATTTTCAGCGCCGAAAACGCTTCAAGAATTGATATGACGCTTCTTTTTCAAACGTCCAAAGCAGCTTCCAAAGAAGCATCTAAAACGCATGTAAAAACCTCGTCGTGTGTGCACTACCCCGTTTTACATAGAAATCAATGACCATGAACTAGAGACATTTTGGAGGCTGTTTTGGGAGCGAAAACAGCGGCAAAATCAGCCGTGTGGACCTACCCCAAGGCGATGTTCACACGGCGGATTCACGCCGTAATTGCGGGACGGATTCCGCCGGCCCCATAGTCTTTCATTATCCACGGCGGGTATCCCACCGGGATAATGTGCATGTCACTTTCTCCCCGCTCGCCGTATTGTGCGAGCGGGGAGGGGAGACGGAAACCATAGTTCTCTATGAGAACCGAGGATTACTGTAATGACTGGGACGGATTTCACCCGTATTTGCGTGCAGTACGGCGCGAAATACGGACTGAAATCCGTCCCCATATCAGCCGTGTGAACATGGCCTAACAAAGCGCTGCCAGAGAGTCACAGCAGAAGTGTGCGATTATATCAACCATTCTTCGGTAGAAAAAGTTGCAAACAACCATTGTCAGAAATCAGATTATGATGGACTTTTCCAAGTGATCGCTTGTAACTTCTTCCACCACGCAGCTAATGTACGGCCCCAATTTCCCAAGAGCAGACACCACAATTACCGGTGCTCGGCAGAAACACCTTACACAAAAACACACATGGGGTAGAAATAGGACTGAAAAATGAGATGGTCAAACGGCTACCTAATTTTTGCCTAAAAAATGGGCTTTATTTGCTCACCAACACTCTGCTATCAGGTCATAGATATTAAAGGGGTTTTCTCACCATTTTGTTTTGCAGAGCCACAGCCAGCTTCAGGCTCACACTTCCTGTCCAGGCTGTGGCTGGTTCTATAGCAGTGACTGGCATATCAGCTCTAATATTCCTAGCAGAGCCTGTTACAGTGACATTAGTATTAATGACAGAGCACCGTAGTCTTGTACTCTACAGTTTATAAGGGATGAAACTTGCCATTAGATTGTAAGCCCTCGTGGGCAGGGTCCTCTCTCCCTCTGTACCAGTTGTATGTCATTCATCGTTATCTTGTACTCGTTTGACATGTTCTGTATGTAACCCCCCCCTTGAATGTAAAGCAAAATGGAATCTATGACACTTTAACATAAATAATAATTAACTAAGATAACCAAGCTCCTGTGCTAGAGATGAGATTCAGCAGGGAGCGACTCATGAGCAAGATGAGATAGTCCACAACCTAGAGAAACTTGTGTATATTAGCTGTAGATAAAATCTTCTTTATCTCCTGAACAAAGAAAAAACAACAAAGCAACATATTTTGTAATAGTCTAAATTTACCTTTCCCTACATGTTAAAAGCAAACCATTGTAGTGAGAAAACCCTTTTAAAAAGGCCTCGTTCATATGCTGGCATTTCATGAGGAACTCCGTTCCACGTTGAAATTCACATCCCATAATAGCCTAATGGAAATCCATGCCAGAGGGGGAAAAAAGTGACCCCATCATTTATTGCTGCAGTTTTCATGCAGAATCTACATGTGAAACTGGGTAGACAGGATGCAGATTACCTCTATTATATTGGGCTCAGCCACTTGCAAAAATGAAACAAAATACGGCATATATGAGGAGAAATTCAATTGTATATATTAAAGGATTTAAAGGGGTTGTCTCACTACAGGGATGCTGCTTTTTATGTTAAAGATCTTGCAAAAACAAGTCACTTTGCAATATATGTCCATTAACAGTGTCCTACCTATTCCTAGATATCCCCTCTTGTATGGGCTGCATCACCTCCTCAGGTTGCTATAGCTACAGACCTGTCTGATGTCTCTTGATAGGCTCCCAGCACTGGTTGCTATAGCTACAGACCTGGCTTCTACTGCAGCCTAGTAGAAGCCAGTAAACACACCCCTGCATTCACAATGAAACAAAGAAAATAGGACTGAGCTAAGATGAATCAATGTAGTGAGACCACACCTTAAAGGGGTTTTGCCACGATGTAATGTTGACGTGGAATCCTCCAAAATGGGTATTTAATCACTTTTCTAAATATATGTGATTACAAAAAGTGAAGCCTCTGAGAGCTACAGCTTTCTTTACATGCCCTTAGTTACCTGACAGTTTACATTAGACATGACCAGGAGCTGATCAGGCCGCGCTTGCAATGTTTGCACTTCTTATCTGATGACAGGGAACATGAAGGAGCTTGCAAGGGACTGTGGAGAAATATCCTGTCTTTTGTATAGAGAATCCACTGGTTCTAATGTAATTATTTGTGTAAACATTGTAGATGCTCCCTGCCACTGTGTCTCTGCTCAGACCCCCTCCCTCTCCCCTGTGACTCAGCATGCGGAGTTAATTTTGTCTCCTGATCAGATAACAGGTAAGGAACTGACTTCTTGGCAAAACCCCTTTAATCTTGGATTCCTGCTGTAGAACGCAAAAAGAAAAAAAATACAAATCTGTAGTGTGAACAAGAGCTTAGAATTGAGAGTTGTATTTCTTCTTTCCCCCAGCCCAAACCGAAGGGAACCCTATCAAACCAGTGAAAAGTCCGTATCTGGATCCAGCTATTTGCATTAGGGCATTTCCCTCATGCTCACTGGCCTGATGACTTTGCGGCGGGTGAATGAAGGTTTAAATTCAGAGACTGGGTAGAAGTTCAGTCAAACCGTCTGATCTCTCACGACATGTCTGGACCCTCTCTGTATTATTCTGAGAACGGAGCTGAATGATGCACATCTGCAACACATTGTGCCGAATTAGGTGATCAAGAGTATACAGGGCACATGCATATTACAGGATATCCCAGCAGACCATGCAGTCAGAAGCCTGAAACGGATACAGGACTTTTCACCATATAAAAGCCCTAAGACACGTCTGACTTTCCCATGTGGGTCATGCTAATAAAAACCAAAGCCTTCATCTCAGACGCAGGTCTCTGCTGGCTGTGATTTCCTGAGAGCTCTCCACTGGTGGTCCGAGGCGACTTCCAGGACAGAGCGTACGCGGAGATTAATCTGCACAGAGTTATCTGCCAGATACAGCAACAGCTCAGTGTAAGAAATGGATTATGGGCAGGATTTACAGATGAACTGAACTAGACCCAAGTGTAAAGTAGTCGTCTTGTGGGTCTTGTATGAGCAGATACACCTCGTCAGTCAAAAACTGCAGGTAAAAAAAAAAAAGTCCAGTTTAATGGTGCTTGTCGGAAACCGGACACTAGAAAATTAGGGGAGAGCAACGACTTCATCCCATATCTTAGCCATTTACATGAATTGCTTTATGACTTGGGTTAAAAGAAGCAGAGTTTGAACAAGCGTGAGGAGAACAGGCCCTTCAAGGGGTTGTCTCACTATAGATGGCATATCCTATCACTAAGAGCAGTACAGGACATGTAGTACCACACTGTACTGTAGAGAGGAGCTACTAGTCCCACTGCCTGTACCTCACTAATACATGTAAGAGCAGTACAGGACATGTAGTACCACACTGTACTGTAGAGAGGAGCTATAGACACCAATCCTAATCATACGCAATGGCAACTCTTGCACTGAATACCATGTCAACAGAAAGCAGTACAGGACATGTAGTACCACACTGTACTGTAGAGAGGCCTACTAGTCCTCCAATCACTGCATGCACCGCACTAATACATGTAAACAGTACAGGAAATGTATGTAACCTAAAACACCATGTACTGTAGAGAGAGGCGCTACTAGGCTACTGTCCCCCAATCACTGCATGCACTTCACTAATACATGTAAGAGCAGTACAGGACATGTAGTACCACACTGTACTGTGGAGAAGCGCTATAGACCGCCAATCACTGCAAGCACTAATACATGTAAGAGCAGTCCATGACATGTAGTATCGCACAGTATAGTAGAGAGGCGCTACTAGACCCCAATCACTGCATGCACTTCACTAATACATGTAAGAGCAGTACAGGACATGTAGTACCGCACTGTACTGTAGAGAGGCGCTACTAGACCACCAATCACTGCATGCACTTCACTAATACATGTAAGAGCAGTACAGGACACTGTATTCCAAAACCATTCACTTTGGGAAAGTCCACAAGATGGCTTTATCCGTCACAAATCTGCATGTAAAAGAGGTTTAAAAAAAAATTCCCACCACCATAAACTGAAGAGGTGAGAACAGAAATGAACAGGCAGAGAAACTAAAATCTGATCGGAAAATATTTGTCAACTCTCCCCCACGTCTGCTATTGTAATCACTATGGATTTTCGGACTGGTCTTTCAAGGTGTTTTCTTGGACTGTAATACTGATGGCCTAAGCTTTGCTCTTGCCAGCACTCCCTCCGATCAACTAAATCAGGCATCCTCAAACTGCTGTCCTCCAGCTGTTGGGAAACTACAACTCCCATCATTCCTACTGTTATAGATTATATAAATGCATGATGGGAGCTGTAGTTTCCCCAACAGCTGGAGGGCCGCAGTTTGAGGATGCCTGAACTAAATGAAAGGGCCCTGGTTTTAACAGACAAAACAAAGAAATATCTTGATAGGTTAGATAATCTATAAGACTCCTCGGTCAAGTCCATCTTATGGCACCATATATATGCCATGTAGTAGGAGCCAAGGACAGGATCCTAAGAGATGGGAACAACCTTTCCAGATCCATTGGGATCCCTGCACTAAGCATACAGGAAAGGACGGGCTCCTGCTCATTAATAATAAAGGAATTCTTTTTTACTTTAAAAGCAAAGTTTTCTCTCTTCTCCATCCAAAAACAACTCACAAATCACATTGTATTCATCATTCTGTCACCTCCTGTGAGTTACACCACAGTGATGAAAGGAATGTATAGAAGATTAGAGGCCTTACTGATGGAAAACATGCCATAGACTGGGCCCTCAGGTCATAGGAGCCATGATGTCTGACAGAAAGAAAAGTCATGAAGCATGGCTGGCAAGGGCGGAGGGTAGATGACCGGTCAGGCCTGGTGCACATCTGTCTCGGAGGTTCTGCTTGGATACTCTGTTGCAGGTAAATCTGGACCCATTTGTTAACGGACACTAGCCACGTTTGACAGACCCCACTGACTACAATGGGGTCGATCAGGGTTTCTGCTGTGGTATCCATCTTTGTGCCAGAAAAACAATAAAAATAGGCTGCTTCAGAGTCTTTGCATCAAAAGGAGCCTTCTTCCAAAAAACAGCAACACAAGGGTCCATGGATTGTATCTGCTATTGCAGCTCAGCTCCACTGTGAAATGGAAGAAGGTGCAATACGACATAGGGACAGGTGGAGCGCATGCTTGGTTTTTGAAAGAAGAAAGCAGCCATGTTTTTTCTTAATCCTAGATAACAGCTTTAGGGTTCAGTCACTCAGGGTGGATCTGCTGCAGATTAGTTGTGGATGTATTTGCTGCAGAATTTTCTACATGGACTTCAACTTGAAAAGGCAAAACGTGCGTTACAAATCTACAAGTCAGTGGTGAAAAATCCACGAGAAATTCTGCAATATGGTGGAATCTGCAGGAAAGGTTTATCTGCAGATTTTGCCTTCTTCCACTGAAACCTATGTAGAAAGATACGCAGCAAAATATCTGGTAAATCAGCAACTGATTTGCAACTGATCCACTCTGCATTACTGTACTCTAATGCTGTTGTAGGATTTAAAAAAACTAAAAAAAAAAAAAAATTACATATAATATAAATACAGGGCTGTGGAGTCGGAGTCGTCATAAAAGGGACCGACTCCAACTCCCAAAATATATAATAAGTTGGTCCAGTTAGTTCGATGCAAAGAGCAAGAGGCATTGGGTCCAGCCAGTGCTACTGCTCACATATCTTCAGCCTCTTCCCATGAGGAGTGTAATTGATGACATGGAGCAGGCAAAGCGCTGCCACAGGGGTAAAGATCCCGCTCCCAGGACAAACAGATTTCAGCCAAAATTTTTCACCTGCTTTCAAAGAAGTAGAAGAGTCCAATCATTCATCAAAACTGACTGTGGCTGAGGCGATTCCTTTATACCCTGACATTGTTAGAGATGTTGCCCCTGTGGTCACCACTTTGCCCCCCACCCAAGTTAGTGTAGAGAGGCCGTTCTCTAGCCTGGAAATAATGAGATCAGATGTGAGGTCATGTATGCAGAATCTGATGGAGGCGATACTAGTTCTCAGAACAAATCCAGAGACTCCACAACTGTTCCGGCAGTGTTTTGCATATTTATCATTTTTTTGTGTCCTAAAGTCATATCCAATAAATATATTTTACACTGACAAGAAAAAGGGTAACAATGTTTTGAACGTGTGACTTTCAGGCTCCATATCTCACCATCCACTACAGCTTTGTACATGAGGCTACTGTAATTTTATATACAGTCATCTTACCGATCTTATACATAACTTTGACTTGCAAGTATTTAGCATCTGCTTAGTTCTGCAGATTCTTTCCTGTAACTGCATTGTTACTGTTTTGTTCCTAAAAATCAAAAATGTTAATTTGTATTATTTTGTTAGCATTTGGGAAATCCACCTTTTGGTTTTCAGCTCTGCCTGAATCCTTCTGGGCTCTGGATCAGATTCAAGCACATCTTGACCAAAATCTGATCCCAGGTCTCTTCTACACATTCCCAATGTTGCTGCAGACTGAACTTGGATACAAATAAAGCTTTTTCCAAAACTCCACCCAGAAGTGTTCAAAAGATCAAAACATTGTTACCCTTTTGCTTTTCAGTGTCTGTTCTACCTAAATAGCTTGATTATTGTATCATAAGGTGATAAACAGCCTGATGTTACCACTTTACAACAGTAAAGAAATCACTTAAACATTAGACATGGATGAGGTAGTCAGCATACGGAGTTTAGGGAAAGTGAGGAGTCAGGGCTTTGGCTTGCCGACTCCACAGCAGTGTGTGTGTGTGATAGTGTGTGTGTGTGTGTGTGTGTGTGTGTGTTAGTGTGTGTGTGTGTGTGTGTGTGTGTTTTTATATACACACACATATAGACATACATATACACACACACACACATTCATATATATACACATATACTCTAATCCGTGACTAAAATTTATGCAAAAATTTGCAGCAGATTAGCCCTGTGCGATCCTACCCTCAAGACCCAGTGCTTGGGTCCGATGGTCAGGTAGCTGCACAAGAACAAAATCTACGCATAATGAGCTGCCAAAGCGCTTGCTGCAAGGATCATCAGTTTATAATCACTGGCAAAATCATACGCCCATTGGAGGCTACAGTTTGCCATCACACAACAATTGTTCCGTCGGATCCTTAGTGTAATAAAATATAAAAAGAGCAGATACAAGCCACACTGCTAAAATCCACACTTCAGTATGTGATGGTCCCTGGAGATTCTAAATACAGATACAAGCGGTAACAGACTGATCACGAGGGACCTTTACAACTGAAATAAAAGTAGTCAGAAAATGCACCAAATTAATGACGTGCAACATTATTATGTAAGAAAATATTTGTAGTAAATGTACGCCTGTCATTAGACGCAAGAAAAATATAGCAAGTCACGAAAAACTTACCAGGTCGTGTGCGCCATCTTGATCAATTCTGCTTGATTTCGGTAAGTTCCCACTACGGGACATCGTCGTAACAAGTTGGGTCCTCGCTAGCTCCAAGCCATTTGGGTCATAGAGGGCGGCACTTGAGCGAGCGCGCTCGGCTATAGTCCGAACTCACAAATGAAAGGAGAAGATCGCCACAACCGCCGCCCTCCTCATTGTAGGACATGGTGGGCTCATAGGGCGCTATAAGCTAGCTTGTCAGGGTACATTCACATGGCGTGTTGAATCAGCTTTGGATCCAAAGCGCTGCATCAATTCGGATCAAGAATTGACATGACAATTCTTTGAACAGATCCGAAAGACACATGTAAATCACACTGCACATTATTAGATGCATTGTTGGGTCCATTTAGGGTCCGAGACATGGATCCAAACACGCATCTAAAAATGTATCCCAACACGGAGTCAATACGCCATGTGAACATCCCCTTACACAGAAGTTTCTTTGTGGGAACACCCCTTTGAATGCATGCACCCTATAAAACTTAAATGAATGAAATGTCCCTCAATGCAATCATCTGTACTCCATATCATCCATAGTCTCCTTAGTGTAGCTAGCACCTCAAGAAAAGCAAACAACGAGCAAAACAGATTTAAAAAAAATACAAAAACACATACATATTCTGCCATTGCAAAATCAAAGCATTAAAAGGAGGTTATGATTATAAAAGAAAGCTCAATTATGGAATAAAACGACAGCTGCACCCTTCTCCCACCCAGTCACTAATGCCTAGAAGGGGCAATTTGCGGCAGATTAAAAGGGAGCAGCAAAGCCGGTCCAGACTCTATATGCACAATCATCAAATAGATACTTCAGGAAAAAAACTGCTGCACCTAACACCCCCAGGAAATGATGTGTTTTGTATGGTCAGACATCTGCATGGAGTTTGCTCGTTCTTGCTGTGGTTACAGATAATTCCTTAGGGCAGTGAAGAAAACTTGGTCTCAGAAATGCGCCTTTGTGTGCAGGAAAGGAGATTGTAAACCTAACTGGGATAAAGATGGAAGCAGATTTACTGTTCTTTGCCGAAAGGATGACTATAATTTCCTTTAATCCAGCATTTGTTAATCCAGCATGTCTAAGGATTTAGCAGAACTACAGTAGAAGGCCACATCCATGTCATGCTAATGGCCCATTTGTGGAATCTGTCCAGATATCGTGAAAAATGTGTCCCAACGGAATCCGCGACTGGGCCATAGAAATGTATGGGGCAAATGTAGTGTGAGCTGGACTAGGATTGCCCCATTTACTGAACGCATGCACTTAATGTATCTTACACAGGAGTGTGATCTACCACGATCAGTAAAAGTGCAAACATAGATCAAATCGGAATACATTTGCCCTATAGATTTCTATGGCTCCAACAAAGTATTCACCAAGATACAATTTGTCACAGTATTCTGATGGATTCTACTGAGGCCATAAACTTAAAGGGTTTGTCTCACTACATTGATTCATCTTACCTCAGTCCTGTTTTCTTGGTTTCATTTTGAATTCAGGGGCGTGTCTACTTGCTTCTACTAGGCTGCAGTAGAAGCCAGGTCTGTAGCTATAGCAACCAGTGCTGGTAGCCTATCAGGACAGATCAAACAGGTCTGTAGCTATAGCGACCTGAGGAGCTGATGCAGCCCATACAAGAGGGGATATCTAGGAATAGGTAGGACACTGTTAGGGCATGTTCACACGTGTTTTGTGCCCGTCCCCATGGCCGCGGGGGGGGGGGGCGGTCAGGGGTGGGACTGCTGCACGGGTTTTCCATATAGCCCAATTGTGCTAGTTTTCGGACAGTTTTTCAGGCGGTCTGAAAAACCATCCGAAAACCCGTGCAGTGGGGACATGCCCTAAATGGACACATATTGCAAAGTGACTTGTTTTTGCAAGATCTTTAAAATAAATAGCAATCCTTGTAGTGAGACAACCCCTTTAACGTGAATGGTTCCCAACATGAAATTAGTGACCGTGTATGACTAGGATTCAGGAGAGGGGTCATTGATCCAGGGATTTTTCCGATTGGAGTCGGGAAGGAATTTTTTTTCCCTAAAATGAGGACAATTGGCTTCTACCTCATTGGGGTTTTTTTTGCCTTCCTCTGGATCAACACTTTAGCACAATGGGCTGAACTGGATGGACGTCTTGTCTTTCTTCGGCCCTACAAACTATGTAACTATATATCTCATTAAAGGAGTTGTACAGAATTAGAAAAACCTGGCTACTCTTTTCAAAAGAGAATGGGGCAAAACTGCAATACCATACACAACCTGTGAACAGGTGTGACACTGGTTTCAGAAGACAGATGAGATTTTTCTAATCTAGTGCAACCCCTTAAAAAGATGTCCAAGTTTGTTTGTTTTTTAATCAACATTAAGCTGGGGCCAGAGTGGAGGAAGGGGGGGGGACCCCACACACCAACAAGGGGTAGCCTTACCTGTGACTCCTCACTGCTGCCATTCTGTGGTGCCTCAGGAACCACTCCTCTCTACGCCCTGTGCCTCTTGCTGTCCATAGTGCGTGAATGAAGCTGTAAAGAGAAGCAAATACCGGAACGCTACAGAACGGCAGCGGCGGGGGCTGGGAAGTAAGTATGCCTTTTTTCTATTGTCGCCAACTCTAAAAAAAACTGGAACATCCCTTTAAGTTTATAAAGGAAAGCATTTATGAAGACCGGTACGTGAGGGCAGATTTATTGATACCACTTATTATTTAGGCAGTGCAAACTTAGACTTACAATGTGCCAGGTTTATCACAATGTACGATAAATCAAGCGCATGTTTCGGGTGAATTCACACGGCAAAAACAGAATACCAGTTGGATTTTGTCTCTTTTTGGTGCGTAGGGGTACAGCTTGCGGCTTCGAGCAGTCCCCCTTCACACCCACATGTTCATGTTCTGCCCGAAAATTGGACGGAAGAATGGACATGTTCTAAGTTTTTTGTTACGCCGGCGGTGTCAAAAATTGTCCGGCAGAAAATCCGTGCAATATGGACTACTGCACGGATTTTCTATTTAAATCAATGTAAAAGGTTGACAGTCGGTTTACAGATGGTTTTCGGATTTGAAAAAACAGTCTGTAAAACCAACTGAAAATCCTGAAAAGCCCTTAGATCAGGGGTGTCAAACTGCGGCCCTCCAGCTGTTGGGAAACTACAACTCCCATCATGCCCACTGGTATAGATTATATAAATGCATCATGGGAGTTGTAGTTTCCCAACAGCTGGAGGGCCGCAGTTTGACACGTGTGCCTTAGACTGTCTATTCTAAGTTTGCACTACCTATTAGTTTAGGTCATCGATGACACCACGGTAGCGTTTCCTTCTCTGGTGCACAGTGCCACTCCTTTTAAATGAGGCCACAGCCTTTTGACAAACGAGATGCATAAGAATCCGTTCACATGGCTTATTGCAGCAAAATCGATGGTACAATTTCGTTAGTTAGCGCTATTGAAAGTATGCACTTGCAAGCGTGTACTTTCAACGTCCAAAGGCCCGAGGCCGCTGTCTCATATACTTTTCTATCTCTCTGCGTGCAAGTGCCTGAAAGTAGCAACAAGTTATTTCTTTTTACGGGCGTACACTACGCACTGAACGTCGACGATGTTACACATCACTCAATGAGTGCCGGACTTGTACAATGTTTTTACAGAGCGTACTTTGGCACAAATACACTCTGAAGTAGGCCCCGCAGATGCGGCATGTGAATACACTCCAAGTACCGAAAAAGTGTGTAAAACACACACACACAAAAAAAAAAAATAATAAAAATGTACACATTCCAAATGCCAGCAGCACACTATCAACTAAAAAACCATCCAAGGTACATAGGAATATTTGAAAAAAGCATTTCTGCTACCAGGGATACATGAAAATTTGGGGTTCTTAGTTCACACTTTTGATCAAAACTGCTTAAGCCCACCTCCCAATTTCGTCAAGGGGACCCCATTGCATGTGGGTCCTAACACTAAACGTTACCTCTCATTGGAGCCTGTTCAGACTTCCATACTTCAGGGAGTGAAAGAACCAGCTAACTGCGTACACTGATTTTCCTGAAGCATGGAAGTCTGAACAGGCTCCAATGAGAGGTAACGTTTAGTGTTAGGACCCACATGCAATGGGGTCCCCTTGACGAA
Organism: Phyllomedusa bahiana; assembly: GCA_025379985.1. Taxonomy (NCBI): domain Eukaryota; kingdom Metazoa; phylum Chordata; class Amphibia; order Anura; family Hylidae; genus Phyllomedusa; species Phyllomedusa bahiana. The sequence continues at coordinate 55,711 of JAODAL010001240.1, read as the reverse complement.
ATTGGGAGGTGGGCTTAAGCAGTTTTGATCAAAAGTGTGAACTAAGAACCCCAAATTTTCATGTACCCCTAGTAGCAGACAGGGCTGTGGAGTCGGCAAGCCAAAGCCCCGACTCCTCAATTTCCCAAACCTCCGACTCCCTCATACATGCCGCATGTTTAAGTGATAACTTTACTGTAGTAAATTAGTGACATCAGGCTGTTTATCACCTTATGATACAATAATCAAACTATTTAGGTAGAACAGACACCGACAAGCAAAAGGGTAACAATGTTTTGATCTTTTGAATGTGTAGAAGAGATCTGGAATCAGATTTTGTTCAAGATATGATTGAATCTGATTCAGGGCCCAGAAGGATTCAGGTAGTATGGAAAACCAAAAGGTGGATTTCCCAAATACTAACAAAATAATAAAAATTAACATTTTGATTTTTAGGAGCAAAACAGTAACAATGCAGTTATAGGAAAGAATCTGCAGAACTAAGCAGATGCTAAATACTTGCAAGTCACATTTATGTATAAGATAGAAAAGATGACTGTATATAAAATTGCTCTTTGCACTACATCGAACTAACTGGACCAACTTATTATATATTTTGGGAGTCGGTCCATTTTATGTCGACTCCGACTCCTGCAAAATAGGCACCGACTCAGACTCTATAGCCCTGGTAGCAGAAATGCTTTTTTCAAATATTCCTATGTACCTTGGATGTTTTTTTAGTTGATCGTGTGCTGCTGGCATTTGGAATGTGTATGTATATTGCTGCAGCAGCAGTGTGCACCTATACTCATTTTTTTCAAGAAAAGGGTTTTTGGATGTGCAGAGCCAAATATTGTCTTTTAAACATAAAAAAAAAAAATGTGGTGTAGAATAGGTACACCAGTATTCTGGCTAAAATATGCTCCAGAACTCTGATGCCGTTGCCATCATAAATAGGATGTCTAAGTAGTTTGCCAGTTTATAAAAATATTGGGGTGCACGGGTGGGGGTGTGGTACGCCATTTTGTATTTAAAATGGTCTTGGAAAAAAAAAATGTATTGGAAACATAGAACAACTTATGCTGGGGAAATGTATCTCCAATAAAAGGGTGTCACAGAGATTTCAGTGACAGGACCTATGTGCTAGAAACGATATTGTTCAATGCATTTCCAGACTAGAATTTTGTGCCCGATGCCAGAATAACCAGCATTTTAATCCATGTGGTCAACACCTTGGCCCAATGCGTGGGCTTCGGCTGAGCCATTTACATGACAACTGCCACACTCTCTTTTATTCAATTATGAGCAATCTTGTCACCAAATTTACAAAGCTGCAAATCCAATTCACTAAAATAGCAAGTCACCTTCCTCCCCTCCTCAGTTGTGAACACATGTAATAGAGGAGGCGGCGAATGCATTACAGGGCGATTTATTACATTAGAATGAAAACGTATTTTCTGTATAGGATTATCGGATCGTGTAAGAAGAACGATCGCTAAACAAAGCAAAAAGGTGGTTTAGGAGGGATGGGGTGTAGGGCCAGCTCACAGCTTACTGTTCTGCTATAGAAAACCAAAAATAATGGGGGTGCCAGATCCATCAAATGATGGGCACTAATTGAGCCTACTGACTAGAACCGAGTCCAGCAGGTTTCCTTCATTTGAACAGGATAAAAGTGCTGCATTCTTCACTATTCTTTCCTCTTCTGACCGAATCTACAATAAAACTCCCAACAGAACCTCTGACGCAGATGTGAAAGGAGCCCAAGATATCCAGAATCATATGGGGTTTGTTGTGGTTAAAGGGGTTTTGCCACGATATAATGTTGACGTGGGGTCCTCCAAAATGAGTATTTAATCACTTTTCTAAATATATGCGATTACAAAAAGTGAAGCCTGTGAGAGCTACAGCATTGCTCAGTCCCCTTTAGTTTCCTGACAGTTTACATTAGACACAAGCAGGACACTGACAGGGAGCTGATCTGGCTGCACTTGCGTCTTTGCACTTCTTATCTAATGACAGCGAACATAAAGGAGCTTGCAAGAGGCTGGTGAGAAATGTGCAGTGTATGAGGCTTTCTGCTGTATAGAGAATCCACTGGTTGTAATGTAATTATTTGAGTACACATTGCAGACGCTCCCTGCTTCCTTGCTCTCTGCTCACCCTCCCTCCCTCTCCCCCGGGACTCGGCATGCTTTGTTTATCTTCTCTCCTGAGCAGATAAGAGGTAAGGAACTCACTTCATGGCAAAACCCCTTTAACACTGATGACCTATATTTAAGACATCAAACTGCTTGGGGTCCAACTCTCAGCATCGCTGCTGATTGTGGGGATTGTGGCACTCCGGCATTTTCACTTTGGAAGGTTAGGTACACATGGACCAGATTTGGCCTATGTACCCCGCTAAAATCTATGTAAAAACTAATGACAGAAGAGTAATAAGAGGGGGAGGGGGAGGAGAAGGAAAACTTAAAGAGTGATTTTGGTGCCTATTTCCTTAAATCTCTGTTGCGTGGTTCCTGTTATTCCTCCAAGTAATTTGTAACCAATCTGTCAGCTGGGTGTTCCCAAAATTAAGTGGGGGGTGTTCCTGCACAGTTCAACATCGTCCAATCAGTGCCGATATTCAGTGCGTGCTGGGACACACCCATCTGACAGATTCAGTAATAAATATCTAAGATGATTAACTGCTCCACATAGAGTTATAGGAGGCGATGCTCCAGAATTATTATTTCACAGGTATTTACGAAACCAAAGATGTCAGAGGTCACAGGTCCTAATTAATGCAACCTTCAACAAATGCAGCCCCGTTGCTGAATCAGCAGGGAAACTTTGGATAATTGGGTACTGCTGGGGTCAAACGAAGTATAAACGCCACTGGAAATGTATCTGTAGGGGCTAAAGACCAGCTAAGAATGGCTTGTGATGACCAGAGCAACGAAGAAATGAACTAGATTTCCAACATACTTGGTTTAAGGAATGGGGATTACGCTATTTTCTAACAATTTCTCATGACAAGGGATGGGGATTTTATACGAATTTATCTGTTCTTAATCAGGATCCTATTCTACAGACAGTTCTGAGTGAAGGTTGCAGAGTAGTCACTAGGGGACCGAGAACCTTGGGTAGTCTTCTGTCCCCCAGTTGTATATCTACCAATACCAAAAATGCAACATGCTTAGATGTGGTTTAAAGGGGTTTTTCCAGGACGTGCCTTATCTGCTAAGAATCAAATGTAAACAAGCCATGCTGAGCTAAAAGAGAGAGACACAGCCAGAGCACAGAGCCATACATAAGGGATAATTTGAAATTTTCACTCAAATAATCAAACTACAACTAGTGGATTATTTATACAAAAGACAGCACCTTTTCTACACAGCAGCTTGAAAGCTTCTTCATGTTCCCTGTCATCAGATAAAGCAGGGATCTACTCAGATAATCACACATACAACTAGTGGATTCTGTATACAAAACACAACATATTTCTACCCGGTGCCTTGAAAGCTTCTCAGCTCCTCTTCATCAGATAAGTGTTCTCTGTGCAAGCCCCCCCCCCCCCCCCCCCCGTCCTAAGTCGCCACACCAACTCTTCTTCGTGGAATGGGGATTCCCTTACATTACCATGTCTAAATCACAGTAATTTACTGTCAGAATTTTAAGCAAATTCGGAATATAGGCTCTGCAAAAATCTGAAGGTAAATCATCCCCATAGACCTCAACAGATAATCCGAACTGTAGTCCACACACTCAGATTTTCGGTGGTTGGTTTTCAAATCTGAAAACTGGGTCAAAAAATTCAGAATACGTTCTATAATCTGTGGTATTTCACTTGAAAACGGAGGATTATAGTGCTGTTCAATGGAATGGGACTCCAAAATCCGAAAACCGTGGCAAAAAAAAGGGGACAAAAGCCGGTGCAGAAAACTGAAACCAAGTGTAAAATACTGGTCAGATTCTGATTAGACTCCGACGAGCATTTTGTTCTCTGCAGTGTGGACGTAGCCTTAGAGTCCAAAATGCAAGAGATCTAAAAGAAGAGAAGTGTCCCTTTAAGATGGCTTGGAAAGATCTGCTGAGCTATATGTTTACCAGGGAGCGGTGGGGCTGCATGGCTCCCCTTTGTTACTTTTTCAGCTTTTTGTAACCTTGGGGAGTAAAAAGCAGCATAAGGGGCCTGCATAGAAAATCCCAAGGCCCCTCGTACTTGTCCCCACCACGGTGCCTAAATTTAAAGAGCAAAAACGCCATCCACAGCCGAGAGACCATGGGAAGAAAACATCTGCCCCCACACTGATAAAAATAAAAAATGGTTTTTTGTTTCCCCAAAATGTAAATTTTAATACCCTCATCTATCTATCTATCTAAAAAATAATATATATATATAAAACACAAAACACATCCACCCATCTAGCCTCTCTTTTAAAAACACCCATATGGGGCACACCACAATGGGTCCCTATAAGTATGACCCCTAAATTTCCCTAACAATTTTTTCTACCATACAAAGCCGCACTATGCGCCTATGGTTCAGTGACCGATTGATAAGGTTTTATGATGCCTGCCCACAGCAATTCTCCAACCTTAAAAACGGAGACTTCCATCAGAAAGGGGTGAATTTGTCCAAACCATTACTCCTGGAAAACTAATTTTTGGCAGGATTTTCTTTTTAGATTCTGGTAGTCCTATGCAAAAAAAAAAAAAAAAAAAAAAAAAAGACAAAATCTTGCCCTTCTCTGTCTGTGATAATAAAGAGCTAAAACTCTGAATATGGGGAGCCTAATCCGCTTTTTTTTTTGCGCTGTTTATTACATGTAGCCATTAAAAAATAATAGATAATGACAGAATTTGCTTTTTTTCTCGGACCCCCTGAAAAGATTAAACAGACAAGGGCAACAACTAAAAAAAACAATGGAAATAATGGGTTCTTTTTTTTTTTTGACTCGGGGGGAAAAAGTGGAAAGGGGGGGGGGTGGGGGGTTCCAGTCTCAGTGCACGTATTAGGTCCTGCTGATAGCACTTACACCTTTCAAGTATGAAATCCTCACTGCCGTGCTATCAGCACTCATAGGAGACACAATCCAGGAAGTAATGTACATAAAAAAAAAAAAAAAAAAAAAAAAGATTTTTTCAAAAAAAAAAAACCCCCCCAAAAATTTGTTGCATTTTTGTGTTTCAAAATGTGGGAAAAAAAACTTTGAGGGTTGTGCCCCTGGCCCTCGTTCCCGGGTGATTTGTCCCGGGGTTTTTCAGCCGTCCCTTTTGCCCCGTTTTTGCGCCCCTTTCCTTGGGTGAAACCCTTTCCCCAAGTCATTAAAAAAGAAATCCCCCAGTTCTCATAGAGAACTTTTTGGTTTCCCTTTCTTTTTCCCCCCCAAATCAGGGGAATCCGCCGGGGGGGGGAGTTTTTTGGACAGGGCACTTTAAATTTACAGCTTTGTACGCCCCCGGGTGAATTTTGAGTGTCTATTGGGGCCCGGCGAGCTGCCGCCCCTCGCCCCCCCCCCCCGGCCCCCACCCGGCAAATAAGGGGTTTTTAAAATCCCTCCCCAAATTTTTTCCCCGTTTTTCAAAGAGGTTTGAAATTCCCCTTTAGTAGGTAAAGAGAACTACCCCAAAACCCGGTTCATACGAAAAGGACCCATCAACAAAAGGTGATCACGACACTTTGGCACCCCATAGTCTATCCCAGTCTACTTTTTGCCCCAGAAAGTCAGAATGCAAGAGGTGAAAAAACCCAATAAAGGGGATAACCCCTACCCGGCCTTTCTTAATTTTAACCCTTTTATTGTTTTTTTTTGGAAAGGGGGGAAAATTTGTGACTTTTAAAAATTTATCTTTTTTGTATTAAGAAAAATTTGATATCACAAAAATTTTTGAAGACGACCAATTTAAAATTTTGGCTCCTGGTTGTTAGGAAGTATTGTTGTGCTTTTTAGGTTTTTGGCATGGGCCTGTCAGAGTGCGTCGTTAAAGGGCGAGTGTTTACACTACTTGGAATCAATCTTACCTCAGTCCTGTTTTTCTTGGTTTCACTTTCTGAATTCTGGGCGTGTTTTCTGGCTTTTACCCTAAGGCTGCATGCTGTAGAAGCAATGTTCCTGAAGCTATAGGAAAACCCAAGGGCTGGCAGCCATTCAGGAGAGAATCCCCAAAACAGGTCTGTAGCTATACAGCAACCAGTGCTGGCAGCATATAGGAAAGAGCATCAAAATCACAGGTCTGTAGCTATAGTGACAACTGTAGGACGCTGATGCTGCCCATACAAATCCAGAGGGGTATATATCAGAGTAGGTGGACAACGTTCATGGACACATATTGCAAAGGGGACTTGTTCTCTTTTGCAAAAGATTATTATTAACATTCAAAAAAAGCAGCCAATCCTTTGTAGCGAAGACAAACCCCTTTAATAAAATGGATACAATTTTTTTCGGGTTGTGGGATAAAGCATGGGGGATTTTGCTTTGATTTTTCCCAGATTTCCAGCAAAATTTGAGTCTGGTCAAACCGGCCCCCTACCAGGATCTTGAGTGCAGCACTATTAGTAAGTATTATAGCAAAGATGCGTCATGAAGACAAGATCCAATAAAAGGGAAAAAAAAATAATTTGCCCATGGGAATGGGAGAGCGTGAAGTCCTTTTATATAGTTTTAAATACAGGGAAGGTTCAAACAGCGCAGGTATTACCATACTTGCCTTACCTGTTGTGCTAAAAAGAGGTATATAGCACTCCAAAACAGCGGATCGTACGTTGCACGCGGGATCTCCCCAACTTTTTACTGACAAGTTAAGTCCGGTGTTCTCCCGCCCTTGAAACGCAGGAATCGTCCTGCATTTTATTATTCTTTTCCACCAATAAACCAGTACATTATATAGGACATTGTTTCCTTCCCAAGTTTAATACAGCGTTTAATGCACTATATATCCATGCACCTTGGTGGTTGTAAAGGTCAATCTCTCTGCAAGTAAGTGTATGTTCACACTGGATGAATCTGTTAATTTCGGCGCACATTTTTCGCCTGCGTGATTATTTGCGCTCTAATACAGGCATGTTGCACGCTCGATAATTACGGTTAATCCATTGATAAGGGCATGGCCAATTAGTCGTCGTGCGAATAAGCGCCCTTAAGCGAGTAATGTATGCTATGGGGCCGGTGGGGGGGTGGCTGCCCCCCCCCCCCCCACCGCACGCGTGCAAGTGCCAACGTATTTCCGCGAGCTCCCGAAACACGAACTGCAGCGCGTACTGCATGCGCCGCAGTATAATGTGTGGACATACCCTAAGCGATTACCTCTACGGTTCATTAAGACAACACACACTAAAATCCCCCCAAAATGACATCAGATATGCTGGATTTTTTTTTTCTAGTCTACCCGGTTTCCCCGAAAATAAGACCTAGTGCATTTCTTTAATGCAATTTCAGAGTATGGATGCTTATGATGATGTTTGTGATGTATAATCAATACTGATTAATTAATAAAGGTTGACTGTTTTGAATTCACAAATTAAAGGTGAATTTTGTTCATAGAAAAAAAAAAAATCCCCTAAAAATAAGGTCATATAGCTCGTCTTTAGGAGCAAAAATTAATATAAGACAATGTCTTATTTTCGGGGAAGCAGGGTATGATATGCCATAGTAAGCATGCGAGCCAATATACATCCCTAAATAGTATAAATACTATAACAGAGACAGTGCCAACCCTGTGGTATCAGTCACTGAGCACCAGTCAGATACTGCTGTACGCTTTGATAGGGGGAATACTCTTGGGATTTTTTTTTTCCTCTGAAAACATTTATCCCTTTTTATAACCAGCTGGGATCCACTTTTGTAGTGTGATGTTTATATAGGTCCTGGAATGTCTGTAGAAAAAAGCTGCCAGGACTCCAACACTATTTATTCTGGAGTCAGATAACCGTTTCTGCATGAGGAGAGGAGAGTAAAGCTGAGTTCTCTTATCTGATCAGACCGGACAGCACCGATCCGGCTTCTGTCTACACCGCCGAGGGCTGGGAGTTCTAGTTCGTGTTGCATGCTTTATGGTTGGTAAAAATCTATAAAGATATAGGACTATTTGCCTTGGCTGCCTTGTCCACAGGTAGGCTCTGCATGTATTAAGCTGGGGCATCTGAAAAGCTGGCAAGGTGCGAGACAAAGGTTAAAGGGGTTGTCTCGCTACAAGGATTGCTGCTTTTTATGTTAAAGATCTTGCAAAAACAAATACTTTGCAATATGTGTCCTTTAACAGTGTCCTTCCTCATTCTAGATATCCACTCTTGTATGGGATGCACATCTGCATCCTCTGGTAGCTTATAAGCCTTACAGGGACCTAGTTTGATCTCTCTATAGGATGCCAGCACTGGTTGCTTTAGTACAGGACCTGGCTCTCTACTGCAGCCTAGTGGAAGCCACAGTGTAATCACGCCACCCCTGAATTCAAAATGAAACAAAAATAAACAGGACTTGAAAAAAAGGGGGAGGCAGAGTTGAATTGATTGTATTGAGGACAACACACCTTTAAAATGGCGACCCAGTCGGTACATTCAGCACAGCCTGGAAGAGATCTGTTGGTTTAGCCAATAGACACAACATGGCCGGCTGATATGATGCGATTTGGACCGGTCTTCATGTATTCCTCAATGACTGGGGTCACACTGTGTTTCAGGCCCATTCGAGATCTCCGTTAAAGGTATCCATTTGGACACCTCACTAAAGTATCTCGACTGATCCGGTTACCCCCAGGGGACAACAGGCAAAATTTTGTCACTTTTTACTACACTTGCTCAGATTCCCAAAAGTATAAATTTCCGTGCTCGGAAAAAAAAAAAAAAAAAAAAAACACAATTATGTCTGTCTAGCACAGAAAGTATATTTTTGGGGAGGAAAAATAGCAAATGTAGCCCAGAATTAATTATGTATGCCCTACTGTTGACTATGGATCCAATGTAGGCGCCTACTGCTCATGCGCTTGTACGCGGCTCCTTCTTCCCTACTTCTGAATGATCCGAGAGACACTGGCGCGTATCTATTAACAAATCCACGAACAATTCAACCCGGTCAATGGCAAATAGCACCCCGATGGCTATTAATCAGCCTTTTGGGGCATTTAAGGACAGTAAATAAACCACATGAAGGAGCCAAAATGAACTTCCATTTCTGCAAGAATTCAATATGGGAACAGGAAAGGCTTGTGTATGTATGGGGGGGGGGGCGGGCGGGGGGATCTGACGAGGAGAGAGAGGAGAATGGGAATAAAAAATAATGATACAAGCGGCAGGCACCCTTATGCAATGTTCACACTGCTTATCCACAGTGTAATTGCGGGGACGGACTTCGCCGCAATTTACGCCATGACGCCCCAGTGCAGCGGAGGGCAGGGGGGCCCAATAGACATTCATTTTTCACGGCTCGCGTTATACCACCGGCGATAATGATGCATGTCCCACTTTCTCCACGCTCGCAGTCATTGTGCGGCACAGGCTGACGAGGAGACGGTTATTCATTGTTTTCTTTAGAGAAACCTGTGGCATTACCGTAATGACATGGGACGGGGATTTCCTGAACAGCATTTGCGTGCAGTACTCGCAGCGAAATATTGAACGAAGTCAGTACCCAAAATCAGCCGTAAACGTACGTGATACATGGCCTTAAAGTCACACATGAGCGAAAGTTATTAACACCTTCTCTTATGTGACAACATAACATAACATGTGCAGATTCATTTAAAATTATTGTCCAGTTCTAGGTAACAAAAAAAGAAATATTGTTGCAACAATAGCTCTTCCCCTTTAATTATTTTTAAGAAAATTGAACACGAAAAAAAAACAGATGGCTAAAACTCTTACAGGACACAAAGAATTTGGTTACTATTTTTAGAGGGAAGATTGTAGGTGGGAGTGGTTTAGCAGACGACACAAATATTAAAAAATGGACAGTTCTTCGGGTCGATCCACATGACAAGGCGTTTTCCAGGCCGGTTTGTCTGGCATTTTGAAAAACAAATCATCCCTCTCATTGACTTAAAAGAGAACTAGTCACATAGATTATGACCCCCTTGATTGTGAGGGCAAGCACAAGCTGTGTCAGACCCTGCTGTTTCCAGCGACTGATGACCCCTTATTCTGTAAGATGCCTGAGAGTTTTCGTGTATTTAATGCTCCATATCTGCAGTTTTCACGCAAGAATAGTAATTCGAAGAAAGAGTTATTCAGTCAGTTTTTTTCAAACCCCAGGCCAATCGCGAGGATAGCCCCGCCAACCTCAACTGACAAACATATTTTCTTTGAATAGGTAGAAACTTCGTCGAATAACTGTCAGTGGGCGGGGCCTTAGCCTTTGGTGGGCGGGGCAAACAATCTGCTCTATGATAAGGGATTTGAGGGGTAAACATGCTATTAAAACTGCAGCATCTTACCTGAATAATCGGGAAACAGCGCTGTTGGAAACAGCAGGTGCATGAAACTGGCTGTGGCTCTGCAACTCCTGAAAGGGGGGGCTAATGTATGTGTCAGGGTTTCTTTAAACTGAATATCCGCCAGTAGGTCATACACTGCTCGTTTATCCATGGACGGTTTTTCCCAACAACCGCCACGTCGTTCCAAGAACACGGGAGACCATGCACAATTTCCGCCTCGGTTCTTCAGGCAGAGAAGCTGGTGTATTCAATGGATTGGGGGGGGAGGGGGCGGGGGATCATGGGCCAAAAATCACAAACCCCGCGGCACAAGGAAACCGTCCCCACGACCACACATACATAAGCCGATGATATACCTTGAATGGTCTGTTCTATTACAGGGGAACATATATGCCACTCTCAGATAAAACTTTAATCAATGATGGAACATTATATAAAAGCATCGTGTTCCTGCTGCACACACGGACACGCAATACATGTGCATGCAAGACACAGCCCCATTAATCCTGCGTTAACGTCCGTGCAGAGTTCTAAGCTATCTACCAGATTGATGACCACTTTTACATAGATAAAGGCCAATTTAAAAGACATTTGTTACAAGAAGGAACCCGAAACACCATCAATCACAAATCAGGGACACCAGGGAGGCTAGGTTTAGTTATTTTCTTAGCCGCGAAATGGTAACATAAATAACTACCACCAAATATAGGATGCAAACAAAGCAGTGACTTCCATTGCTACATTTATCATTGTACACAGAAAAGATTTTTTATTAAACTTTAGGCATTATTCTTGGGATATGTTTTTATGGACTTTTCAACTTACCTGTCACATAAATTATGCCACCCCCTTTCCTGAGGGCAGTAACAAGTCTAGTCGTCAGTACCGGCTGTTCCCAGAGCTGGTGTCTCTTTTTCTGTAAGATGCCTGTGTTGCCAGAAGCATTTTCATGCACAAATCTGCAGTTTTCAGCCTGTTCTGCCAGAGAGGAGTCCAGTTTATTCATGGAAAGGTGTAAACCCCGCCCACCCATGATAGCCCCACCCACCAATTGATTATTCAAAGGGTTCTACCTATTCACAGTAAGTGGGACTGAACCATCAGATCGTTGATTGGCCCGCTGAGCTAGTTGGGAAACCAACACCCATGGGCGGGCAGAACACCTGCTCATTAAGAAGCTGGAATCTTTCTATGGCAGAACCAGGCTAGACAAACTGCCGATTTGTGATGACAAATGCTCTGAGAACTACTGCACTTACAGAATAAGGGAACACAGCCGCTGGAAAAACAGCAGGTCGACATATGCTTGTTGCTTTGCCCTCCAGCCAGGAGGGGCATCATATAACATTATCGTTGTCTTGTCTGGTTCCTCTTTAAAGGGGAATCTCCTCCGTTGCATAATTTTTTTTTTATTTACTTTTTAAAATCAAGCCCAATGTTCCATATTCTTTTTCCTACTTCGCCCGTTTTTTTTTTCCCCCCGATTGTTTGAGATTTCTCTTTCGGGCCCGTCATATATGATTTGTGGGCGAGACAATTTCTTGCTTGCACTGCTTTAACCTGCTGTTCAGAGAGGATACTTTACAGCAGCTTCATGCACATTGATTCTTTACAAGGGGTCTTGTCACCATGTAATGTGCACGTGGGATCCTCCAAAATGGGTTGTAACCACTTTTACTAAAATATTATGTGATTATACCCAAAAGTGAAAGACTGTGAGAGCTTCAGCATTTTCTACATTACCTATGTTACCTCAAAGTTTCCACAAGACACGACCACAGGACGTTACACGGCCGCGCCTATTGACCGCAAGTGTTTTGGTGAAAAACACCTTCTTATCTGATGAGACAGGACCTACTATGACATGAGCTTTTAAAGGATAACGGGTAGCACAACGTTGCAAGTATTTAGAGGCGGTGTCTTGCTGTTTATTGAGAATTCCTCTGTTGTTACTGTTTATTATTTCACTTAAGTTTTGAACGCTACCTTATTCCTCACTCATTCTCTCACCCCCTCCCTCTCAGCCCTGCCCGGCCTTCATAAATCAGACGTGATTTGTTGACATTCTCCCTCGTGATGATAAGAAGGTTACACCGTAACTTGCTTCCTGGCATATACCCCTTTTTTGAATGTTCTCAGTCCTACAGACTTCTATAGGAGTGTTTTGCTTTGTTATTGCTGTGTAAACATAGGAAGAAAAGAGTTCACTCGTGAAGGGTGGGCCGCTCGAGAGGGGGAGCTCGTGACATCTCCTCTTGTGGGGGACCTGGTGGATCATGCGTTATTGTACCTACCATTGGGGGTCTTCCTTTTTTTGTATTGATCCTATGCTTGTACTGATAATGATTTGTAGTATGAATGTTGTACCGTCCGTTAGCCATAGAAGTGTGTGTAGCAAGAGTGAAGAAATCAGGCAGATACCTCTTTTGAGGCTAACTGAATAATTTTTGATGGTGAGCTTTCGAGAGGTACCTAGATCACCTTCTTCAGACATGATGATCTACTACTATTATGTCTGTACGCAAGGGAGCTTGTGCTCTCGAAAGCTCTCACCAAATCAAAAACTATATACTCCAGTTAGCCTCTTACAAAGGTAGCGCAACTGATTTTCTGTACTGATAATGGGCAGACAGTGAAATCTCCCTCTAAAGAACAGGTAGTGTCAGCACTTTTTTAGGCATAAGTGGCCCCCATAAACAGTGAAACTGCCAGGACCTTAAGAATTATTAAAATAATATTGGAAAAGTGATCTGGAAAATTAATGAAAAACTTAACCAAAAAATTCCTACAAAATGTGCGTTTTTAACTATTAAAATGTGAGTTAAACAATGAGTCATTTTTTTCATGACACATTCCCTTTAAATATTGTACTGTAATTCAGAGAAAGAACACGAACAGGGGCAAATTCACAAGGCTTTATGCCGTCCATTGGTGGCATCCATCAGGGTACTGTAATAAAATACCTCGACGGATACTGCAATAGTCTTCATACGCACAATACTAAGAAACATTATGGCTATCATGACTAACAGCCCTGGAGACAAAAGAAATCCAAAGTGGCTACATGAAAGTCATTAGAAAGCCTTCTGAATGGTCTTTTCCCGAAGAAAACAAAAAAATTTTTTTTTAAAAAAGCCAAGAACAGCTTTATTTATTTTATTGCCCATTGTCCTATGTGAAAACCATTTTCAGCTTAGCCTCTTGAGACTGCACAAAAGTGGAGCAGCAGGTTACTAAGACGGTGTGAAAGAGTGAGAAAGCCCTTATGTAAAGCCCTCTACAGCAGACACTGCAAACCTCTAAAGACAGCACAACAATGTTAAAAGCCTCAGACAGGCCACCGGCGCGGAAAATGCTGAACAGGACGCAATGACTCCCGGGTGACACATGTTCATCAGCTCATACCATTGGTGCTGCACCATGTGCAAACCTCACTGGGATGCATCTTGCACGGACCGTAGTGGGGAATGTGTTTATTTCCTATTTCCTAAACGAAAAGCATCATTATAAAGAGAAAAGAAAAAACCTCCCTTAAAGGGGTTTTGCCACAATCTCATTTCATACCTCCTGCCTCCAGCTCTGTGTGCTCAGATAGCTGGGGCAGCAGACCCCTGTGTGTTTTTGTTTGAATTAGCAGATCATGTTGAACAAAGCAGCTGATGACATCACAGGCCTTTTCCTCTCTGTTGTCAAAAGAAAGGCTGCTTTATGTATGAACTGTAATGTAGCCTACATTGTAGCTCAGAGATAAACTTTTGACTCCAGGCACAAAGTGCTCAGTTCAAATTCCATGCAGCGAACCAAACCTCGTGGGATTTTATTTTTTTCACTCAATGGCATCAGAACCTACATTGAGGTTTCTTTGTTAATTTATTTGCACTGTTTGACTAATTTAACTAAGCGAAGCACAGTGGATGGGAAGTAGATTGACAGCAGCTGGAGTCTTGAACACTCAGTAGCTGCCTAGAGTCGGACGAGGCGCCCCTGGTCTGAGGCCAATAAGTCCCCCATGTGACCAGGAGTGAGAAGCTCTAGCTCTTGGTCCGTATCCCCTGGAGACAGAGCTCGAAGTTAAAAAATGGATCACTAAAGAAAGCAGTAAGACAAAAAACTGGCTTGCAGAATTTTTAATAATGATGCAATGGCCGAAAATGTTTGTTTATTTAATTTACAAACTTCCCTCGTACAATTTTACTTTGTGGCCCAGAAAATCTTTTAAATCTCCTGTCGCCTGACATATTTACCTACGTAATGCACCAATGAAACAAATCTCAAAACTAGCCACATTTATTATGACGCCATCTTTTAACTGACTGCAGCTGTACATGACTTGCTTGCCCACAGAAAAAAAAATAAAACTTAATATGAAAAAGTCCCGATGCTGCTTAATGTCATTAGCAGAAGAAGTGGAGATCTCCTGCAGAAAAACGAAAGGGACTGAGGACCCGAGAAAATGGATACATTTGCTCTTTGTCACAGCATTACGCTGTGATGACAAGTTAAACAATGGAGCAGATTTACAACGAGTATAGCTGTTGACACTCGCCAGCACAATCTGATATACTGTTAGTGAAGTAACTAAAGGACATCATCTCCTAATGAAGTAGGTGCAGGTAAAGAAAAGAAGCTTCCCAAACACATGAGGTTTGGCAGAGCTAAAATGTCCCAACTGGGGAATATCTGTACCCCAACATCATCCATAACCGAGGCTAACGCGCCTGCATTCGATTCGAAAACTCCACCGGGGCTCTCACGAGTTCAAGGGCAATCATATGTATCAGGCCATAGAAAGGCTTCATATCATGCAGGAGAAAGTCCTGCAGTCTGAATTACTGTTTACAGAAGTTTAAACGGGACACTTTATAAGGTGGCTTATAAGATGCCCCTCTCACAGAGAGACCCGAGAAGCTGTCCCAATCTTAGCTCCTCACAATTCACTATAAACACCTATATAATCTCTGAGAGCAGACTTTAATCACTCATATCATATAACCCTACTCATATCACAGATCTACAAGCTACCTCTCCATCCTATCATATAACCCTATATATCAAAGAGTCTCAGCTTCTTCTCCCTCATATCATCTAACCATATATACACACCGAGCTCAGCTTAATCTCCCTCTATCATACTAACCCTATTTATAAATATCCAACAGTGCCTCCAGCTTATCCTCTATCATAATAACCCTTATACTCATAACAGTAGCCATCCGACTTTTCTCTCCTCTATCATATAACCCTAATTTATCACTGAGCTCAGTTTTTCCTCTACTACTTACCATACTTACCCACTATTATAATAACTGAGATCCGCTTCTCTTCCTCTATCAATTTTTTACCCCCTATATATCACAGAGATAGAGTTATCCTTCCTCTCGTATCATATAAACCCTTATATTCTCACATAGACTCTGCCTTTATTATATTAAACCTATATATCACAGACGACTCTGCTCCTCAACACTACTTTATTTCAACCATTTTTAATACAACAGAGCTCAGTTTCTCTCCTGTATCATTAACCCTATATATCACAGAGCTCCGCTTCTCTCCTCTACCCATATAACCCTATTATCACAGAGCTCAGCCCCCTCTCCCTCCTTCATATAACCCTATATATCACAGAGCTCAGTTTCTCTCCTCTCCCCATATAAACCCTATATATCACAGAGCCAGCTTCTCTCCTCTATCATAAAACCCTATATATCACCAGAGCTCAGCTTCTATCATATAAACCTATATATCACAGAGCACAGCTCCACTCCCTCCATCATCCAACCCTATATATCACAGAGCTCAGCTCCCTTCCTCTACCATATACCCCTATCTATCACAGAGCTCAGTTTCTCTCCCTCTATCATATAACCCTATATATCACTCAGCTCCTCTAACATATAATCCTATATCACAGAGCTCAGGCAAAAAACCTGTTCTGACCATGTGCTTTGGATACAGGTGCTTTGCTTGCTCCGTATCAGTTGCCCATTATCCTCAGAACAATTCTGAAATTTCTTACACTTCCTGCATAATGCAAGAGCTGCTATTGTATATTCCAAATTTATAGTACAGTTCCCAAAACAAGCGTTGTAACCACATTTTTAAGTTATATGGTTGAGTGATCTCCATCAGCTTAGTGCATAAAGTGCAGAGTATAGCATTCATTCCCAAAAAGGAGATTCCTCCTACAAACCTTTCCCAGCCCTTCCAGCCAGAGTCCCTGCAAATACCAGGGAACTGATCCTCCCTAAATTAAAGGGGTATTCCCACCACACTGATTAGCTGGTAAAGGTAAATGAAGATGACCAAATACATTGTGGTTCTGATTTTGCCTAATTTCTGAGCTACCGCAGTTCTCATTTTCTGCTTGTAAACACAAGCTTTCCAACTACCTCTCTCTGCTCTAGCAGCAGTGGCTGGGATGGTGACATCACCCCCCTGCTGTGTCTTATCAGCAGCACAGGAGCTTGTTTAGCTTTTTTACTGACAAACTTTAACCCTTTAGAACTCTGCAGCCTTGTGCTTTACCATTTAAAAACCTCCAGCACTAATGTCCCTCTAACAGGATCAGCTAGGAATAGCAGGGCTAATGTGTCAGTCAATGCTGTAGACCCACCCACAACCTTCAAACAAATTGGGAGCTTTAGGCTGGCTGCAAAGAGCAGGCTCTGTAAAACACCATGGTGAAAGCAACCCTTTAAGTGCTGCAGATACAGACAATGTTGTGGGCTGTTTGGGAAGTTCAATTAGGACCATGAAATGATGCGCGCTAAGGAATTAGGTCAAACGATTGTCATAGGTAAAACGTTAAAGGGGTTGTCTTACTACAAGGATTGCTGCTTTTCATGTTAAAGATCTTGCAAAAACAATTCACTTTGCAATATATGTCCATTACCAGTGTCCTTCCTATTCCTAGATATCTCCTCTTGTATGGGCTGCATCAGCTCCTCAGGTCGCTATAGCTACAGACCTGTTTGACCTCTCCTGATAGGCTGCCAGCACTGGTTGCTATAGCTACAGACCTGGCTTCTACTGCAGCCTAGTGGAAGCCAGTAAACACGCCCCTGAATTCAAAGTGAAACCAAAACAGAACTGAGGCAAGATGGATCAATGTAGTGAGACAACCCCTTTAAATATCTGCAAAAGTTACACAAAAAAAGTATCACCACATTGCACTAAAAATCTTTCATTGTGGTCAACCCCTTTTGTACGAGCGTCTACAATCACACGTCCGATTTGGCATGGGGATGTTACCACTGGCCACTCATTTCTACTGTGGTGACTACTATAAGACAAATTATAGTACTACATGTGGCACCTGCTTCTTAAAGGGGTGTTCCTCAACAATAATTCCGCACTGCAGGTCGGCCGTTAGCTGACCATCTAGGACAGGGGTCTCAAACTGCGGCCCGCCAACTATTGGGAAACTACAACTCCCATCATGCATTTATATAATCTATAACAGTGGGCATGATGGGAGTTGCCATTTCCCAACAGCTGTAGAGCCGCAGTTTGAGACTCCTGATCTAGGAGAATGAGGGGTGCAGCACTTGCGCCTATCCTCCCAATAAATTTCTATGGAACATTCGAATAGAACAGATCGGACTTGCTTGGCTATATTCAGAACTCCCACAGAAATGAATGGGGAGGACGGCCGCAAGCCCCACTCTCCTATTTATCAAAGACGTTGTAGCTCGCTATAAGCCGAGAGGCAGTGCAGGAATGCACTTATGGGAGCACCCCGTTAAGCTATAGTCACACACAATAGATTTGTATAGCAATTTTGGCCACTGAAAATCAGTCCCCTCTATCTCAACGGTCTATCTTAGCAGCACTATATTTACTATTTTGCCATAGGCAAACTTAAACTCTATCAGTTCTCAATCTATAAGACACTAAAACGTAACTTTTATTATGAAACTTAACCTCTTTGCACACTATTTAAAAACCTGATTTCTAACCTCTCAATTTTTCCCTTCCTACTTCTGAAGGAATAACTCCCTTTCCATTATCAAGTCTGGTGGACCACCACCTACTAACAGGAAAACCTTATATATACAGCAATTTACTAACTCCAGTAAGGGATCCCAAGCCTCCTACTTGGGCAGTTATCCCTAATCTAATGGACATAAAACATATAAGGTTTCCTTGTAACACCCTCTGCAGCGGGTGATACTTTGTAGACAGATGTGAGGACCTCTGTATGGACCTGTTACCCCTGAGGAAGCCGGGTTAGCTGGTGAAACATGTTGGGGAGGTCAGGCATGATATTTTAAATTGTGATTTCTCACCTCTGTCTACAAAGTATCACCCGCTGCAGAGGGTATTACAAGGAAGCCTTATATGTTTTATGTTCATTAGATTAGGGACGACTGCCCAAGTAGGAGGCTTGGGATTCCTTACTGGAGTTACCGTGTTTCCCCAATATTAAGACAGCGTCTTACATTCTTTTTACCCCCAAAAGTCCCAGTATGTCTTACTTTCGGGGTATGTCTTATATAGGGCAGGTATAGGGCCGGCTGTAGGCAGGGTATAGGGCCGGCTGTAGGCAGGGTATAGGGCCGGCTGTAGGCAGGGTATAGGGCCGGCTGTAGGCAGGGTATAGGGCCGGCTGTAGGCAGGGTATAGGGCCGGCTGTAGGCAGGGTATAGGGCCGGCTGTAGGCAGGGTATAGGGCCGGCTGTAGGCAGAAAAACACTTACCTGGCTCCCCGCTGCTCCGTCTCCCGCGCCGCGCCGCCTCCTCGCTGCTCCGGCCTCCCGCGCCGCCTCCTCGCTGCTCCGGCCTCCCGCGCGCTCATCCCGACACAGGCAGTGTCGTCATCAGGCCGCGCTACGTCTTACTTTCCGGGTACGTCTTACATTAGGCGACCTCCCTAAGACACCGCTACGTCTTACTATCGGAGGTGTCTTACTATCGGGGAAACAGGGTAGTAAATTACTGTAGATATAAGGTTTTCCTGTTAGTAGGTGGGGTTCCACCAGACTTGATAATGGAAAGGGAGTTATTCCTTCAGAAGTAGGAAGGGAAAAATTGAGGGGTTAGAAATCAGGTTTTTAAATAGTGTGTATCGAGGTTAAGTACATAATCAAAGTTATGTTTTAGTGTCTTATAGACTGAGAACTGATAGAGTTTAAGTTTGCCTATGGAAAAATAGTAAATATAGTCATTAATAGTTACTCTCTCTGTTCTCTTGCGAGATTCCCATTTTTTTGGCGATATCTTAGCAGCAGGCACATGGATTTTTCCAAGTTCCATTTAGATGAATAGGACAGCTGTAAAAAGACTTCTGCTAGGCTCTGTGCTCGAGAATACAGGAGGGGTTTCAGAGCTGGGACCACCCGTCTATGTCCGGCCAAGGATTGGGGGCGAGAACTAATTTTTAAAGGCTTTTGAATACTCCTCTAATACACTAGGGCAGACAATTGCTATCTTATCTATACTGGTATCTGTGTAGATCAGGCATCCTCAAACTGCAGCCCTCCAGCTGTTGGGAAACTACAACTCCCATCATTCCCACTGTTATAGATTATAGAAATGCATGATGGGAGTTGTAGTTTCCCAACAGCTGGAGGGCTGCAGTTTCAGGATGCCTGGTATAGAGCTTCCATATCAAGACCCTAGTAGTAAAAGCCTTAGCCTGGTACAATCAATGCGGGCTGCAGCATCTGGTGAAAGGATTTGGAGTCATTCTCCGGGCTAGATCATCTCCCATTACACAGGTTATTTCATGACATTTATGTAGGGTAGCCTCAGACGAACCATGGACGCTTATTCCATCACCGAACGAGCAACTATGAAGATTGTAAAAGAGAAGCGTCAGTATACCCAAACGCAATGTACAAATCGTAGAGTCACCAAGAGCTATGTAACAATAAGACCAGGGCTGTGGAGTTGGAGTCATTATAAAATGGACTGAACAGCAAAATATATAATACACTGGTCCAGTTAGTTCAATGCAGTGCCAAGAACAAAAGGAATTGGGTCCGGCCAGTGCTACTGCTCCCATATCTCCAGCCTCATCAGATGAAGAGTTTAATTTTGAAAAGTATTTGGATGACATGGAGCAGGCAAAGCGTTACCACAGGGGAGAGGATTCCACTCTCATAGCCAACAGATTGACCAGATTTCAGCAACATTTTTCACTTGCTTTCAAAAAGGTAGAAGATCAACCATTCATCAGACCTGACTGTGCCTGAGGCAATTCCTTTATACCCTGACATTGTTAGAGATGTTGCCCCTGTGGTCACCGCTTTGCTCCCAACCCAAGTTAGTGTAGAGAGGCCGTTCTCCAGCCTGGAAATAATGAGAACAGATGTGAGGTAATCTATGAAGGATCTGATGGAGGCGATACTATTTCTCAGAACAAATTCAGAGACTCCATAAATGTTATTTAGTATATTTTTGTTGAAAATTGTTTTTCCCCGCTTACTGCAGCGTTTTGCATATTTACAATTTATTAAATTTTTTCGTGTTCTAAAGTTGTATCCAATAAATATATTTTACACCGACAAGCAAAAGGGTAACAATGTTTTGACCTTGTGACTTTCAGGCTCCATATCTCACCATTCACTACAGCTTTGAACGCGAGACTCCCATCATTTTATAGAAAATGAACTTGGCTCTCTCATAGCTAAATTTGATTTGCAACTATCTAGCACCTACTTAGTTCTGCAGATTCTTGTCATGTAACTGCATTGTTACTGTTTTGCTCCTGGTGGTGTGGAAATCTTTTTCTTGTTGTTACTACAAATTACAACCTGTTCTCACATTCCCCAATAGCTCAGTGTTATTAGGCCGATTCCCAAGTGAAAGGTCACTGGTTCGAGCAGCCATGAAGATTTCCCAAGAAAAGAGAAGCAGCATCATCCAGCTCATCAATAACGTCTCTCAGCGAAGAAAATTGCCAAACTGCATCATGTGAGGCCCTGACAGCTGGAAGAAAATGAAATGAAATCCATCCATTCATTCCAAAGCCAAGAGGTGACGTCCTGGGGAAATATCAAAGTCACCAAGTCGCTCATCACAAGGTCTATCAGTTCTGGCGCGACAGATGCGGCAGTGGAGGCGGCTCGTAGGCTTCATAAGAGTGAGATCACAGACGTCCAAGCAAGCACCGGGCGCATTACACAGGTCTGGAATGATGCCCGAAAAAAGGGGAAGAAGCCTCAACTTCAATCTAGTCATAAGAAGCGTCGGGTGGAGCTTGAAAAAAAAAAGTACGAAAAATGGAAGATTGGAAACCGATGATTTGGAGCAATGAGATGAAAGTCAGCAGACCGGGCTCTGATGGGGACAGATGGGAAGAATCAAGGGAAAAGGGGCCAATGGATCGAGAAATTGAAGGAACTGTCAGGTTCGGTGGAAGAAGCCTGAGGATATGGGGAGGGGTCACAGCCAAAGATGTTGGAGACTTGACCAGGATCGATGGTGACCTCAATGCTGAGCTCTAGGCGAGTGTCCTACAAGAGGAGTTACTTCATACACTCGAGTGCTATGGGGATGAAAAGGCCGACAGTGTCCAGCAGGACAACAACCCGAAGCAGACGTCAAGGTTGGGTTAATAACATGAAGGTAATCCAGCACTCGTGTGTGATAATTGCACAAAACGTATATGGAAAAAACACACTCTTTATTGAAGACATCCATGTCTACGTATGTTACGAATAAGGGCCGACGAACGGGCCTGAAACGCGTAAACATGTTAACCTTTGGATGTTAATACTTTAATATTTTCTTCAATAAAGAGTGTGTTTTTTCCATATAAGTTTTGTGAAACTATTTTCACATTTTTTATTTTCCATAGCACCGTGGGATAATGACGATTGGGCGGCAGCATATACATTTGGGACTCCCGGTGAGCATTTCTCTATTTTTTACATTTGATTGTGTCAAGGCTGGGTTAATGACAGTGAAGTAGGCACCAACATTGGGAACGTGTAGAAGAGACCTGGGATCAGATATTGGTTGAGACATGCTTGAATATTCTAGAAAGCATGCCCAAAAGGATCCAGGCAAATGTGGAAAGCCAAAAGGTGGATTTACAAAAAACTAATAATAAAGATTAACATTTTGATTTTCGGGTCACCAATGTCTGTGTGTGTGTGTGTGTGGGGGGGGAATAAGCACAGGACCTACACTACAGAGCCAGCATCCACCCTTCATGCTTCACTATGGTATATGGAAGCCTCATTCCATTTGAAGACACTTGACCAGGGTTACATTCTGTCAGTCATCCAAATAGGATGTAAAATAGGTGTCAGATTAATGTATGGTTAAGAAAAACCCCTACCAATGTCCTATGTTAAAGCAATAACTATGATTAGAGCAGGACCCCCAAATCAAGACCCCTCTTTGTCAGCGGAGCCACTACAGGAGAGGACCCAGTTCCTTCATATAACACACAGATGGCACACGGACTTCAGTGGCTGATTCATTCTCACACTAGTAAACCAAGCTGCTGTTTACTGATCATTCCCTTTTATCATTGGAAAGGCTGGTACCTCTGCTGGAAGCACTGCGGGCACGGCCAGGGCTGCGAGGATGGGCAGATGTCTCCTCCACAGTCACAGTCTGTCAGGCATCTGTCCATCTATGTCCAGGGTCCATCAACAACAAATACTTCATTGCAGAATCTGGCCGGAGCAATAGGAACATTTGTGGAACAGGAGACCATATGGGCCATGTTTTTCTTCCTGAAGAAACCATGCCATGCTTGCCCGAAGGTTGTGTATGGCAGCTCAGCCAGATTTCAGTTACATAGTCTGTAAGGCCGAAAAAAGACAAGACCTCCATCCAGTTCAGCCTGTTGTGCTTAAGTGTTGATCCAGAGGAAGGCAAAAAAAAACAAAAAAAAAACAATGAGGCAGGAGCCAATTGTCCTCATTTTAGGGAAAAAAAATCCTTCCTGACTCCAATCTGGCAATTGGAATAATCCCTGGATCAGCGACCCCTCTCCAGAATCCTGGTCTCTATAATTTATTCTATTATTACATCTAGAAATGTATCCAGACCCTTCTCCAGAATCCCGGTCACTATAACTTGTTCTATTATTACATCTAGAAATGCATCCAAGCCCTTCTTGAACTCTGTTGGTGAATTCACCATGACAAGTTCCTCTGGCAGAGAGTTCCACAGTCTCACTGCTGTAACAGTAAAGAATCCCTTTTTATGTTTACGTAGAAACTTTCTTTCCTCAAGACGTAGAGGATTTCCCCCTTTTTCTAGATTTCAGTCGTGGGTATAAAAAAAATCTTGGGGGAGATCTCTATATTGACCTTTGATGTATTTAAACATATTTATTATGTCCCCCCCGAAGCCGTCTTTTCTCTAAACTAAATAACCCTAATCTTGCCAATCTTTCTGGGTATCGTAGTCCACCCAGTCCCTTTATTATTTTTGTTGCCCGCCTTTGTACCTGTTCAAGCTCTACAATGTCTTTCCTGTGCTCTGGTGCCCAAAACTGTCCACAATAGTCCATGTCTGGTCTAACCAGTGACTTATAATGGGACTGAGCTGCAATAATCGAACAAACCATAGAAAAGAGGGGCGCGGATACAAAATCCGAAGATTTTCTCTAGTCACATTTACCGGATTTTCAAATTAATTTGCACCGACATGAGAACGTCAAAGGCTCGGTCTACACAGCACAGGATTACAGTCGGATGTTTAAGTGGATTCAGTATTAAGAATCCACAAACATCCGACTGCAACCAGTGCCCATAGACCTCAATAGAAAATCCAAGCTGGAGTCTACACAGCACAAATTCTCTACTGTGGGATTCCAAAACCCCGGCCCTCTGCCGAAAGACCATGTTCTATCTTCTGGCAGATTAACGTACAGTCAAAGTACTGGGCCGGCGGAAAATCCAAAAACCGACAGGTACGCCGCTATTAAAATGCCGTCGGATTTTGGACGCCATTTTAACATTCACTGTGTAGACAGAGCCTAAGTCACCCTTTATTCAGGGGCATAACCAGAATACAAAGGGTTCCACTGCAAAAAGAGTCGGCCCCCAACACCGTCTGACATGAAACAGCAGCAAAGTAGTAATAATTAAAGGTAGGGATAATACCGCCATATATCAGAGAACCCACACACTAGCACTAGAGAGCAGGAAATCACCAACTTATTGTTCTCTATAAAAAGGTATCATCTCAACCTCTAGGCCCCCTAGCAGCTGGTAAGGATATAGTTACCACCATTCCTTCACAGTCAACCTGTTAAGGGTGAATTCACACAGGATGAAAAGACGGCAGATTTTAGCTGCGGACTTGCTTAAGTAAAAGCTGAAGCAGGTTACAGGACAGTAGGAGCATGCAAAGGATTTTCAACTTTTTCACTGAGAAATCTACAGTGAAGGAATATGTGAAAAGAAAAAAAAGTTAAAGGGGTTTTGCCACAATCTGATTTCATACCTCCTGCATGCAGTTCTTCAGCTCTGTGTGCTCAGAAGGGGGTGTGTGTGATTTGTTTGAATTCCATATCATGTGACCCAGCAGGATGACATCACCAGGCCTTTCCTCTCTGTAGTCAAAAAAAGGTCTACTTATGTAAAGAGCTGTGAGTAGCTGCACTGTAGCTCAGAGGTAAAAATTTTGCCTCCAAGCACAAGGGTCCTCTGTTAAAATCCCTGCAGGAACCAAACCTGTGGATTTTTTTTCTCTTTATCAATGCACAAACCTGATTGAGGTTTCTTTTTGGTTTTTATTATTTGCACTGTTTGACTAATTACTAAGGAGTACAGAGGACAGGAGAAGAATCACAGCACCTGGGGTTTGAACACTCAGTAGCTGCCTGAGAAGAGAGGTGATATCTGAGCATGTGCGACCAGGAGTGAGGAGCTCTCAGCCCTGGTCGTTTCCCCTGGAGATGAGCTGTAAACAATGGATCATAAGGCTAAGTTCACACAGCATAATTGTGGGGCGTAATTATGCACCGTAATTATGCCATGTGTTCGAGAGCTCCCGGGGGGGCAGCCCCATAGACAGGCATTATTCGCGGCACGTAAACGCCGTGAATAATTGACACGTCACTTAACTCCCCGCGCGTCGTATTGTACGAGCGGGGAGAGGAGGCGTAATCCGTAGCTCTCTATGAGAACTGTGGATTACCGTACTTATTGGGATGTATTTCGCCCTGTGTTGAGCGCAGTACGCCGCAAAATACATCCCAATTTAAGCCGTGTGAACATTACCTAAAGGAGCAGCTAAAACAAAAACGGTCCAGAATTTTTAGCAATGATGAATGGTGAAAATGTTTATTATTTAATTTACAAACTTCCCACGTCAATTTTACTTCGTGGCAAAACCCCTTTAAGGACTTTGGGACTTAGGTAATGGGGAACCAAGAAGCAGCAGAATGTTTAATACATTACCTAGAAAGCTAAAATAATAACCTAAATGGCCACAATGACTAAGGTTGTTCTTGAGGGTTTTTTTTTTTTTTTATACACAGTCCTGAATGTCAAATGTGCGTCATTAGAATTCAAGCACATTGCCATTCAGGACTGTAGGAGAGCTGAGTGGCTGTAATCTCAGTAATGTACACCCAGCTTTCTCACTACATCAAGAAGTGAAACTCTTCTATAAAAACTAACAAGATAATAACATATAGCCAATGCAGTATATAATTAGAACCATGTATAAACACCATAAAATGATCTCTTCCTCTCACCCCCTTTTTTTCCATTCCTTCCCTTTCTCTTTACTGCAAGATGATAGTTATTTTTATTCCAGTATTTTTTATACGTGGATTTTATGTTCTTTTTTGGAGACATCAAGATGTGCTATTTATACTGGATGACAATACGTCAACTGAACTGTTAGCAAAATGTGTCCTCTACTAACTGAACAACAGAATTTCTCATTTATTATTATTACTTTTTATTCAAAATTAATAAACATTTTTAAAATCAAAAAAAAAAAAAAAAAAGCCTTGAAGTCAAACATTGGGTGACGAACAATCTGTAAGTGACGGACCCAGGCGGACACTATACCTTCTTCAGGATACTTTAGATTTTCATATTCTCCCCCAAAAAAACCATTATTTGGCAGCAAATATATTAAAAAAATAACAAAACAAAAAAAAAATATAAAATATATAAATATATATATTTTAAATATATTTTTACATATATATATATTATATATATACACACATACTATTTTGCTGCCGTGTGTGGCCATGGTAAGGAAAATCTGAAGTATACTTCCTGATGGGTTTTGGCATGTCTACACACACACACACACGTATGTATGTTGTGGTTCCAAAGATAAATATATACACACACACAGATACGTACACATGCGAATGGAAGCACAATATATTATATTTTATATAAAATTATATTAAATTTTATATATATATATACACATATACACACACCCAAAACCATAAAATAAAATATATATAAATAAATATATATACACACACACACACACACACACACACACACACACACAACCCCACTATACATACATGAAACCATTAAAAAAATACACACATGCACACACACACATATGGATGTGTGTAGCCATGCCAATATTTTTTTTTTGGGGGGGGGTTATTTAAGAAAAATCCAGCCCTATAGGAGGTATATTTGTATATAACAATGCTAGAAAACCCTCAGAAGGTATAAGCTACATTTTTTCTTATTATACCATAAGATGGGGCAATTATCTCCTATTGGCCCCTATTCCACCCCCAAAACCCCTTTCAGAGAGCGACACGATGACTGGCAAGGTGCCCTCACCAAGCAGCAGATTGTACCAGCCACACTTCATCTACCCACCTTGCTACCAATGTCTTCCTTCCTGGTCCCAGGCTTGTGTCTCCTCAGCTTTATTGAAGGGGAACGGAGCAGATTTTTCAGGCGACTGGTTATGGTGCTTCCAGCTTCTAATGTAGCCATAGTTCAGGGTTTAAAAAACAATCCTTGGGGGTGTTTTATTTAATTTAAAAAAAAAAGTAAAAAAAAATGTGCACTTTCCTTGAGGGAGAGAAATCAGTCTGCTGCTGTCAATAGTGCACATGGGTCGCACAGGCCCCTGTGCCCGTAGCATGGCTGCCGTCCCGTGGGGACTTTCCCATATTGCTGGCTTTTGTTACCGAGAGGAGGATGGGCTGGGTGGAGGGAATCGCTGTCAGATCCTTCACACAGGCAACCTGAAATAACAGAGAGCAGCAGGCGTTAGAGGGGCTGAGCAGGGAATTTATGGGCTTCTTTGTAAGAGCCCAAGGGCAAGGGAAACACAGGAAGCGAAAAATTTTTAAAACCCATTAAAAAAAAATGCAACAATTATAGATTGTAATTGAACGTGGTGCACAACCCGCAGACAAGCGCACAATGCAGTCATGTGCCCGGTCGTCTCGGCTTTGTTGGCTGGGCACACAGCAAGTGAACTAAGACAGTAACCCACACCTTCAAGGGGAGCTCTAGTCAAAAGCCATCTTCAGCTAAAGCCCAGACACACAAAAGGGGTTCAGGTCAGGTGACAACTGCTTTACAACTTATGACCAGAAAGCAAATTGAGCGGTATACCATCCGTATAGTAGTAACACATAATAGATGCAATTCATTTAAACTACCAAAACTATCCTCAGTCAGATGAGCCATCATCCTGCTTTCCCAGAAACCATTGTAGCTAACCATTTCAGCCTTCACAGGAGTAGTCACCCAACTTTCCCATTAACCTGAATAGATTGGAGCGGGCATTACCGAGTGGCTAAACAGATAGGTCAGCAAAAACTACCAAATACTCTACTTTGAATATGATATAGGGGTGTAGAGAAAACCCTAGATACAATGAAGTAGGAACCTGGGTATACCAATGTAATACACAACAAACAAACCACTGAAGGTATAACACCTAGGATAAAGATGAATGTCTATAAAACATAACTTTTAATGAATAATAAATAAAAAAAAACTAAGAAACAACCCCTAAAGATACACTAAATAAAACTATTATGGACTGCCTACCAGGAAATGGGGAAACCGCCCCGATAAGGGCGTCCCCACACCGGAACCTAAACTATCACTATCCCTAACTACTCCTAAATACAAAGATGAACACAACAAAAAAACAATACACAAAAATACTGACTAAAGTGCTCAAAGAAAAAGTGCTATAATCAAATGCCAAACAATCAACAATACAACACAAACAGATGTTCCGACGCGTTTCCCCCCTGATAATGGGGTTCATCAGGGAACAAAATTAAATTATTATTAGAAATAAAGAAAGATACAGGAATAATCCATACATATGCCAGAGATAGAGTAAAGTAAACTCACGTCCCTTAATGATAAGCAGGGCTGGTGAGATATAGAGGGGTCCGCGATAGAAGGCAAAAGGATCCCCACGGTCCAGTTACCGAGATGTAACTCAAGGGCAATAACTTAAACAGATAGGTCACTGAAGAGTTTAGGAAAGTGGGGTGTGATCCCCAGTATGATCTGTATATTCGCTAGATCGCTTTCCCAAAAAAGTTAGGCCTTGTCCTCACGGCACCGGTCTTGCAAACCGTCTGAAAAACCGGCCGCAAACTTTTACATGGGGCTCTATGGAAAACCCGTGCAGCAGTCCCCCACTGCACGGGTTTTCCGTCCGGCGGTTGTTCAGACCGCCTGCCACCCGAAAAACATTCTACGGAGAAAAGCCGCCCCCCTGCGGCTTTTACGGGCCCTTAAAAAGGGTTTTCTATTTTGACAAAAGTTGGGACGGTTATAAAATAGGAAAAGGACGAGAAACCCCACTTCCTTACAAATCTGCTGCCAGTCTCTGTGCGCCCACTGATGACATCACAACTGGAGGTCACGTGATGGTATCAGAGGCTGTCACCAGTCACGTGCCATATATATTCAGGAAGACACCGCTGTGGCCTGTGAATAGCTGCAGGGTCACATGACCAATAACCAGCACGTCACCGGACAGGAGCTGCGGCAGCGCTGGAACGGAGCAGGCTTTTTTTTTTTTTCTTTCAATTTTATAATGTCCCCAACAGGATGACGGGCGCTCTGGAAAAATGGAAAACCCCTTTAAGGGGCAATTGAAAGGGAATTCTGCCAACTTGAAGGAAAAGGACAATCCAGTGGTTTCTCCCAACATGTGACTTACTTCACCTATCAAAGTATACTGTGCAATTGTGGTAGGTAGATCCCTGCACAGGATCGCACATATTGGCAGAGTTTCTACAAAACCACAGGCTCATGTGTGTATATACCTATCACTGCAATAAGTGCAATCTACCCAGATAGCACAATGCACGCATCACTGCAGGGTCCGAGGCCAGATTCACACAGGCCATCTCTTTTCATATTACGGCCACGAGCCCTGGGCTGAGAGCAGGTCTAATGACCCCACATAACAGAAGCATAGGGACTCTGATCCATGAGCAGCCAGGGCTTAAAGGGAACCTGTCACAGATTATGCCCCCCTTGCGGAGGGCAGCACAAGCTAGTGTCAGACCTGCTGTTTCCAGCGCTGTGTCCCTTATTCTGTAAGATGCATTTAGAGCATTTACCCCTCAAATCTTATTCATGAGCAGGTGTTAGCCCCGCCCACCAAATGATAGCCCCGCCCAGCTGGCAGCTATTCACATGTTTCTACCTATTCAAAGTAATAGGTTAGTCAGTTAAGGTGGGCGGGGTTTGAAAAAACCTGACTCTTTAAAGGACTCTTTACTGGCTGAAAACTGCAGATTTGAGCATTAAATACACAAAAACTCCAGCATCTTACAGAATAAGGGACACAGCGCTGGAAACAGCAGGTCTGACACTAGCTTGTGCTGCCCTCAGCAAGGGGGCATAATCTATGTGACAGGTTCTCTTTAAAGCAATAATATGGCTGCAGAAATGAACCCATATTACAGTTATGTGAAACTGGCCAAAATGTATATTAAAAGAAATTTAACTAAAACCAAACGCGCACATTCGTGTAAGGGTTTGTTCACACGGCGTTCTGGATCCGAAAATCGCATCAAAAGCGCTGCATCAATCGGATCCAAAACGCATCCAACATGCAGGTGCATGTTTGGCTGCAGCAGAAACGCACCCTATAGTTTTAGATAGGGCTCCTGCTGCGTCTTTTGGATCAAGAATTGACAGGTCAATTCTTTGAACGGATCCGAAAGACGCAAGTAAACACAGATCGGCGATCACCTGTCTGAACGCCGATGCATGTTTTACACTGAAAGCAACATAATCACACTGCACATTGTTAGATGCGTGTTTGGGTCTGAAACACTGATCCAAACACTCATCTATAAAGGTATGTACACACGGAGTGAACATACCCTAAGGGTAAGAGATGAAGCTCTCTGCTGACTAAGCTATCCAATGGGGTATTCCCAACAGACAAAATGTGATATAGATGTCTGAGGTGCAGGTCCCATCAGTGAAGCTCCCACCTACATAGAATAGGGATTCCCTCCTCTGATGAGGTGGCCGCAGGGCAGAGGATGAACGGAGAGGGGGCTCCACAGAACTGTCTGCTCACTTCTATGGGGGTTACGGAGAAAGCCCGCTTGGATTACCCATTCCTGCTATTATAATTCAAGAAGTGCCATAAAGTGTCTAATGAATACAGGTACCACAAGCAATGTCCACACCTACATCAAGATCAGGGTTTCCCCCCCCTCCCATCCTACCTAATGTGGTAGCCACAGGGCAGAGGACGAAAAGAAAGGTGGCTCCACAGATCTGTCTGCTCACTTCTATGGGGGTTACAGAGAGACCTATACACTCCTGCTGTAGCAATTGGATGTACCATAAGGCTGGGTTCACATGGCTTATTTGCGGGGCGTAATTACACCCCGCAATTACGCCGTGTGGACGGGGGCGGGGGGGGGGAGGGGGGGGCACCTCGCCGGCCCATAGACTTTCATTACCACGGCGCGTATACGCCGCGGGTTTAATTCACATGTCACTTATCTCCCCCCGCGGTAAATTCGCCGACAGGGAGAGGAAAACGAAATCCATAGTTCTCTATGAGAACTGGGATTTACCGTAATGACTGGGACGGATTCCAGCCATAATTCATGCACTATGGCGCGTAATTACGGACTGAAATACGTCCCATTTAAAGCCGTGTAATCATAGCCTAAATGTCTAATGCATAAAGCCCCCACCTTCGCTATGAGTAAGGGCGTATTCCGTTCGGAGACCGAAACGCATTAGCGTCATGCACCCCATCTATGCCTCTATTTTTGATTGACCACTGTATACCATACTGCATACGAGTGCTTTTTCAAGATTTTAAAATTGCCTAATAAATTTTGCTGTGATTTTATTAGCCGCAACTTTTCGCGTGCTGGATAATCTGTTTGAACTCTGGATAAAGCCCCCACCTACATCGAGATCAGAGCTTCCCCAACTCCAATCCAACATAATAAGGTGGCTCCACAAATTTCACTATTCACTTCTATGGCAGTTACAGACACTGCCATCTTGGCACATACATTCTTGATTTAGCAATTAGATGCGCCATAAGCTTCTTGTGCATCCAGGTCCCACCAGCGAAGCCCCCACTTAGGTCAATAACAGCATTCCCAGACCTCCATCTGCATGATAAATGGAGAGGTGGCTCCGCACATCCCTACTCACTTCTATGGGAGTTTTATGGAAACAGCCAGCTTGGCAAATCCATTTAGATGTCCAATAAGTGAGTGAGCAGCCATTGAGACCGGCAGTAATACCTAGAAAGTAAGTGGCGGCAGCTTCCAGTACTAACGTCTACTCTGTGCACACACTCCCTCGATCTCACTTTAATATGCCTCGAGATCCCATTACCAGACTGGAGAACCCTATGAAAACACTGTAGTAACTTGAGAGGAGCAGGAATTAAGACGGCAATGCCGAAACTAATCCTCCCCCCTGTATCCTCCTGCATTGTCTGAGAAATCTGACCTTGGACATCCTCGAGAACCAGATCCCCCTCTCCTCCGTCACTCACCCAGGGCCCGGTAAATAATGAATATCACGCAGGTCACATCCTACACCCGTCCCCTTTGTTGGCTATGACACGTGAGTTACCCATTGACTGGATACAATGCTGCAGCCCTGTGCATCCCCATGACCCTGCATACATGGCACTTTATCCCTGTGTACACAGAGTCTCAGCAAACTGTGTCCATCCAGTACTGTGCAAACAACCTGCGAAGCCTTAGGCCATGTTCACACGGCTTAAAATGGGCTGTATTTCGGTCCGTAATTACGCGCCGGAGTGCGCAAATTACGGCAGGAAATCCGGCCCATCATTACGGTAATCCACAGTTCTCATAGAGAACTATGGATTACGTCTCCTCTCCCGGCTCGGCGAACACGCCGCAGGGGGAGATAAGTGACATGTGAATTACCAGCGGCGTATACGCAAGTCTTTGGGCCGGCGAGGTGCCGGCCCACCGCACCCACCTCCGCCCCGCCCACACAGCGTAATGGCGGGGCGTAATTACGCCCTGCAAATATACCGTGTGATCCTAGCCTTACACAGTGTACCACTAACCCTACAAACAAGAGTCACAAAACCTGCAATACTGGGGCCTGGGAGATTCCCACAATGGTAGGCTTCTGTCTATGAATCCTTCGCACTCACTTTTACCGCGGAACTACAAACACCAGCATGCCCGGCAGACATGCGACAGGACCGTTAGGCCCACATCCACGGTATTTCCGGATTTTTGTTCGATCGTAATAAGATAAAACTAAAACTACCGGATCGGTTACTGGACCGACACCAGCCGCGCTCGATGAACCCCAAGTTTGTCAGGTTTCCACACTTGTATGGAAAAGACAAAGTTGCGCTATCTGTAATCCCCATCACATTGGACAGATGTAAAGAGGGCTTCAGGGCAAGTTCTCACCCTGCTGACTTATGCACCCGATACTCCGTAAACCTGAATGGGGTTGTGCAACCAGAATTTCTGCTAACCCCATTCAGATGGCTGGGAAACCATAGTCTAGGTTACTCCTTATGTAGCAGGCATCCATCAGAATATCAGGAACAGGGAGGACCCTGACGGATATCGTGATGGACCCATAGGCTATGTTCACACGGCTATGATTGGGGCGTATTTAGGTCCGTATTTCGCACCGTACTGCGCTAAATACAGGCGAGATACGTCCCATTCATTACGGTAATCCACAGCTCTCATAGAGAACTATGGATTCCGTCTCCTCTCCCCGCTCGGCGAATACGCAGCGGGGGGAGATAAGGGACATGTTAATTACCAGCGGCGAATACGTGCTGCTAGTAATGATAGTCTATGGGGCCGGCGAGCTCCCAAAATCCCGGCGTAATTGCGGAGCGTTATTACGCCCCGTAATTATTCCGTGTGAACATAGCCATTAATAGAACAGTCTTTGGCTCACCTTTGGTACGGTCACACACGTCGGATTTATTGCAGGAATTTCTAAGGTTAGGTTCACACTGCGGTTTCCTAACGCTGCAGGTATTCATTAGGGAAAGAGGCGTTGTGTCTGGCCCATAGACATTAATAGAATGAACAGTCATATCCGGACTAGGTTTGCTCAGCGGTATACATTTTCCCTGCGACATTTTCCCTCAGGAAAAGCGTATACCGCCAACAGAGTAAACCTATTCCAAATACAACTGTGTTTATTCTACTACAGAAGTTTTCTCACCATACAGTTTCACAGAGCTGCGGCCAGCTTCAGGCTCACACTTCCTGTTGAGGCTGTGGATGGGTCTATAGCAGTGATTGACACATAGGCTCTGCTGATCCTAGCTTGTCCTGTTACAGTGACACAAGTGAAGGAGATTTATCATCTGCAGTGCACAAGGCTACAGAGCTGTAAGGCTATGTTCACCTGGCTTAAAATTGGACGTATCTTGCCCCGTATTTTGCGCCATAATGCGCTAAATACGGGGCGAGATACGTCTCAGTCATTACGGTAATCCATAGTTCTCAGAGAACTATGGATCACGTCTCCTCTCTCCCCGCTCGGCGTATTGTGCGAGCGGGGAGAAGTGACATGTCAATTACTAGCAGCGAATACGTGAATAATAAATGTCTATGGGGCTGGCGGGCTGCAGACCCCCCCGCCCCCGCTCACACGGCGTAATTGCGGGGCGAAATACGTCCCGCAATTATGCCGTGTGAACATAGCCTAAGGGTTAAAGCTTGTCATTATCTTAGGTAAACAAAGCTCCTGTGCTAGAGATAAGATTTAGGGTATGTTCACACGATGGACTGCGGTGCATACAGTATATCGTGGAGCTCGCGCAAACATGCGCATACTACTGCGGTGCGTGGGGCCGGCAACCCCATTGACATTCGTTACTCGCAGCGTGTATTCGCCACGAATAATTGACATAGGAGGCGTAATCCATCGTTCTCTATGAGAACAATGGATTACTGTAATTTTGGCGCGCACCTCGCCAATACGTGGCGAAATGCATGCCGAAATTACGCCATGTGAATCCCTAAGGGTATGTTCACACGGAATAATACGCCAACATGCACCCCACAATTACAGTAATTCATAGCTGTCTGGGAGCTATGAATTACGTCCGTCTCCCCTGGCGTACAATACGCTCATATTGTACGCTGGGGGAGAGAAGTGACCGGTCGTCACGCCGCTCGTAAAGAAAGTAAATTTACGCGCTGAATAGCGCGTACTTCTAAAACACCCGGCGTACTGCAGGGCATACAGTACACCCCGTAGTGCACAGTGTGAACATACCTTTAGCAGGGAGTAAATTGACTGATTGATGGTAGCTTGGATTATTCAGATAGGAGAAAGAGCAGGGAGAGGTGGTCGGTAACCTAGAGAAACTTGTGTGCACTAGCAGTAGAGAAAATAATCTTTACCTCCTAAACAAAGCAAAATCAAAACAGCAATGTATTTGGTAATAGTCTTCATTTATCTTTCCCTACATGTTATAAGTGAATCAATGTAGTGCAAACACCCCTGAAAGGTGTATGGACTCAAAGCGGCCACATTGCGGTATCCATCAGGGCACCTTTTTCCCTTTGATACCCTGACAGATACTTGCAACGTAAGATATAACGAGGTGTGAACCAAGCCTTAGAAATTTCTGTAATAAATCTGAACATACCAAAGGTGACCCAAATACTATAAAAACGTGGAGCTCGCCACTTACTAGGACTGTCTATTACACATATGACTAAACATACATTCCCAAACATACAACCGCTATCCACTGTACTGACTCCAGTCACAGGTATGCCCGATCACAAAGTACATGTTGTGTAAGGTGTGAGCACCGGACACATCCAACCTGACCACATTTATGGGAAATTCACAGAAGATGCAGTATGTAGCAGAGCCGGGCAGCACGGTTATAAAAGGAGCGCTCCAACCCAAGCATGCATCACTCTCTCACTGGATAGGGGCGGCAGGTCACTGATCTGCATAACAAGAGATCCCTATTTCACTTCACCCCCAAACATGCGGACTTTGAATAGTCACGGTTGCCTCATTCAATGTCTATGGCTCCAGCAGGGTGTCCGCATCAGACCCCTCCCTGGCAGTAGATGGGTGATCAGGTTTTAGAGCAGCCTACCCCTTGGTGCTTCATCAAGACAGTGCCATTCAATGCAGCAAGTTTTGAGGGTTCAGGAGTAATAATCGCCCACAAATCTGCCAAGTTACACCTCTATTCCACATGTCCATTAACTTGCCATTCAGGGGCACAAAAAAAGCTGGGGAGCAGCCCCAGTATTAAGCGGTCAAACCGATACAACATAGGCGAAGGGTAGGATTCAGGTCTGTGTTGCTGATTCCACCAAAAATGATGAACAAAAATAATAGCACCATTTTTTCCCCATTAAAGGGTGTTTCCAAGACTTTTAAAAACCTCCCTACCCCTGAGCTAAAATAGAAAATTTCCCCATACTCGCCTCTCCCATCACCTCTGTTCCTCACTGAAACATCACGTTCATAGATCACATGATGCTGCAGCCAATCACTGACCTCTGTGGTCACATGATGTACTTGCCAACAGAGGCCAGTGATTGGCTGCCTGCATCATGTGGTCCATGAACGTGACATCATCAGTGAGGAACCAGGGGAGGAACACTGGCGCTCTGGAACGGTGGTGATGGGAGAGGCGAGCAGCAGCTCATTTTCTTTTCTTAGTGCAGTGGGAGGTTTATAAAAGTTTTGGAGAATCCCTTTAAACCAAGGTTCACATCTGTGCTGCAGATTCTGCCAAAAATTATGGAAAAGAATAGCGCAGCACGCGGCAGCCACCATGATGGAGAGCCCCGAGATCCCATTGTAGTCATCGGGGTACCTTGATGTCCACCACGTAACAGATCCGGTATTGCCCCCGCGGCTCCGAACCTCCAATACAAACGTGAAAGGGGCCTTCTCTCATAGAAAATCTGTTTCTCACATTTACCCCCAATGCTGAAATAATAAACCTATGGAAAGCAAGGATCTGCCACATCAAATGCACAACGGTCACATCTACACAGGGCCCAGATGGGCTAGGAGGGGGTCATAGCAGTAGCTTCTATAAGATGGCCCTGTTGGGCAAGGGGGTCACAGCATTGGGCTCTATAGAATGGCCCTGGTGAGCGAGGGGGGGGAGATCACAGCATTAGGCCCTATAGAATGGCCCTGGTGAGCGAGGGGGGGGGGGGGGCGACAGCAATAGGCTCTATAGGATGGTCCTAGTGGGCGAGGGGGTCACTGCATTAGCCGCGATAGGATGGCCCTATTGGGCAGAGGGGTCACTGCATTAGCCTCTATAGGATGGCCCTAGTAGGCGAGGAGAGGGGGGGGGGTACAACATTAGGCTCTATAGGATGGCCCTGATGGGCGAGGGGGGTCACTGCATTAGCCTCTATAGGATGGGGCCCTAGTGGGCGAGGGGGGGGGGGAAATCACAGCATTAGGCTCTATAGCATGGCCTTGGTGAGCAAAGAGGGGGGGGGGTCACAGCATTAGGCTCTACAGGATGGCACTGATGGGCGGGGGTCACTGCATTAGCCTCTAAGATGGCCCTATGGCGAGGGGTTTACTGCTTAGCTCTACAGGATGGCCCCTGATGGCGAGGGTGTCACAGCTAGCTCTATAGAATGGCCCCTGGGGGCGAGGGGGTCACCCGCATTAGGCTCTATAGAATGGCCCTGATTTGTAGCAGAGGGGGGGGAGGGGGATCACAGCATTAGGCTCTATAGAATGGCCCTGGTGAGCGAGGGGAAACACACCATTACGCACTATAGAATGGCCTTGGTGAGCAAGGGGGGGGGGGGGGTCACAGCATTAGGCTCTATAGGATGGCACTGATGGGCGAGGGGGTCACTGCATTAGCCTCTATAGGATGGCCCTGATGGGCGAGGGTGTCACTGCAGTAGCTTCTATAGGATGGCCCTGATGGGCGAGGGGGTCACAGCAGTAGCTTCTATAGAATGGCCCTGATGGGCGAGGGGGTCACAGCAGTAGCTTCTATAGAATGGCCCTGATGGGCGAGGGGGTCACAGCGGTAGCTTCTAAGGATGGCCCTAATGGGCGAGGGGGTCACTGCAGTAGCTTCTATAAGGATGGCCCTGTATGGGCGCGGGGTTCACAGCAGTAGCCTCTATAGGATGGCCCTGGTGGGCGAGGGGGTCACTGCAGTAGCTTCTATAGAATGGCCCTGGTGGGCGAGGGTGTCGCAGCAGTAGCTTCTATAGAATGGCCCTGGTGGGCGAGGGGGTCACTGCATTAGCTTCTATAGAATGGCCCTGGTGGGCGAGGGGGTCACTGCAGTAGCTTCTATAAAAATGGCCCTGGTGGCGAGGGGGTCACTGCAGTAGCTTCTATAGAATGGCCCTGGTGGGCGAGGGGTCACTGCAGTAGCTTCTATAGAATGGCCTTGGTGAGCGAGGGGTTCACAGCATTAGGCTCTATAGGATGGCACTGATGGGCGAGGGGGCCACTGCATTAGCCTCTATAGGATGGCCCTAGTGGGCGAGGGGGTCACTGCATTAGGCTCTACAGGATGGCCCTGATGGGCGAGGGTGTCACAGCAGTAGCTTCTATAGAATGGCCCTGATGGGCGAGGGGGTCACAGCAGTAGCTTCTATAGGATGGCCCTGGTGGGCGAGGGGGTCACTGCAGTAGCTTCTATAGGATGGCCCTGGTGGGCGAGGGTGTCCCATCCGTAGCTTCTAAAGGATGGCCCTGGTGGGCGAGGGTGTCACTGCAGTAGCTTCTATAGTATGGCCCTGGTGGGCGAGGGGGTCACAGCAGTAGCTTCTATAGTATGGCCCTGGTGGGCGAGGGGGGTCACTGCAGTAGCTTCTATAGAATGGCCCTGGTGGGCGAGGGGGTCACTGCAGTAGCTTCTATAGAATTGGCCCTGGTGGGCGAGGGGGTCACTGCAGTAGCTTCTATAGAATGGCCTGATGGGCGAGGGGGTTCCACAGCGTAGCTTCTTAGAATGGCCCTGATGGGCGAGGGGGTCACTGCAGTAGCTTCTATAGGATGGCCCTGATGGGCGAGGGGGTCACTGCAGTAGCTTCTATAGGATGGCCCTGGTGGGCGAGGGGGTCACTGCAGTAGCTTCTATAGAATGGCCCTGGTGGGCGAGGGTGTCGCAGCAGTAGCTTCTATAGCATGGCCCTTGTGGGCGAGGGGGTCACTGCATTAGCCTCTATAGCATGGCCCTGGTGGGCGAGGGGGTCACTGCAGTAGCTTCTATAGAATGGCCCTGGTGGGCGAGGGTGTCACTGCAGTAGCTTCTAGAGAATGGCCCTGGTGGGCGAGGGGGTCACTGCAGTAGCTTCTATAGAATGGCCCTGGTGGGCGAGGGTGTCACTGCAGTAGCTTCTATAGAATGGCCTTGGTGAGCGAGGGGTTCACAGCATTAGGCTCTATAGGATGGCACTGATGGGCGAGGGGGGACACTGCATTAGCCTCTATAGGATGGCCCTGCTGGGCGAGGGTGTCACAGCAGTAGCTTCTATAGAATGGCCCTGGTGGGCGAGGGGGTCACAGCAGTAGCTTCTATAGAATGGCCCTGATGGGCGAGGGGGTCACTGCAGTAGCTTCTATAGGATGGCCCTGGTGGGCGAGGGTGTCACTGCAGTCGCGTCTATAGCATGGCCCTGGTGGGCGAGGGGGTCACTGCAGTAGTTTCTATAGAATGGCCCTGGTGGGCGAGGGGGTCACTGCAGTAGCTTCTATAGAATGGCCCTGGTGGGCGAGGGGGTCACTGCAGTAGCTTCTATAGAATGGCCCTGGAGGGCGAGGGGGTCACTGCAGTAGCCTCTATATAATGGCCCTGGTGGCGAGGGGGTCACTGCAGTAGCTTCTATGAGAATGGCCATGGTGGCGAGGGGGTCACTGCAGTAGCTTCTATAGAATGGCCCTGGTGGGCGAGGGGGGTCACTGCATTAGGCTCTATAGCATGGCCCTGCTGGGCGAGGGGGTCACTGCAGTAGCTTCTATAGAATGGCCCTGGTGAGCGAGGGGAATCACACCATTAGGCTCTATAGAATGGCCTTGGTGAGCAAGGGGGGGGGGGTCACAGCATTAGGCTCTATAGGATGGCACTGATGGGCGAGGGGGTCACTGCATCAGCCTCTATAGGATGGCCCTGATGGGCGAGGGGGTCACAGCAGTAGCTTCTATAGAATGGCCCTGATGGGCGAGGGGGTCACTGCAGTAGCTTCTATAGAATGGCCCTGATGGGCGAGGGGGTCACAGCAGTAGCTTCTATAGGATGGCCCTAATGGGCGAGGGGGTCACTGCAGTAGCTTCTATAGGATGGCCCTGATGGGCGAGGGGGTCACTGCAGTAGCTTCTATAGGATGGCCCTGGTGGGCGAGGGGGTCACTGCAGTAGCTTCTATAGAATGGCCCTGATGGGCGAGGGTGTCCCAGCAGTAGCTTCTATAGAATGGCCCTGATGGGCGAGAGGGTCACTGCATTAGCTTCTATAGAATGGCCCTGGTGGGCGAGGGGTTCACTGCAGTAGCTTCTATAGAATGGCCCTGGTGGGCGAGGGGGTCACTGCAGTAGCTTCTATAGAATGGCCCTGGTGGGCGAGGGGGTCACTGCAGTAGCTTCTATAGAATGGCACTGATGGGCGAGGGGGTCACTGCATTAGGCTCTATAGGATGGCACTGATGGGCGAGGGGGTCACTGCATTAGGCTCTATAGGATGGCACTGATGGGCGAGGGGGTCACTGCATTAGCATCTATAGGATGGCCCTGATGGGCGAGGGTGTCACAGCAGTAGCTTCTATAGAATGGCCCTGATGGGCGAGGGGGTCACAGCAGTAGCTTCTATAGTATGGCCCTGATGGGCGAGGGGGTCACTGCATTAGGTTCTATAGGATGGCACTGCTGGGCGAGGGGGTCACTGCATTAGCCTCTATAGGATGGCCCTGTTGGGCGAGGGTGTCACTGCAGTAGCTTCTATAGAATGGCCCTGGTGGGCGAGGGGGTCACTGCAGTAGCTTCTATCGACTGGCCCTGGTGGGCGTGGGGGTCACTGCAGTAGCTCTATAGAATGGCCCTGGTGGGCGAGGGGGTCACTGCAGTAGCTTCTATAGGATGGCCCTGGTGGCAGGGGTCACTGCAGTAGTTCTATAGAATGGCACTGATGGGCGAGGGGGTCACTGCAGTAGCCTCTATAGAATGGCCCTGGTGGGCGAGGGGGTCACTGCAGTAGCTTCTATAGAATGGCCCTGGTGGGCGAGGGGTCACTGCAGTAGCTTCTATAGAATGGCCCTGGTGGGCGAGGGGGTCACTGCAGTAGCTTCTATAGAATGGCCCTGGTGGGCGAGGGGGTCACTGCAGTAGCTTCTATAGAATGGCCCTGGTGGGCGAGGGGTCACTGCAGTAGCTTCTATAGAATGGCCCTGGTGAGCGAGGGGAATCACACCATTAGGCTCTATAGAATGGCACTGATGGGCGAGGGGGTCACTGCAGTAGCTTCTATAGAATGGCCCTGATGGGCGAGGGGAATCACACCATTAGGCTCTATAGAATGGCCCTGGTGAGCGAGGGGAATCACACCATTAGGCTCTATAGAATGGCACTGATGGGCGAGGGGGTCACTGCATTAGCCTCTATAGAATGGCCCTGGTGGGCGAGGGGGTCACTGCAGTAGCTTCTATAGAATGGCCCTGATGGGCGAGGGGGTCACAGCAGTAGCTTTTAGAAATGGCCCTGATGGGCGAGGGGGTCACAGCAGTAGCTTCTATAGAATGGCCCTGATGGGCGAGGGGGTCACAGCAGTAGCTTCTATAGGATGGCCCTGATGGGCGAGGGGGTCACTGCAGTAGCTTCTATAGGATGGCCCTGATGGGCGAGGGGGTCACTGCAGTAGCTTCTATAGAATGGCCCTGATGGGCGAGGGGTCACTGCATTAGCTTCTTTTAGAAAATGGCCCTGGTGGGCGAGGGGGTCACTGCAGTAGCTTCTATAGAATTGGCCCATGTGGGCGAGGGGGTCACAGCAGTAGCTTCTATTAGGATGGCCCTGGGGGCGAGTGGGTCACAGCAGTAGCTTCTATAGGATGGCCCTGGTGGGCGAGGGGGTCACTGCAGTAGCTTCTATAGGATGGCCCTGGTGGGCGAGGGGGTCACTGCAGTAGCTTCTATAGAATGGCCCTGGTGGGCGAGGCGGTCACTGCAGTAGCTTCTATAGAATGGCCCTGGTGGGCGAGGGGGTCACTGCAGTAGCTTCTATAGAATGGCCCTGGTGGGCGAGGGGGTCACTGCAGTAGCTTCTATAGAATGGCCCTGGTGGGCGAGGCGGTCACTGCAGTAGCTTCTATAGCTTGTAAGGGACTGAGCGGATGACTTCACAACTATTACTAGGGGCCTGTTAGACATATATAAGGGGCCTCCTGAAGAGAACCAGGGCATCCCCCCCCCCCTCCTTCTGGGTTACGGTCAGGGCCCCCCCCCCCACCACACCAGTTTATGGTCGTCGTCCCCCCCCCCCGGGTTACGGTCAGGGCTCCCCCCCCCCCCCGGGTTACGGTCAGGGCTCCCCCCCCCCCCCCGGGTTACGGTCAAGGGCTCCTCCCCCCCCCCCCCCGGGTTACGGTCAGGGCTCCCCCCCCCGGGTTACGGTCAGGGCTCCCCCCCCCCCCCCCGGGTTACGGTCAGGGCTCCCCCCCCCCCCCCCGGGTTACGGTCAGGGCTCCCCCCCCCCCTCCCGGGTTACGGTCAGGGCTCCCCCCCCCCCTCCCGGGTTACGGTCAGGGCCCCCCCCCCCCTCCGGGTTACGGTCAGGGCTCCCCCCCCCCCCTCCCGGGTTACGGTCAGGGCTCCCCCCCCCCTCCCGGTTACGGTCAGGGCTTCCCCCCCCCCCCTCCCGGGTTTACGGTCAGGCTCCCCCCCCCCCCCTCCGGGTTACGGTACGGGGCTCCCCCCCCCCCCTCCCGGGTTACGGTCAGGGGCTCCCCCCCCCCCCTCCTCCCGGGTTACGGTCAGGGGCTCCCCCCCCCCCTCCCGGGTTACGGTCAGGGCTCCCCCCCCCCCCTCCCGGGTTACGGTCAGGCTCCCCCCCCCCCCTCCGGGTTACGGTCAGGGCTCCCCCCCCCCCTCCCGGGTTATGGTCAGGGCTCCCCCCCTCTCCCGGGTTTTGGTCAGGGCCCCTCTTGGCAGTCGCTATGTAATAACTTAAGGGGTCCATTAATAACATAACGCAGTGTCCGGCGCCGGCTGCTGTGTGTGGAGACAATACCCGCAGCGCTGTCACTGCCCCGTGCATCCCTATG
The DNA here is from genome assembly GCA_025379985.1 of Phyllomedusa bahiana. NCBI lineage: Eukaryota > Metazoa > Chordata > Amphibia > Anura > Hylidae > Phyllomedusa > Phyllomedusa bahiana. The sequence goes on along the minus strand of JAODAL010001240.1, from coordinate 12,605 downwards.
GAGAGCGTCTGTCAGGCACAAGTCGCAGGATACGGCTCCGTGTCTAGCCGCAGCCAGGACACCCGGCAGCTCCCGGCGGGCAGAGCGGGCGCCCCCTGCGGGGTCAGCAGCCGCACACAGCCCGGGCCCCGCTGGCTGCAGCCTGTAGCTCCCGGGCCCCGCACTCACCTCCGGCTGCTGCCTCCGCGCTGATTGATTCCTATTCTGTCTCCAGTCTGCAGTTAGGAAGGAGGGAACTGGAGACTACGGAAGCCGGGCGCGGACAAACCAACGATTATACAGATCCTGGCAGACGGGACCTGACTGCTGCTGACTGGAAACACAGAGGGCGAAGCCGCAACACGTGAGGGACCCGGACACCTGCTGGAAACAGCGCAGCCACTATCACTACAAGGCCTTCAATGTAACAGGAAAATATGTACACCCCCCAGCACAGAGCAGGGGCAATGGTAGAATTTACATGCCTCTTGTGGAGCCCCCGTAATAAGGACGCCCTCACTGCCCCCATAACAAGGACGCCCCCGTAATAAGGACCCCCTCACTGCCCCCATAAAAAGGACGCCCCGTAATAAGGACACCCTCACTGCCCCCATAATAAGGACGCCCTCACTGCCCCATAATAAGGACGCCCCGTAATAAGGACACCCTCACTGCCCCGATAATAAGGACGCCCCGTAATAAGGACACCCGCACTGCCCCCATAATAAGGACGCCCTCACTGCCCCCCATAATAAGGACCCCCGTAATAGGACCCCCCTCATGCCCATAATAAGGAGCCCTCACTGCCCCCCATAAAAGGACGCCCGTAAAGGACACCTCAGCCCCTATAATAAGGGGGGGGGGCCCTAATAAGGACTCCCTCACTGCCCCTTTAATAAGGGCCCGTAAAAAAAGGACACCTCACTGCCCCTATAATAAGGCGCCCGTAATAAGGACACCCTCACTCCCCTTAAAAGGGGCCCCCCGTAATAAGGAACCCTCCTGCCCCAAAAAAAGGGACCCCCCGTAAAAAGGACACCCTCCTGCCCCTATAATAAGGATGCCCCGAAAAGGACCCTCCTGCCCCTTTTAATAAGGAGCCCCGTAATAAGGACACCCTCACTGCCCCATAAAAAGGACGCCCGTAATAAGGAAAACCCTACTCCCCCCATAAAAAGGACCCCCCCGTAATAAGGACCCCCTCCTCCCCCCATAAAAAGGGGGCCCTCATGCCCCATAATGGGGAACCCCCCCGAAATAAGGACACCCTCACTGCCCTTTTAATAAGGCGCCCCGTAATAAGGGACACCCCACTGACCCATAAAAAGGACGCCCGTAATAAGGACTCCCTCACTCCCCCCATAAAAGGACACCCCGAATAAGGACACCCTCACTGCCCCCTAATAAGGCGCCCTCAGCCCCCGTAAAAAGGACCCCCTAAACCCCCCAATAATAAGGACCCCCGTAAAAAGGAAACCCTCATGCCCCCTAAGGACCCCCCGAAATTTAAAGGACACCCTCACTGCCCCGATAATAAGGACCCCCTCGACCCTCCTTTTAAAAAGGACGCCCCCCATCCCCCCTAATAAGGACCCCCTCACTGCCCCGTTTAAGGCGCCTCACTGCCCCGTAAAAAGGGGACGCCCTCATGCCCCCTAATGGGAGCCCTCACTGCCCCCGTAAAATGGACGCCTAAATTTTGCCCCCGTAATAAGGACACCTCGAAATTTTGGACACCCCCCCACTCCCCCAAAATAGGACGCCCTCGACGCCCCCATAAAAAAGGACCCCCATCCCACCCATAAAAAAGGACCCCCCTCACTGCCCCCATAATAAGGACCCCCTGGACACCCCGTATAAGGACGCCTCACTCCCCCAATAATAGGCGCCCCTCGACGCCCGAAATAAGGACGCCCTCACTGCCCCCCATAATAAGGACGCCCTCACTGCCCCCATAATAAGGACGCCCCCGAAATGGACACCCTCACTGCCCCATATTAGACGCCCCCCTCCCCCCATAAAAAGGGACCCCCCCGTAATGGGGCACCCTATCCCCCCATAATAAGGAGCCTCGAGCCCGTAAAAAGGGGACACCCCCTGCCCCCAAAATAAGGACGCCTCGACGTCCTTTTAAAAGGAACCCCCACTCCCCCCCATAATAAGGACGCCCTCACTGCCCCATAAAAAGGAGCCCTCATGCCCCATATAAGGACTCCCTCACTGCCCCCATAATAAGGGCGCCCTCCTGCCCCCCAAAATTAAGGACCCCCTACGCACCCTAAAAGGACCCCTGCCCCCCCCGTAATAAGGACGCCCGTATAAGGGACCCTCACTGCCCCATAATAGGCACCCTATCCCCCCCATAAAAAAGGACCCCCTCAACGCCTGTAATAAGGGACCCCCTCATGCCCATAAAAAGGACGCCGACAGCCAGTAATAAGGACACCCTCGACGCCCCTTTAAAAGGGACCCCCCTCGCTCCCCCCGTTTAAGGACCCCCTCGCTGCCCCCATAAAAAGGGACGCCCGTAAAAAGGAACCCTCACTCCCCCATAATAAGGACCCCCCGTAATAAGGGAAACCCCTCACTGCCCCATAATAAGGACCCCCCGACGCCCCCCATAATAAGGACCCCCCTCACTCCCCCCAAAATAAGGACACCTCGAGCCCCGAATAAGGCACCCTAAAATTTGCCCCCCCAAAAAATTGGAACCCCCTCATTTCCCCCCATATAAGGACGCCCTCACTGCCCCCAAATAAGGACCCCTCACTCCCCTAAAAAACACCTGTAAAAAGGGAAACCCCCTCACTGCCCCCAAAATAAGGACCCCCCGTAATAAGGACTCCCTCTACGCCCCTTAATAAGGACCCCCTCACTCCCCCCATAATAAGGCCCCCCCTCGACACCCCGTAATAGGACGCCCTCACTGCCCCATAAAAGGGGACGCCCTCGAGCCCCTTTAATAAGGGCCCCCTCCCCCCATAAAAAGGGACGCCCTCACTCCCCCCTTTTAAAAAGGGGACCCCCCTAATAAGGCCCCCCTCACTCCCCCCATATAAGGACGCCCTCATGCCCCCAAAAATAGGACGCCCCGTAATAGGACACCCTCACTCCCCCCATAATAAGGACCCCGTCGCGCCCGTAATAAGGACCCCTCACTGCCCCCAAAATAAGGAGCCTGAGCCCGTATAAAAACCCCCTCACTGCCCCCTTTAAAAAGGCGCCCCATGCCCCATAAAAAGGACGCCCTCACTGCCCCATAATAAGGACACCCTCACTGCCCCATAATAAGGACGCCCTCACTGCCCCATAATAAGGACGCCCTCACTGCCCCCATAATAAGGACGCCCTCGACGCCCCGTAATAAGGACGCCCCGTAATAAGGACACCCTCACTGCCCCCATAATAAGGACACCCTCACTGCCCCCATAAAAAGGACGCCCTCACTGCCCCATAATAAGGACGCCCTCACTGCCCCCATAAAAAGGACGCCGACAGCCAGTAATAAGGACACCCTCGACGCCCCGTAATAAGGACGCCCTCGCTGCCCCCCGGAAAAAGGACGCCCTCGCTGCCCCCATAATAAGGACACCCTCACTGCCCCCGTAATAAGGACGCCCTCACTGCCCCCGTAATAAGGACGCCCTCACTGCCCCCGTAATAAGGACACCCTCGACGCCCCGTAATAAGGACACCCTCGACGCCCCGTAATAAGGACACCCTCGACGCCCCGTAATAAGGACACCACTGGAGATGTTTCAGGGGCCCACCAGTGGAGATGATTCAGGGGTCCACCAGTGGAGATGATCCAGGGGCCCTCCAGTGGAGATGATTCAGGGGTCCACCAGTGGAGATGATCCAGGGGCCCACCCTGCAGCTCCTGTACATGGCTCATACTCTGCCTCTTGCTTTTGCCCTCTTTTTCTCTGCCCTTCTACCTCTCCCAATGTTGCATATCAAAAAAGCAACTTTAGGTCTGCCCTACTTAGGGGTACACAAGGAGATTCCCTTGTATCCCAGCCCGAGCCTGCTTCTGTCACACTCCCAATCAGTGTAGTATACCCTCACAGTGGTGGGCACCTTGATATTCCTGCTGCTACTGCGGAGAAGGGTTGGTATTGACATACACTGGGAATAAGGGACAATGAGTTTGGAGATCTTCACGTCACCTGCGGGTGGCAATGGCCACTACTATACTACAGGCTGAACAGATTCCAGTATCAGCACCTATAGGTATTCACTGCACAATGAAAAGTTATACTTTTTTTCTATTATTCATTTCTCACAGGTTTCCAAGATCTTTCCTTGCTGTCACTATGAACCTTCTTCATTTACATCCAGCAGATCTGCCCTGATCATGGGAGGAACATGCATCTTGCAGGGCCCCTTAGGCTATGTTCACACGGCTTAACTGCGGGGCTTAAAGTACGCCCCGCAATTATGCTGGGTGTTCGGCGCGTACTCCCGCGGCGTGGGGGGGAGGAGGGTGGTAGCCGGCCCATAGACTGTCATTACTTGCATGAATAAATTACGTCACTTATCTCCCTGCACGTAAAATTACGATTGGGTATTGCCCCGACCCGGGAAGAGGAGGCGGGATCCATAGTTCTCTTGAGAAGGGGAAATTCCCCGTAAATTTCGGGCCCTTTTTCGCTTTTTAAAAGGGGAGCCCAGTACGTAAAAAATACTTTTGGGGGAAAAAAGCGTCCCAAAATAACCCGTGTAAAACTTCCCTTAGTGTTTGTTTCAGAGGGGGGGGAGATTTGGGGCAAAAATGTGGGGGCGGGACTAGGGCCCCGCAGATCCCAGAAAAATGCATTAAAAAAACATTTAGATGATTTTTTTTAAAAGGGGTTTTTTGCCCTGAAGTGAGTTCCCTTACCTCTTATCTGTCAGGAGAAAATATAAAAAAAAGCATGCTGAGTCATAAACGGGGGAAGGGGTGGGGAGGGAGGGGGGTAAAGCGGGAGAGCGTGGAAAAAGGGTGGTCCCCAAGGGTTTTTTCAAATAAATTACTTTTCAACCAGGGGAATTCTCAATACAGTAGAAAAACCCATACACTGCACTTTCTCTCCAGCCCCTTAAACCCTTCCAAAAATGTTCCCTGTCATCGTTAAAAAGGGGGCAAACCGCAAGCGGGGGCCAAAATCAGCTCCTTTTTCAGTGCCCGGGGGCCCTGTCTAAAGAAACTGTCAGGAAAAAAAAGGGGGGGACTGAGCAATGCTGTAGCTCTCCAGGCTTCACTTTTTGAAATTAACAATATTTAAAAAAAAGTGTTTAAAAATCCCCATTTTGGAGGTTCCCAAGTCAACATTACATCGTGGCAAAACCCCTTTAAATACATTTCCCACACACAGTGGAAATCCTTCACTGGGGAAAAATGAACATACTGCAAACTTCACACCTTCAATGGACAGAAAAATAATCTGCAACAACATTTACAAATGATACATCTGCATTTTCTACAAAATAGCAAGAATCTGCAGCGCGAACGGTGACGGAAAAATGTATGGGGAAAGTACCCTTTTAAAAACAAAGGGGTTTTTGGAGACCCGGGAATAGATGAAAAAGGGGAAATAAAACTATTGCTTGCTCAAACCAGCCCCAGAGAACAATGGGGGATTTGGGGGCGCTTGCTAGGGCCCCCCTGTTCATTTTATGGCCCGTTTTTTCCCAAAAAAGCTGGGCAAGTTTTGGGTCGGTACAATTGGGGTCTCACCCGACATGAACAAGGGGGAAAGCGCAAGGGGCGTCTTTTTCCCCCATTCTGTGAGTCCGGCTCATAGCTAGCAATGAGTGGGTAGAAGAAACCCTTTTCCAAAAATTTTTTTCAATTTTTTTATTTACTAAAGGTTTTACATAATTTAAAGATTTAAAAATACAACATGGATCTGAAAAATTTTAAAAAAATATTTATTTTATTTTTCCCTTTATAGGTGATACATTTTTGGATCTGACAGCTGTGATCCTGCTGATCAATAGAATCAATAACCTGTTACAAACAACAATGGAAACAGGTCAAAGTTCCTTTCTTTACCACCTTCAACCCTTTTTTTTCTCTCCTTTTCATGGCCAGTTAAACTGCAGGACATGAGCGTCCTCTGTTCTGGCTGACATTTATTACTGATAGCTTAGATACATTTTTAAGTGAAATGTGTCATCAAAAAATGACTTATTGTTTAACTAATGTTTTTATGTTAAACACTTTTTTAAGAATTTGGGTTGGGGGTTTCCCTTTTTTTTTTTCCATTTCACTTTTAATATTTTTAAAAAAAAATCTTAAGGTTCCCGCCCGTTTTCCCCTTTTGGGCCGAGGCTTAAAAAATTTGTCTGACACTTTTTGTTCTTTACAGGGTATTTTCAGTAGTTGCCCCTAAAACAGTACAAGCAGAGTCAAAACTGAAAGGTGACCCAAGGGGTATAGATAAAAACAGGATCCACCAGTCCAATAGGAGATAGGGACAGTTTCCCCCCCTTTACCCTCTTGCCACTGGGCTTCTTCCCAGGTCAAGAGGCCTAAAAAAAAGCTTTTTTTTTCCTAAAAAACCCCCCCAAAATTTCCCTTTTTCCTTTTTTTTTCCAAAAAGGGGGTCCTAGTCCCTGAAGCTGCTGTAAAAATATCTCTCTAAATACTGTTCAAGCAGTGCAGGCAAGGGAAACTGTTCCCCAAAAATCATTTATGATGGGCCCCAATTTAGAAAACTACAATCCCGAAAATAAAAAAAGGCGAAAAAAAGGAAAAAAATGGATCAGGGTCTGGTTTTAATCAGTAGAAAAAAAATTGTGACAGATTCCCTTTAAGGCTATGTTCACACGGTGTAATTGTGGCACGTACAGTACGGCCGCAGTTACGCGGGGTGATTTGGGAGTCGCGCTAATACGCTCATACTCCCGCAGCGTGTGGGGGGGGCTCTCCGGCCCCATTGACAAGCATTACTTGCGGCGAGGATTCGCCGCAAATAATTGACATGTCACTTATCTCCCCGCGCGTACAATACGATCGTATTGTACGAGGGGGAGAGGAGCTAATCCATATTTTTTCTATGAGAGCTATGATTACCGTAATTTCAGGCGCATCCTCCTCGAAAATTAGAGCCAAATACGACGCAAAAATACGCGCCAAATTACCCCGTGTGAACATACCTAAGGCTAATGTTCACACGGCCTTCTTGGCGGGACGTGGTACAAGGGGACAAACATTTAAAAAAGGAAGCAGTTTATCTTACAAAAGAATTACCTATATGTAGACGAAGTTTTCAGTATCCCCCACGCTATCTATATATATATATATATTATATATTTATATATATATAAAATATATATATATATTATATTAATATACACCCCAACACACACATATATATAGATTAGATATATATATATTTATTATGTAATCACACGTATGTGCCAGCTAGGAACAATTCTTGTAAACCACTCCTTCAAGAAGCACCACACCACTAGCCAGCTTTGCTGCTTTATATTTGCATAGATTTGCCATAACTTATGGGCTTACAGTGGATGTTATTTGTAGGATAGTGGGGAAGGAATAAAGTGCTCGTACAGTTTATACCTTTTTTTATTATTGAGCATAAAAATTCAGACCTGTGTTCACTGTGTGAGGCCAGGTTCACATCTGCGTCGGAGGTTCCGTTCAGAGCCATAGAGGTGGAACTGGATTACTTTCGTGACAACCCTACTGACTTCAATAGTCTTTGTCGATTCAATGGAAAGAATAGCACTGTGCGCTTTGTCATTTCCTTCCCTCACTTTTAATGGAATCTACAATTGAGGTTCCAAGTGGAACCTCTGACGTAGATGTGAACGGGGTCTAAGGGCATGTTCACATGGCGTTTTTGGATGAGGTTTTTGGAGCGTTTCCTCGCCCAAAACCTCGTCCAAACCACATCAAAACCTCGCCTGAAACACGCTTCTTTAGACGAGGTTTTTGACGAGGCTTTGATCAGGTTTTGGTTCAAGTTTTGATCAGATTTTCGACAAGGTTTTCACCCATACAAATGAATAGCCAGGACAAAAACCGCGCCTTCAACACGCTTTAAGAATTGACATGACACTTCTTTTTCATTGCTTCCAAAGAAGCGAGTAAAAACCTTGTCGTGTGTGAACTACAACGAGGTTTTACATAGGAATCAATTAAATGAACCGTTTGGAAGCGTTTCGGACGAGGTTTTGGGCGAGGAAATGCTCCGAAAACCTCGTCCAAAAACGCCGTGTGAACATGGCCTAAGACTGCCATCCATCAGTATGTGAGTGTAATCTGTGACAACTAACAAGTGTACATATACCATAGATTTGTCCACGACAGCTGTTGTAAGGCCTTTAGATTAGCTCTACCACACTCCCACTTCTTTACTACCTGCCCAACCCATTTATACTATTGTCCATTTATTTATTACCCATACTACTATTCCACACTCATATTATGATTGAATACTTATTTTCCACCATCATTTGCAAATAAATTCTTTCCAAATCAGACAATGTGATTTTCGGGATTTGTTTCCTCATTTTGTCTCTCATAGTTGAGGTCGACCTATGATGTCAATTACAGGCCTCTCTCATCAAGTGGGAGAACTTGCACAATTGGTGGCTGACTAAATACTTTTTTCCCCACTGTATATAGAGAATAGGGCGTTCGTTTTTTGGGGAGATGTCACCCTAAGTGCCTTCTGTCAATTTTCTATATACGTTAATGTTTCAGAGTGGTAAGGGGAAGATTAAAATTCCTTGCTCCTAAGCATACAAATCATGTCTAACTAGTAATATCCATCACTAATCTTAATGTTGTCCTAAGCAACACCGGCCTCATTCTCCTATTACACGAGCCTGGTGACAGAGGCCATTTGTTATAAAGTGTATTTAAATAAGCATCATATGAGCAGCTTTGCCTCCTGCAGCCATGCTGTTTCTCAGGAGCAAAGTGTTAAGCCATATATTCAGGGAAGACAACAGCAAGTCACAGCGGGCGGTCTACGGGTCACAATGCCCTCAATAGGGTACTAAGCAAATACAAATGAATAGGGATGACAAACTGGGACAAAAGTGACACGGGCCTCACACAATGGCTGCTTCCCGTGAACTGTCACATTGCGGATACGATCAGTCTGAGCTGCACTAAAGATGTTTAACTCCACTTCAAGTGATGTAATAAATCTGGAGAGTTTACACTTGCTCAAAGAGAGGGGGCTACAGGCTCAGATCAAGTGGCCTTTTCTGGTCATTCCCTGCTTTCACGGTTTGTTAGGGGAAAAAAAAAATCTAAAATGTATTAAATAATGAGGAACGACAAGTTTTTGTATCCTATGACGGATAATACAGCATCAGTTTTATAACCAAATACAAAAATGAACAAAGCACATGATACATGGTGGTTAAACTACAACATGCACTAGGGGAAGAAATACTGCATTTCCCCAGGCAAATCAGCAATCCAGATCAAATTGGTGCAGATTTGTTGCAGACAAGGTACTGGGGATTTTTAGCACAGAAAATGTACATTTAAATAAGTTAAATTTGTTTTAAATAACCAAGTTTTGGAATTTGCAAATTTTGCTGCAAAAATCGGTAACAATAAACTTTCATTGTGGAATTTTAACCTCCCCATTAACATTAATAGGTAAAAATCAGCAACAAATCCACAGTGTACCCAAAAAATAAATTTAGAAATGGACAAGCTACGGATTTAAAATCCCATTAACAGGTCAATTTGTAGGGGACTGGGATTTCTGAAATCTCATCTGTACTGTTGCTACTATGATACGCTGCAGATTTTTCACATGCAAATCCGCTCACGAAAATCTGTTTGGAATCGCGGCAGGAAGCACTGAATTTCCCTCTATTGCCAAAGTCAATTAAGCACAACACAATGCATCTTCAAAGCAATCACAGTTAGAAGGATGTTCCTACTATAGACTTTGATGGCATACTGACAGGATATGCCATCAAAGTCTGATAGGTGCTAGTTCCGGTTCAGCTCAGGATAGGGAGCCGGTTGTTGTTGTACATGACTCCCCATTCTGTTCTATGGGGCTTCTGAGTACAGGTAAGCGGTGTGTTCAGAACTACCATAGAACAGAATGGATAATGGTGGGCAACCAGCTCCCCATTCTGAACTGAGACTTTCGGGGTCTGTTCCCAAGATAGATGCTGGTCCTAAAGGTGGGACCCGCTTCTATCAGTCTTTGATGGCATATCCTATCAGTATACCATTGAATCAGGTAGGAACCCCCCCTTTTTAATGTTTTTTTTAAAAACAAAGTAACTTATTTAAAATTTAAAATATTGCCCCTTTTTATTTCAAAATTAATTACCAAGGTACTGCAGTCCAATAAAATAAAATTTAACCCCCTCCCCTCAAAAAAAAACAAAACCCAAAAACACTATACTCACCTTCCTACTCACTCATATTTTTGTTATTGCCTCCGGGTTTTTCTGAAATTTACTCTTCATCCTAATGGGACATTGACGGTCACGTGCCTCACTCTTTTATCTCCATTGAAAGTAAACTAATATGTATGGGTGACCTCCAACACAGAATAATGCACTTTTTCCAAAAACAAACTGCAAAAACATCCCCCTCCCTCCAAAAAACTTAGTATTTTTTTTTGCAAAGAGGGGGTTGCAAAAAAAAAAATACTTACTCGAGCCAACCCCAACCTCTGCCCCAAGCCAATTTTTTAAAAAAAAAAATGGAGGACCCCAGTAGGACACAAAAGTTTTCCATTTTGGGCTGTAGACTAAATGACAAGTAAAAACTAATTTTTTTAACAAAGAGTTTATGTCACTTTTAAAAGGAAAAATTTAGCAGGCCCCCCACTTGCTTTGTGTTTCTGTTTTACGTTTCGTCACAAGAACTAAAAAACGAAAATAACTCCTCCCTCCAAAACAACTTAGTCGTTTTTAAGCAAAGAGCGGTGCAGCACGTGTGAAATCTTTGAGGTGGGCATGGGAGGTTCGGACTATTGAGGAATGTAATCTGATATCATCAGCAGAGCGGAGAGAGTGGTTAGGTTGGTAGACAGAGATGAGGGAGGAGATGTAGGGGGGTGCAGCACTGTGGAGAGCTCTAATGGGTGAGTGCGATGAGATTTAATTTGAAATTCTGTACTGGAGGGCAACCAGTGCAATTGACTGACACAGGTAGAAGCATCAGTATAGCGGCTGGAAAGAAAGACAAGCCCGGCTGCTGCATTCAGGACAGACTGGAGAGGGGAGAGTTTGCAGCGAGGGAGACCGATAAACATTCATTGGATAACTTAGGCTAGGTCCACACTTGCGTTGTGATTTCTGTTTTTATGTTTCGTCACTAGAACCAAAAAACGAAAACAACGGCTGTGGTGGATCCATTACATGATAGATACCACCGGTACCTAATAAGGCCTATTGACTATAATGGGGTTTGCATCATGTGTCCGTCACTTGAACGGAAAAAATACTGCTCCATGAGCTGCTGTTTTTTTCTGTCATTTTTGATGGATTCTACAATGTAGGCTTGTAAAGGAAACTTCCTTTAAATTTAGGGTAGGCTAGTTAAAGGAGTAGTGTCACCATGCGGTTTTAAAAAGTCAAAGCCAGCTTCAGACTACTTCCTGGTAGGGTTGTGGGTGGGCATAACAGTGGTTGGTATATCAGCTCTGCTGTTCTTAGCTGATCTTGTTACACTTACATGAGCACAGGAGGCTTGTAATCTGTAGTGCATAAGGCTACAGACCTCTAACAGGTTAAAACTTGTAGTTCCGGTCTTTCAAGATAAGGAACAGAGCAGTCAGTCACCACCCCAACCACTGCTTCAGCCTGTAAGAGCAGAGAGAGGTGGCTGGTAACTCAGGAAGCTTGTCTGCAGAAGTAGGAGATAAAATCTGCACTAGCTCTGACGAAAAGCAAAATCAGAACAGCAATGTACTTGGTAATAGTTTATTTATCTTTGCCCACATGTCTAAAGCTGATCAATGAAACGAGAATACCCCTTTAAGGGTAGTGTTAATAAACCTGCAGGCAGCAGGAGTATGAAACTAACACAACTAGTTTCTGCAGTTAGTCTTGGCCCATTTCTGTCTAATGAACTTTTCTAAATAAACAAATACTACGGTAAAGGCATTTTTTAGATAAATTGTGGTTGCTAAAATCACACAGGTGGTTAAACCTGCAAGCGCAAAACAAACAATAAAACAACAGGCATATTGAAAATGCTAAAAGACAAAAAAAAAACAGCCACAGCCAAAAATAAACAGCAGCTAGGGAACTAGGAACTAGCCTCCGACACATAGCAGGAACTTCTCTGATGCGCTGTTTTGTTCCGCTCTAGGCAGAGGAGTTGACTTAAGGGAGAACTAACATTTTAAACATAAGATCCCCACTGTTATAAGACAAAGGCACAAGTGACTCTTTAAACTGGCCATAAAACAGGAAATTTAAAGGGGTTGTCCAGTGTGAAAAAAAAGTATATTCCAAAGAATACCTCTCCCATAGTTAGGTACTTTTGTAATCCAGCTTTATTACATTTTCAGAGTTCTTACCCAGTTTTACAGCAGCTATTTGATAACAGAAGCTCAATAGTTCTGTGTCTCAACACACAGGAAACCGCTCTGTGTGCAGGGAGATCCCCCGGT
>JAODAL010001239.1:0-241984 GCA_025379985.1 Phyllomedusa bahiana | reverse complement strand
GGTCGCGGCTCCCGCCTGCTCTCATACCGGGGGTCGCGGCTCCGCCGGAATCTCATACCGGGGGTCGCGGGGCTCCCGCCTGTTCTCTAATAACCGGGGGTCGCGGCTCCCGACTGCTCTCATACCGAGGGTCGCGGGCTCACGCCTCTTATCATCCGGGGGGGGTCGCGGCTCCGCATGATCATCATTACGGGGGGAGGTCGCGGCTCGCCTCTTCCTTTCATTACGGGGGTCGCGGCTCCCGGCCTGCTTATCTACGGGGGTAACGGCTACCTTCCTCTTCTCATACCGGGGGTCGCGGCTCCCGCCTGCTCTCATACCGGGGGTCGCGGCTCCCGCCTGCTCTCATACCGGGGGTCGCGGCTCCCGCCTGCTCTCATACCGGGGGTCGCGGCTCCCGCCTGCTCTCATACCGGGGGTCGCGGCTCCCGATGCTCTCATTACCGGGGGTCGCCGGCTCCCGCGCTTCTCCATTAGGGGGTCGCGGCTCCCGATGCTCTCATACGGGGGTCGCGGCTCCGCCTGCTCTCTTACCGGGGTCGCGGCTCCCTGCGGCTCTCATACCGGGGGTCGCGGCTCCCGCCTGCTCTCATACCGGGGGGTCGACGGCTACGCCTGCTCTCATACCGGGGGCCGAGGCTCCGCCTCTTATTCATTACCGGGGAGTCGCGGCTTCCAGCCTGGCTCTCATTTACCGTGGAGGTACGCGGCTCCGCCTGCTCTCTTTTACGGTGGGGTCGGGCTCAGCCTCTTCTAATACCGGGGGGGTCGCGGCTCCCGCCTGCTCTCATTACGGAGGGTCGCGGCTCCCGCCTCTCTCCATACCGGGGGGGTCGCGGGACTCCAGCCTGCTATCATAACGGGGGTAGCGGCTCCCGCTGCTCTCATACCTGGGTCGTGGGTTCGCGGCTCCCGCTGCTCTCATAAAAAAAAAACGGGGGTCGCGGCTCCCGCCCTGCTCTCATAACGGGGTCGCGGGCTCCCGCTGCTATCATACCGGGGGTCGCGGCTCCCGCCTCTTCTCATACCGGGGGTTGCGGCTCCCGCCTCTTCTCATACCGGGGGTCGCGGCTCCCGCCTCTTCTCATACAGGGGGTCGCGGCTCCCGCCTCTGCTCTCATACCGGGGGTCGCGGCTCCCGCCTGCTCTCATACCGGGGGTCGCGGCTCCCGCCTCTTCTCATTTACCGGAGGGATCGCGGCTCACGCCCTCTTCCTCATACCGGGGGTCGCGGGCTCCCGCCTCTTCTATAAACGGGGGTCGCGGCTCGCCGCCTGCTCTTATACCGGGGGCCGCGGCTCCCGCCTCTTCTCATACCGGGGGTCGCGGCTCCCGCCTCGTCTCATCCCGGGGGTCGCGGCTCCCGCCTGTTCTCATACCGGGGGTCGCGGCTCCCGCCTCTTCTCATACCGAGGGTCGCGGCTCCCGCCTGCTCTCATACCGGGGGTCGCGGCTCCCGCCTGCTCTCATACCGGGGGTCGCGGCTCCCGCCTGCTCTCATACCGGGGGTCGCGGCTCCCGCCTCTTCTCCTACCGGGGGTCGCGGCTCCCGCCTCTTCTCATTTCCGGGGGCCGCGGCTCCCGCCTCTTCTCATACCGGGGGTCGCGGCTCCCGCCTCTTCTCATACCGGGGGGTCGCGGCTCCCGCCTCTTCTCATCCCGGGGGTCGCGGCTCCCGCCTGTTCTCATACCGGGGGTCGCGGCTCCCGCCTCTTCTCATACCGGGGGTCGCGGCTCCCGCCTGCTCTCATACCGGGGGTCGCGGCTCCCGCCTGCTCTCATACCGGGGGTCGCGGCTCCCGCCTCTTCTCATACCGGGGGTCGCGGCTCCCGCCGGCTCTCAGACCGGGGGGCGCGGCTCCCGCCTGCGCTCATACCGGGGGTCGCGGCTCCCGCCTCTTCTCATACGGGGGGTCGCGGCTCCCGCCTGCTCTCATACCCGCTCTCTTGTAGGCACGTTGGTCGGTGGCGGCGTAGACAAGACGCAGCTGGCCAGCATCCAGGAGTCTGTGGGAGAGACGAGCTCACAGAGCGGGGTGGTGGCGGTTGACCGGTGAGGGGCCCCGAGGGTTATATAGAGGGGGGAGGGGCCCCGAGGGTTATATAGAGGGGGGAGGGGCCCCGATGGTTATATAGAGGGGCCCCGAGGGTTATATAGAGGGGGGAGGGGTCCTGATATGTGTTCTTGTTATGGGGGGTCTTCATGTTTTGGACCCACTTGTGCAGCCCCCGGCCCATCATCTGCAGATCTTTTTGGGGGTCCGCGCTGGGTTTTGTGTGATAATAATAGAATTTATCTGTTGCAGAATTTTCAAGGAAACACGCGGTGGACTGATACCGCTATAGGTAGATGTTGGGGGGTTCATCTGGTCATGGGTTGGTGGCGGCTCTAGTCCGGGCGGGCGGGGCTTCAGGTCACAGGTGGGTAGGGCTCTGCGGAGGGGGGGGAGGGTTCTGGTCCCGGTGGGCTCTGTGGGGGGGGGGGGGGTGTGGCCTCAGGCCCTGGTGGTGGGAACTCTGGTCCGTGGGGGGGGGGGGGGGGCGGCTTAAGATCCCCGGAGGGTGGGGTCTCTCTGGTCCATTGGGGCCCTCAGCTCCTGGGTGGTGCCCTGGTCTGGGGAGTGGCCTCAGGCCCGGGTGGGGCGGGCTCTGGTCAGGGGGGCGGCCTCAGGACCTGGAGTGGGGTGGGGAGCTTCTTTGTCTGGGGGGGTGAATCAGGTCCAGTGGTGGAAACTCTGGTATCAGGGAGGGGTGGCCTCAGCGTCCCGGCAGTGGGTGGACTTTGGTCTGGGGAGTGGCCTCAGGTCCCCCCGGGGTGGGTGGGGCTCTGGTCTGGGGAGTGGCTTCAGGTCCCGGGTAGGTGGGGGTCTCTTGCTTGGGGGTGGGTGTGGCCTCAGGCCCTGGTGGGTGGAACTCTGGTCTGGGGAGTGGCCTCAGGTCCCGGGGGGGTGGAACTCTGGTCTGGGGAGTGGCCAGAGGTACCGGGGGGGTGGGGCTCTGGTCTGGGGAGGCTTTTCAGTCCCGGGTGGGTGGGCTCTTGTCTGGGGGGGTGGCCTCAGGTCCCGGGTGGGTGGAACTCTGGTCTGGGGAGTGGCCTCAGGTCCCGGGTGGGTGGGGCTCTTGTTCTGGGGTGGCTCGGGTCCCTGGGTGGGTGGGTGGGTGGGGCTCATGTCTGGGGGGTGGCTCGGTCCGGATGGTTAGGGCTCTGACCTAGGGGTTGGGGCTCTGGCCTGGGGGGACGCCCGCTGGTCCCGGGTGGGTAGGGCTCTGCGCTGGGGTTTGGGGCTCTGTTCTGGGGACGCCTTTGGTCCCGGGTGGGTAGGGCTCTGCGCTGGGGTTTGGGGCTCTTGTCTGGGGGACGCCCTTTGGTCCCGGGGGGGGTGTGCTAAGGTGCCAGGGTGGACGCCCTCAGGTCCCGGGTGGGTCGGGCTCTGCCCTGGGGTTTGGGGCTCTGGTCTGGGGACGCCCTTTGGTCCCGGGTGGGTAGGGCTCTGCCCGGGGGTTTGGGGCTCTGTTCTGGGGACGCCTTTGGTCCCGGGTGGGTAGGGCTCTGCGCGGGGGTTTGGGGCTCTGGTCTGGGGGACGCCCTTTGGGCCGGGGGGGGTGGGGCTCAGGTCCCGGGTGGACGCCCTCAGGTCCCGGGTGGGTAGGGCTCTGCCCTGGGGTTTGGGGCTCTGGTCTGGGGACGCCCTTTGGTACAGGGTGGGTAGGCTCTGCCTCGGGGCTTTGGGGGCTCTGTTTGGGGGGACGCTTTGGTCCCGGGTGGGTAGGGCTCTGCGCTGGGGTTTGGGGCTCTGGTTTGGGGGACGCCCTTTTGGTCCGGGGTGGGCGGGGAGGTGGGCTCTAGTCCGGTGGGTAGGGCTCTGCCCTGGGGTTTGGGCTCTGTTCTGGGGACGCCTTTGGTCCGGGTGCGGTAGGGATCTGCGATGGGGTTTGGTGGTCTGTTTGGGGGCGCCTTGGTCCCGCGGGGGGGTGGGGCTCGGTCCCGGTAGTGGACGGCCCTCCAGTCCCGGGTGGAGGTAGGCTCTGCATGGGGTTTGGGGCTCTGTTCTGGGGACACCCTTTGGTTCTGGGTGGGTTGGGGCTCTGGTCCGGGGCTGGTCAGCTTTACCCTCACCTCTGCCCTTGTGACCTTGCTCTCCAGTTGACTTTGTGCGCTGGTTGTGCGCGGTGTCCATGGATGAGCTGGCCTCGGTCCACCAGCCTCGGATGTTCAGCCTCCAGAAGATCGTGGAGATCTCCTACTACAACATGAACCGCATCCGGCTGCAGTGGTCCAGGATCTGGCAGGTGATCGGCGACCATTTCAACAAGGTGACTATTGGTGGTTGCGTCTCGGGAGGATGGTGCTCATGGGTGATGGTTTCCACTGAGGTCCACGCTGTGTCCCTCTAACAGGTCGGCTGTAACCCCAATGAAGACGTCGCCATATTTGCTCTGGATTCCCTTCGGCAATTATCCATGAAGTTTCTGGAAAAAGACGAGTTGGCCAATTTTCGCTTCCAGAAGGATTTCTTGCGACCTTTTGAACACATCATGAAAAAAAACAGGTTCCGTCTTTAGGTGCCTTGGTGGGGGTTTATGAGGGGGGGGTTGGGGAGAGGAGAGGGTGGCTCCTGGCACCTTGGGGGAGGAGAGAGGGTGGCTCCTGGCACTTGGAAGGGGAGGAGAGAGGACGGATTCTGGCAACTTGGAGGGAGAGAGAGGACGGCTCCTGGCACCTTGGGGGAGGAGAGAGGACGGCTCCTGGCACCTTGGGGGAGGAGAGAGGACGGCTCCTGGCACCTTGGGGGAGGAGAGAGGACGGCTCTGGCACCTTGGGGGAGGAGAGGAGGGACGGCTCCTGGCACCTTGGGGTGGAGACGAGGCGGCTCCTGGACCTTGGGGGGGAGGATGAGGAGGACGGCTCATGCACCTTGGGGTGGAAGAGGAGGACGGGCTCCTGCACCTTGGGGGAGGAGAGAGGGCGGCTCTGGCACCTCAGGATGAGGAACTGCAGAGGACTGCTCCTGGCCACTCGGGGGTGGACGAGAGACGGCTCCTTGCACGTCGGGGGGTGGAGGGAGGACGGTCCTGGCACGTCGGGGGGGGGTGGGGGGGGAGGACGGCTCTGGCAACGTCGGGGGGTGGAGGGAGACGGCTCCTGGCACCTCGGGGGTGGAAGAGAGGACGGCTCTTGGCACGTCGGGGGGTGTAGGGGAGACGGCTCCTGGCACGTCGGGGGGTGGAGGGCGGACGGAACCTGGCACGTCGGGGGGGGGTGGAGGGAGGGACGGCTCCGGGCACGTCGGGGGTGGAGAGAGGACGGCTCTGGAACGGTCGGAGCGGTGGAAGAGGAGGACAGGTCCTGGCACCCCCTTTATGGGTGTGGAGCGAAGGACGGCTCCTGGGCACATCGGGGGTGGAGGGAGGGAAGGCTCCTGGGCACCTCGGGGGGTGGAGGGGAGGAGGCTCCTGGCACCTTCGGGGGGTGGAGGGTGGACGGCTCCTGGCACCTCGGGGGGGTGGAAGGCGGGGAGACGGCCTTGTGGCACCTCGGGGGGGTGGAGGAGGACGGCTCGTGCACCTCGGGGGGGTGGGAGGGGGACGGCTCGTGGCACCTCGGGGGGGTGGAGGGAGGACGGCTCGTGGCACCTCGGGGGGGTGGAGGGAGGACGGCTCGTGGCACCTCGGGGGGGTGGAGGGAGGACGGCTCGTGGCACCTCGGGGGGGTGGAGGGAGGACGGCTCGTGGCACCTCGGGGGGGTGGAGGGAGGACGGCTCGTGGCACCTCGGGGGGGTGGAGGGGAGGACTGGCCTCGTGGGCACCTCGGGGGGGTGGTGGAGAGGACGGGCTCGTGGCCACCTTCGGGGGGGTGGAGGGGGAAGGCTAGTGGCTCCTCGGGGGGGTGGAGGGAGGACGGGCTCGTTGGCACCTCGGGGGGGGGGAGGGGGAGAGGACGGCTCGTGGCACCTCGGGGGGGGGAAGGGAGGACGGCTCTGTGGCAACTCGGAGGGGTGGTAGGGAGGAGAGGCTCGTGGGCACCTCGGCGGGGTGGAGGGAGGACGATCGTGGCACCTCGGGGGGTGGATGGGAGAACGGCTCGTCTGGCACTCGGTGGGGTGGAGGGAGGTCGGTCGTGGCCACCTCGGGGGGGGTGGAGGGTGGGTCGGCTCGTGGGCACCTCGGGGGGGTGGAGGGAGGACGGCTCGTGGCACCTCGGGGGGTGGAGAGAGTGCTGTTCCGGGATGGGGGGGGGTATAGGCGCCTTGGGGGCGGGCTTCTGTCCTCTGGTTCCTAGTGATGTGTGCCTCCTTCTAGGTCTCCCACTATTCGGGACATGGTGATCCGCTGCCTGGCACAGATGGTGAACATGCAGGCAGGGAACATCCGCTCCGGCTGGAAGAATAGCTTTGCGGTGTTTTACCTGGCAGCTTCTGACACCAATGGGAACCTGGTGGCGCTGACGTTCCAGACGGTGAACCACCTAGTCAGTGAGTAGAGCCTTGTCCTGGGGGTCTCCAGCTCTGCGGCTGTGGGCTTGTGACACGTCCGTCTCTCCCGGCAGCTGCCGTCTTCCAGAACCATTTCCCGGCGGCCATCGACTCCTTCCAGGACGCGGTCAAGTGTCTGTCAGAGTTCGCTTGTAACGCGGCTTTCCCAGACACCAGCATGGAGGCCATCCGGCTCATCCGCTACTGCGCCAAGTACGTGTCGGACAAGCCTCAGGTGGGTGCTGCGTGCCTGCTGCCCGGGGTCTCGCTGCCCGGGGTCTCGCTGCCCGGGGTCTCGCTGCCCGGGGTCTCGCTGCCCGGGGTCTCGCTGCCCGGGGTCTCGCTGCCCGGGGTCTCGCCGCCCCTGCTGCCCGGGGTCTCGCCGCCCCTGCTGCTGCATTGTCCTCCGTCCTGCACATAGGCCCCTGTTTGTTGCCTGTGGCCCTGAGCGCGGCTTTGAGTCTTCTGTATATCGATGTGGCTGAATCACTTTTGGTCCGGAGCCATGATGGAGTTGACGTTGATTTGTTGCAGGCCCTGAGGGAGTATACCAGCGATGACATGAATGTGGCCATCGGGGACCGGGTCTGGGTCCGCGGCTGGTTTCCCATCCTGTTTGAGCTTTCCTGTATCATCAATCGGTGCAAACTGGATGTACGGACAAGGTAATGTGTGACCACCTCTGCCCCTCCCTGATAGGACAGGAGTAGAGGAAGAGCCACCATCCATCCATCGCCACCGCCAAATACCAGCCATGCCGCCGCCATCATCCATCCATCGCCACCGCCAAATACCAGCCATGCCGCCGCCAGCATCCATCCATCGCCACCGCCAAATACCAGCCATGCCGCCGCCATCTCCATCCATCGCCACCGCCAATACCAGCCATGCCGCCGCCACCATCCATCCATCGCCACCGCCAAATACCAGCCATGCCGCCGCCACCATCCATCCATCGCCACCGCCAAATACCAGCCATGCCGCCGCCACCATCCATCCATCGCCACCGCCAAATACCAGCCATGCCGCCGCCATCATCCATCCATCGCCACCGCCAAATACCAGCCATGCCGCCGCCCCCATCCATCCCCCGCCACCGCCCCCTCCCCGCCCTGCCGCCGCCACCCTCCATCGCCACCGCCAAATACCAGCCATGCCGCCGCCACCATCCATCCATCGCCACCGCCAATACCAAGCCATGCCGCGCCACCATCCATCCATCGCCACCGCCAAATACCAGCCATGCCGCCGCCAACATCCATCCATCGCCACCGCCAAATACCAGCCATGCCGCCGCCAGCAACCCTCCAGCGCCACCGCCACATACCAGCCATGCCGCCGCCGCCACCATCCATCCCACCGCCAAATACCAGCCATGCCGCCCCCGCCACCATCCATCGCCACCGCCAAATACCAGCCATGCCGCCGCCACCATCCATCGCCACCGCCAAATACCAGCCATACCGCCGCCACCATCCATCACCTTGGCTGCAGCTCCCAGTGTCTCCGCCTCCTGTGGTTTTCGGGAACATCTGTAGAGTTTCCTGGGTTTTGCCCTGAGCTGTAGGACATGGTGCAGAAATGGTCCCTTGTCCCGCTCGGAGGAGGGTGGGAGGGATTGTCCTGTACTCTGGGGGGTCATGTGCCCTCATGCGTCTGTCTCGGGGGGGGTCATTGTCCCTCATGTGTCCTGGCTCCTCTTGATTCCGTTGCAGAGGCCTCACTGTCATGTTTGAGATCATGAAGAGCTACGGTCACACCTACGAGAACCACTGGTGGCACGACCTGTTCCGCATCGTCTTCAGGATATTCGACAACATGAAACTCCCAGAGCAGCAGACGGAGGGTGAGGAGGGTGACACCTGTGCTCCCCTGTGGGTCTTGTTGTCACTACAGGTATCTGCTAGCATCGGGCTAGTACTGTCCAGAGAATACACACAAGTCCTGCTGGTGGTCCCACTAGTGGTCCTGCTACTGATCCAGCGGTCTTGACGGTGGCCCCGCTGGTGGCCCTGCTGATGGTCCCGCTGGTGGTCCGCTGGTTGTCTTAACGGTGGCCCTGCTGGTGATCCAGCTGTTTTGCCGGTGGTCCCGCTGGTGGCCCCGCTGGTTGTCTTAACGGTGGCCCTGCTGGTGATCCAGCTGTTTTGCCGGTGGTCCCGCTGGTGGCCCCGCTGGTTGTCTTAACGGTGGCCCTGCTGATGATCCAGCTGTTTTGCTGGTGGTTTAATTGGACGTTCCCGTGATGGTCCCGCTGGTGATCCAGCTGTTCTGCCGGTGGTCCCGCTGGTCATCTTGATGGTGGCCCTGCTGGTGGTCTCTTTGGTCGTACTCCTGTATTCCTGCTGGTGATCCGCTAGTAGTCCTGGTGTCTAGTCCTAATTGACTTGGTATCAGAATTCCTCCCCCTCCAGGCTACATGACAGTGGGATGGTCCGCCCCGGGCTCTAGCGTGTCCCATCAGGCGGCTCTGCTGCTTTATTAATATTTTTGTTTTTCTAGAAATCGGAGTGGATGACGACGACCTGTAACCACGCCCTCTACGCCATTTGTGATGTCTTCACCCAATTCTATGAGGCCCTGAACGGCGTTCTGCTCTCAGATATCCTCACCCAGCTGCACTGGTGTGTGAAACAAGGTGCGAGCATTGCCTGGCCCGTATACAAAACATACATAGCAGAACCGGGGCGGGCCGGCGTTTGCGGGGGGCCCTCCTGGGGCGGGCCGGCGTTTGCGGGGGGCCCTCTCGGGGCGGGCCGGCGTTTGCGGGGGGGCCCTCTGGGGGGAGGGCGGCGTTTGCGGGGGGCCCTCCCGGGGCGGGGCGGCGTTTGCGGGGGGCCCTCTCGGGGCGGGGCGGCGTTTTGCGGGGGGGGGCCCTCTCGGGGCAGGGCGGCGTTTGCGGGGGGCCTCCGGGGCGGCGTTTTTTGCGGGGGGCCCTCCGGGGCGGCGTTTGCGGGGGGGCCCTCGCGGGGCGGCGTTTTGCGGGGGGGCCCTCGCGGGGCGGGGGTTTGCGGGGGGGCCTCGCGGGGCAGGGGCGGGTTTGCGGGGGGCCCTCTCGGGGCAGGGCGGCGTTTGGGGGGCCCTCTCGGGGCAGGGCGGGCGTTTGCGGGGGGCCCTCTCGGGGCAGGGCGGCGTTTTGCGGGGGGCCCTCTCGGGGCAGGGCGGCGTTTTGGGGGGGCCTCTCGGGGCGGCGTTTGCGGGGGGGCCCTCTCGGGGCGGCGGTTGGGGGGGGCCCTCGCGGGGCGGGGTTTGCGGGGGGCCCTCTCGGGGCAGGGCGGCGTTTGCGGGGGGGGCCCTCTCGGGGCAGGGCGGCGTTTGCGGGGGGCCTCTCGGGGCAGGGCGGCGTGGGCGGGGGGCCCTCTCGGGGCTGGGCGGCGTTTGCGGGGGGCCCTGGGGGGGGGGGGTTTGGGGGGGGGCCCTCGCGGGGGGGCGTTTGCGGGGGGCCCTCGCGGGGCGGCGTTTGCGGGGGGCCCTCGCGGGGCGGGCCGGCGTTTGCGGGGGCCCTCTGGCTCTTTCGGGTCGTCTCTCAGTCTTTTCCTTTCTCTGCAGATAATGAGCAGTTGGCGAGATCTGGCACCAATTGTCTGGAGAATCTCGTCATCCTGAACGGAGAGAAGTTCAGTCCTGCAGTTTGGGACCAGACGTGTCACTGTATGTTGGACATCTTCAGGACTACTATCCCCAGTGTGTAAGTGCTGCCCCCAGCTTCAGAACTACCACCCCCAGTGTTTAAGTGTCGCCTCCTTCTGCCGGAACAGGTCACATCCATTCATCAGTCTTTGTTGTCCTCCAGGTTATTAAGCTGGCGCCCGTCCGGGATGGAAGACGACACCTCAGAGAAGCGCTATGTGAGTGCAGCCAGCTCCGGCTCGTGTCGGCGGCCCGACTCATATTTGGCACCCCCTGCGTGGCGGCCCGGCTCATATTTGGCGCCCCCCCCCCCGCGCGGCTGCCCGGCTCGTATTTGGCGCCCCCCGCGCGGCTGCCCGGCTCGTATTTGGCACCCCCCGCGTGGCGGCCCGGCTCGTGTTGGCGCCCCCCGCGCGGCGGCCCGGCTCGTATGTGGTGCCCCCACCATCCACCCCCCCCCCCCCCCCCCGCGACGGCGGCCCGGCTCGTATTTGTTTCCGCCCCCACCCCCCCCCCCCCCCCCCCGTGCGGCGGCCCGGCTCGTATTTGGCACCCCCCGCATGGCGGCCCGGCTCGTATTTGGCACCCCCCGCATGGCGGCCCGGTTCGTGTTGGTGCCCGGCTCGTATTTGGCGCCCCCCGTGCGGTGGCCCGGCTCGTATTTGGCGCTCCCCGTGCGGTGGCCGGCTCGTATTTGGCGCCCCCCGCGCGGCGGCCCGGCTCGTATTTGGCGCTCCCGTCCTGCTGCAATGTTCTGTCCTTTCTCCACAGGATTTGGATATAGATCGTCAGTCTATGAGCAGCCAGGACAGGAATCCCTCCGAGAGGGCGCACAGCCAGATGTCCAACACCACTGAGGAGAACTGGAGGGGCAAGTCCAATGAGAGTGAGCGCCATGCAGTGTGAACATACATGTCTCGCGCCCCTCTGCTGTCTCGTGGTGCAGTATTACGCAGTCTCTGATTGTCGTTTTGTCTCCTCAGGGCTCGCTGACCAGAAGTTGTTCGCCGGACTCCTTATAAAGTGCGTGGTGCAGCTGGAGCTCATCCAGACCATCGATAACATCGTCTTCTTCCCAACGACCAGCAAGAAAGAGGACGCCGAGCATCTGGCCGCAGCCCAGGTGCGACCATCCCGAACCGCGCTCCACAGGGGCCAGAAGTGTCCCGCTGGGGAGAGAGGGTCAGGCTGGATACATAATTATAATACCGGGGGTGGGGGCCTGGCCGAGCTTGTTGTACCAGTGGTGGGGGCCCTGTCACCCTTGTTGTACCAGGTGGTGGGGGGCCTGGCCGCCTCCATTCGTTCCGGGGTTGGAGGGGGGGGGGGGGCTCCGGCTGTTGTTTCACCCTCTTCTGTATGCAGAGGGACACCCTGGACGAGGACTTCCACACGGACTACGAAGACCAGGGGATGTACCGCTTCATGTCCTCTCCTCATCTCTTCAAGCTGCTGGACTGTCTCCAGGAGTCGCACTCTTTTGCTAAAGCCTTTAATTCCAATAACGAGCAGCGGACGGCGCTGTGGCGCGCAGGTAAGACTGAAGGCACTGGGGTCAGAGGAGGGGTCACCCCATCCTTGTAGTGTCGGCCATATTGTCTCTTAGGGGACTGCTGCTTCTGTCACTGACCGTGCTCATTTCCCTCTATTCTCACAAGCAGTCAGGTGGTGGCGCTCTCCCTGGACTGCAGGCCGGATTCAGTGAACGTCATCCCTGCAGCTGAGCAGAGCTCTCTGTCCTGTGCTGTATCCCGGGTTCACTGCAGCTGAGCAGAGATCTCTGTCCTGTGCTGTATCCGGGGTTCACTGCAGCTGAGCGGAGATCTCTGTCCTGTGCTGTATCCAGGGTTCACTGCAGCTGAGCGGAGATCTCTGTCCTGTGCTGTATGCAGGGTTCACTGCAGCTGAGCAGAGATCTCTGTACTGTGCTGTATCCAGGGTTCACTGCAGCTGAACAGAGATCTCTGTCCTGTGCTGTATCCAGGGTTCACTGCAGCTGAGCGGAGATATCTGTCCGGTGCTGTATCCGGGGTTCACTGCAGCTGAGCGGTGATCTCTGTCCTGTGCTGTATCCAGGGTTCACTGCAGCTGAGCAGAGATCTCTGTGCTGTATCCAGGGTTCACTGCAGCTGAGCGGTGATCTCTGTGCTGTATCCAGGGTTCGCTGCAGTGGCAGAGATCTCTGTCCTTTTGCTGTATCCGGGGTTCACTGCAGCTGAGCAGAAAATCTCTGTGCTGTACCCGGGTTCACTGCAGCTGAGCAGAGTATCTCGTCCTGTGCTGTATCCAGGGTTCACTGCAGCTGAGGGGAGATCTCTGTGCTGTATCCAGGGTTCACTGCAGCTGAGCAGAGATCTCTGTACTGTGCTGTATCCAGGGTTCACTGCAGCTGAGCGGAGATCTCTGTCCTGTGCTGTATTCAGGGTTCACTGCAGCTGAGCGGAGATCTCTGTCCTGTGCTGTATCCGGGGTTCACTGCAGCTGAGCAGAGATCTCTGTCCTGTGCTGTATCCGGGGTTCACTGCAGCTGAGCGGAGATCTCTGTCCTGTGCTGTATACAGGGTTCACTGCAGCTGAGCGGAGAGCTCTGTCCTGTGCTGTACCGGGGTTCAACTGCAGCTGAGCAGAGATCTCTGTGCTGTATCCAGGGTTCACTGCAGCTGAGCAGAGATCTCTGTCCTGTGCTGTATCCGGGGTTCACTGCAGCTGAGCGGAGATCTCTGTGCTGTGCTGTATCTGGGGTTCACTGCAGCTGAGCGGAGATCTCTGTCCTGTGCTGTATCCAGGGTTCACTGCAGCTGAGCAGAGATCTCTGTCCTGTGCTGTATCCGGGGTTCACTGCAGCTGAGCGGAGATCTCTGTCCTGTGCTGTATCCAGGGTTCACTGCAGCTGAGCGGACATCTCTGTCCTGTGCTGTATCCAGGGTTCACCTGCAGCTAGGGGAGATCTCTGTGCTGTATCCAGGGTTCACTGCAGCTGAGCTGAGATCTCTGTACTGTGCTGTATCCAGGGTTCCCCTGCAGCTGAGGGGAGATCTCTGTCCTGTGCTGTATCCAGGGTTTCACTGAGCTGAGCGGAGATCTCTGTCCTGTGCTGTATCCAGGGTTCACTGCAGCTGAGCGGAGATCTCTGTCCTGTGCTGTATCCAGGGTTCACTGCAGCTGACCAGAGATCTCTGTGCTGTGCTGTATCCAGGCTTCACTGCAGCTGAGCGGAGATCTCTGTCCTGTGCTGTATCCGGGGTTCACTGCAGCTGAGCGGGAGATCTCTGTACTGTGCTGTACCCGGGGTTGACTGCAGCTGAGCGGAGATCTCTGTCCTGTGCTGTATCCGGGGTTCACTGTAGCTGAGCAGAGATCTCTGTCCTGTGCTGTATCCAGGGTTCACTGCAGCTGAGCGGAGATCTCTGTCCTGTGCTGTATCCGGGGTTCACTGAGCGAGGGGAGATCTCTGTCCTGTGCTGTATCCGGGGTTCACTGCAGCTGAGCGGAGATCTCTGTCCTGTGCTGTATCCAGGGTTAAACTGCAGCTGAGCGGAGATCTCTGCCCTGTGCTGTATCCAGGGTTCACTGCAGCTGAGCGGAGACCCTTTTGTCCTGGCTGTTTTCCGGGTTCACTGCAGCTGAGCGGAGATCTCTGTCCTGTGCTGAACCCGGGGTTCACTGCAGCTGGAGCGGTGATCTCTGTCCTGTGCTGTACCCAAGGGTTCACTGCAGCTGAGCAGAGATCTCTGTGCTGTATCCAGGGTTCACTGCAGCTGAGCGGAGATCTCTGTCCTGTGCTGTATCCGGGGTTCACTGCAGCTGAGCAGAGATCTCTGTGCTGTATCCGGGGTTCACTGCAGCTGAGCAGTGATCTCTGTGCTGTATCCGGGGTTCACTGCAGCTGAGCAAGACCCGGTCCTTTTGCTGTATCCGGGGTTCACTGCAGCTGAGCAGAGATCTCTGTGCTGTATCCGGGGTTCACTGCAGCTGAGCAGAGATCTCTGTCCTGTGCTGTATCCAGGGTTCACTGCAGCTGAGCAGAGATCTCTGTGCTGTATCCAGGGTTCACTTCAGCTGAGCAGAGATCTCTGTCCTGTGCTGTATCCGGGGTTCACTGCAGCTGAGCAGAGATCTCTGCCCTTGCTGTATTCAGGGTTCACTGCAGCTGAGCGGAGATCTCTGCCCCTGTGCTGTATTCAGGTTCACTGCAGCTGAGCAGAGATCTCTGTCCTGTGCTGTATCCGGGGTTCACTGCAGCTGAGCGGAGATCTCTGTCCTGTGCTGTATTCAGGGTTCACTGCAGCTGAGCGGAGATCTCTGTCCTGTGCTGTATCCGGGGTTCACTGCAGCTGAGCGGAGATCTCTGTCCTGTGCTGTATCCAGGGTTCACTGCAGCTGAGTAGAGATCTCTGTCCTGTATCTGGGGTTCACTGCAGCTGAGCGGAGATCTCTGTCCTGTGCTGTATCCAGGGTTCACTGCAGCTGAGCGGAGATCTCTGTGCTGTGCTGTATCTGGGGTTCACTGCAGCTGAGCGGAGATCTCGGGTCCTGTGCGTATCCAGGGTTTCCCACTGCAGCTGAGGGGAGATCTCTGTCCTGTGCTGTATCCAGGGTTCCCATTTGCAGCTGAGCGGAGAGATTCTGTCTGTGCGGGTATCCAGGGTTCCACTGCAGCTGAGCGGACTCTCTGTCCTGTGCTGAAATCCAGGGTCACTGCAGCTGAGGGGAGATCTCTGTGCTGTATCCAGGGTTTCACTGCAGCTGAGCAGAGATCTCTGTACGGGTGCTGTATCCAGGTTCACTGCAGCGGAGCGGAGATCTCTGTCCTGTGCTGTATCCAGGGTTCACTGCAGCTGAGCGGAGATCTCTGTCCTGTGCTGTATCCAGGGTTCACTGCAGCTGACGGAGATCTCTTCCTGGATTCCAGGGTTCACTGCAGCTGAACAGAGATCTCTGTCCTGTGCTGTACCCAAAGGTTCACTGCAGCTGAGCGGAGATCTCTGTCCTGTGCTGTATCCAGGGTTCACTGCAGCTGGAGCGGGAGATCTCTGTACTGTGCTGTACCCGGGGTTGACTGCAGCTGAGCGGAGATCTCTGTCCTGTGCTGTATCCGGGTTCACTGTAGCTGAGCAAGATCTCGTCCTGTGCTGTATCCAGGGTTCACTGCAGTGAGCAGAGATCTCTGTCCTGTGCTGTATCCGGGGTTCACTGCAGCTGAGCGGACACCCTCTGTGCTGTGCTGTACCCCGGTTCACTGCAGCTGAGCAGAGCTCGTGCTGTGCTGTATCCAGCTTCACTGCAGCGAGCAGAGATCCTGTCCTTGTGTATCCAGGTTCACTGCAGCTGAGCGGAGATCTCTGTCCTGTGCTGTATCCAGGGTTCACTGCAGCTGAGCTGAGATCTCTGTCCTGTGCTGTATCCGGGGTTCACTGCAGCTGAGTAGAGATCTCTGTCCTGTATCTGGGGTTCACTGCAGCTGAGCGGAGATCTCTGTGCTGTATCCGGGGTTCACTGCAGCTGAGCAGAGATCTCTGTCCTGTGCTGTATCCAGGTTCAATCTGCATGAGGGGAGATCTCTGTCCTGTGCTGTATCCAGGGTTCACTGCAGCTGAGGGGAGATCTCTGTCCTGTGCTGTATCCTGGGTTCACTGCAGCTGAGCGGAGATCTCTGTCCTGTGCTGTATCCAGGGTTCACTGCAGCTGAGCGGAGATCTCTGTGCTGTATCCAGGGTTCACTGCAGCTGAGCGGAGATCTCTGTCCTGTGCTGGTATCCGGGTTCACTGCGGGGCTGAGCGGAGATCTCTGGTGCTGTATCCCGGGGTTCACTGCAGCCGGGAGCAAGATCTCTGTGCTGTATCCAGGGTTCACTGCAGCTGAGCGAGATCTCTGTCCTGGTGCGTACCCGGGGGTTCACTGCAGCTGAGCGGAGATCCCCTGGTCCTTTTGCTGTACCCGGGGTTTCACTGCAGCTGAGCGGAGATCTCTGCCCCTGTGCTGTATCCAGGGTTAAACTGGCAGCTGAGCAAGATCTCTGTCCTGGGCTGTATCCGGGGTTCACTGCAGCTGAGCAGAGATCCGGTCCTGTGCTGTACCCGGGGGTTTTCACTGCAGCTGAGCGGAGATCCTGTCCTGTGCTGTATTCAGGGTTCACTGCAGCTGAGCGGAGATCTCTGCCCCTGTGCTGTTATCCAGGGTTCACTGCAGCTGATCTGTGATCTCTGTCGTGTGCTGTATCCCGGGTTCACTGCAGCTGAGCAGAGATCTCGGTCCTGTGCTGTATCCGGGGTTCACTGCAGCTGAGCAGAGATCTCGGTCCTGTGCTGTATCCGGGGTTCACTGCAGCTGAGCGGAATCTCGTTCCTGTGCTGTATCCAGGTTCAATCCCAGCTGAGCGGAGATCTCTGTCCTGTGCTGTATCCGGGGGTTCACTGCAGTGAGCAGAGATCTCTGTCCTGTGCTGTACCCCGGGTTTCACTGCAGCTGAGGGGAGACCCTTTGTCCTGTGCTGTATCCAGGGTTCACTGCAGCTGAGCGGAGATCTCTGTCCGTGCTGTATTCGGGGTTCACTGCAGCTGAGGGGAGTTTCTCTGTCCTGTGCTGTATCCGGGGTTCACTGCAGCTGAGCAGAGATCTCTGTACTGTGCTGTATCCAGGGTTCACTGCAGCTGAGCGGAGATCTCTGTCCTGTGCTGTATCCAGGGTTCACTGCAGCTGAGCGGAGATCTCTGTCCTGTGCTGTATCCAGGGTTCACTGCAGCTGAGCGGAGATCTCTGTCCTGTGCTGTATCCGGGTTCACTGCAGCTGAGCAGAGATCTCTGTCCTGTGCTGTATCCGGGGTTCACTGCAGCTGAGCAGAGATCTCTGTGCTGTATCCAGGGTTCACTGCAGCTGAGCGGAGATCTCTGTCCTGTGCTGTATCCGGGGTTCACTGCAGCTGAGCAGAGATCTTGTGCTGTATCCAGGGTTCACTGCAGCGAGCAGAGATCTCTGTCCTGTCCTGTATCCAGGGTTCACTGCAGCTGAGCAGAGATCTCTGTCCTGTGCTGTATCCAGGGTTCTCTTTCTCTTTTAATAGGATTTAAAGGAAAATCTAAGCCCAATCTACTAAAGCAGGAGACCAGTAGCCTCGCCTGCTGTTTACGGATCCTGTTCCGGATGTACACAGATGAGCGTCGCAGAGACTCCTGGGAGGACATAGAGCAGCGGCTCTTAAAGTACGAGAGTTCTGTCCTCACAAATGCCCCAACCCCGGCGCAGTGCGCCCCGTCCTCCCCCCTCCACTCCCGGCGCAGTGCGCCCCGTCCTCCCCCCTCCACTCCCGGCGCAGTGCGCCCCCCGTCCTCCCCCCTCCACTCCCGGCGCAGTGCGCCCCGTCCTCCCCCCTCCACTCCCGGCGCAGTGCGCCCCCGTCGTCCCCCCTCCACTCCCGGCGCAGTGCGCCCCGTCCTCCCCTCCCGGCGCAGTGCGCCCCCGTCCTCCCCCCTCCACTCCCGGCGCAGTGCGCCCCGTCCTCCCCCCTCCACCCCCGCCGCAGTGCGCCCCGTCCTCCCCCCTCCACTCCCGGCGCAGTGCGCCCCGTCCTCCCCCCTCCACTCCCGGCGCAGTGCGCCCCCTTCCTCCCCCCCTCCCTCCCGGCGCAGTGCGCCCCGTCCTCCCCCCTCCACTCCCGGCGCAGTGCGCCCCGTCCTCCCCCCTCCACTCCCGGCGCAGTGCGCCCCGTCCTCCCCCCTCCACTCCGGGCGCAGTGCGCCCCCGTCCTCCCGCGGCCACTCGCGGCGCGGTGCTCCCCCGTCCTCCCCGGCGCCGTGCGCCCCCTTCCTCCCCCTCCACTCCCGGCGCAGTGCGCCCCCGTCCTCCCCCCTCCACTCCCGGCGCAGTGCGCCCCCGTCCTCCCCTGTCCTCCCCCCTCCACTCCCGCGCAGTGCGCCCCTATCCTCACACCCCTTCCCCAGCGCATGGCGCCCCTTCCTCACACCCCTCCCTGGCCCCGTCCTCGCCCCCCAGTGCAGTGCGCCCTTTCCCCTCACCTCTCTCTCATTGCAGTGTGTGCAGCGAGGCCCTGGCGTATTTTATTACTGTCAACTCTGAGAGCCATCGAGGGCTTGGACCAATCTGCTGCTGTTACTCCTGACCAAGACCCTGCAAGTCAGTGACGAGAAGGTAGGTGGCCCCTGAGATCTCGCCTGTGGGGCCTTCCTGACCCTGAGGACTGGTCGGACCTTCGCTGCAGTGTGCTGACTCCCCCTTCTCTCCCCAGTTTCGGGCCCACGCCTCCAGGTATTACCCGCACCTGTGTGAGATCATGCAGTTTGACCTGATCCCGGAGCTGCGCGCCGTCCTGAGGAAGTTCTTCCGCGCATCGGGGTTGTGTTCCGGATCTGGACGGCGGCGGCGGCGGCGGCGGAGGAGCCGAGTGGCCGACGCCCCTCTTCATAGTGCCGGAGGCCGCGGGCTTTAATGGCTCCTGGTACTTTTAGAAGGAGACGAATGTCTTGTAGATTTTATTTTTGCTACCTTGGGCGCGAGGCTCCGGGATCGATTTTCTGGTTCTTTTTTTGGGTTTTTCTTCTGTTGGGTTAATGTTCCCGTGACTCCCGGAGGCGGCCGCTTCCCGCACCCCCCATATTCACCTACCGAGGGGCTGCCGATGATACAGTGTCATCCATATTGTATGTGCCGTGACCCTGCTGATACCAGAGAGCAATAACCACAACCATTTATTGGAGACACTTTGCTGTCAATGTTCTGCCGGGGATGCGAGGAGGTGCGCTGCACTGCCGTAGGGTCCATCTGATGGTTTCTTCCGTGGAGTTGCCATCTGCGGGGCTCTGTGGGGGGAGGGGCCGTCGCCTGCGGGGCTCTGCCAGGGGGGTGGGGCCGTCGCCTGCGGGGCTCTGCCGGGGGGTGGGGCTCTGCCGGGGGGTGGGGCCAATCGCCTGTGGGGCTCTGCAGGAGGGGGCCGTCGCCCGCGGGGCTCTGCCGGGGGGTGGGGCCGTCGCCCGCGGGGCTCTGCCGGGAGGTAGGGCCGTCGCCTGCGGGGCTCTGCCGGGGGGTGGGGCGTCGCCTGGGGGCTCTGCCGGGGGGTGGGGCCGTCGCCTGCGGGGCTCTGCCGGGGGTGGGGCTCTGCCGGGGGGTGGGGCCGTCGCCTGCGGGGCTCTGCCGGGGGTGGGGGCTCTGCCGGGGGGTGGGGCCGGCGCCTGCGGGGCTCTGCCGGGGGGTGGGGCCGTCGCTGCGGGGCTCTCTGCCGAGGGGTGGGGCCGTCGCCGCCGGGGCTCTGCGGGGGGGGGGGGCCGTCGCCCGGGGGGCTCTGCCGTGGGGTGGGGCCGTCGCCTGCGGGCTCTGCCGAGGGGTGGGGCCGTCGCCTGCGGGGCTCTGCCGGGGTGGGGCCGTCGCCTGCGGGGCTCTGCCGGGGGAGGGGCCGTCGCCTGCGGGGCTCTGCCGGGGGGTGGGGCCGTCGCCTGCGGGGCTCTGCCGGGGGGTGGGGCCGTCGCCTGCGTGGCTCTGCCGGGGAGGGGCTGTCGTCTGCGGGGGTGGAGTCGGGGGCGTGCTGTTTTTTGGATTTTGCTGCCCATCAGTCCCAGCCTTTCGGTAGAATGTAGGAGGTTGTTGTGGAGGGACTGAATCCAAAGCACTATGGACTATAGGAGTTGCTGCCGGGACTCTTAGAGGCGGGCTGAGCTTCCTGGTGGGAGATCTTCAGGCTGTATGCTCGTGTATGTGAGCGTGCAGCTTGATGGGCGGGTGGGCCGTAGCTGACCACTGGATCTTATGTATTTGGGGCTTTGGCCCCTGTATTCTCAGGCCCGGTCACTGCCTCCTGCAGTGGCTGCAGTGTTATCCATCTTTCATCCTGGCCACTGTTATGAAAGTGTGCATGACCTGGTCTCACTGGAGAGGATACGGCTGTGTCCATCCTCCTATATATATACATGGTCCCTCCAGATGTGTATGATAAGGTTGTGTCATTCCAAACCGCCCATGTATATCGGCCGCCACCCCAAAAGGTTGTGTTATGATACGGCTGTGTCCATCCCCCTATATATATACATGGTCTCTCCATATGTGTATGATACGGCTGTGTACATCCCCCTATATATATACATGGTCCCTCCAGATGTGTATGATACGGCTGTGTCCATCCCCCTATATATATATACATGGTCCCTCCATATGTGTATGATACGGCTGTGTCCATCCCCCTATATATATACATGGTCCCTCCAGATGTGTATGATACGGCTGTGTCCATCCCCCTATATATATACATGGTCCCTCCAGATGTGTATGATAAGGTTGTGTACATCCCCCCATATATATGGCCCTTCTGGATATGTATGATACGGTCTCATCGGAGAGGATACGGCTGTGTCCATCCCCCTATATATACTCCCTCCCCCATCAGATGTTTGATACTTCTTCCTCTCTAAGTTATTCTTGATTTTAATGACTTTCTGGATGTAAACATTTGAAGCCTATGAAACCTCTGTAAAGTTTTCTATGTAAGATAGACTGTACCATAAGGTTATTATCTATTCTGCCGTAATCAGGTGTCAATAAAGCTTTAACGGTGTCCGCTGACCGCATCGTATTTGAGGGCCTCAGGAATCGTCACAGTGATGCCTCCCGCACCCGACCCACCTCCCCAACCATGGCCAGAGGGGCCCAGGGTGTGGAGGAAACACCAAACCTCATTCCTTACTTCACAAGCAGCTCAGTAAGTGAGGGTCATAGGATAACTTCTGGCTACAACGATGATCAGAGACAAAAGTCACAGCCAGAGCAGCAGCAAGACAAAAGAAAATGTGTAGAGAGAGGCAAGAAAAATCACTGAGAGCCATTCAACAGGCAGCAGCCAGCTGGAGTCCTCCATGTGCCCGACATCATCGGATCTCGCAAATGATGGTAGAAGACCTACGCGCCTCCTCCACCTTCACTGCTTACCAACAGACTGCTCCATAGGTTTAGAGTCGTTGAGAACCTACGGAGAACATAAGATAAAATTCAAACCTAGTATCCAGCACCTTCACACCATCATTCTCATTTAAGCGACGAAATAGCGGGGGGGGGGAGTGTGGGGGGTCCTATTGGCGAGGTAGTTTTTTGGAGTCGTTTATCACATGTTGGATACTGCCCTGCGGAACCTCAGAAGTGAGAGAGGTGGTATATCACCAGGACACATTGGTTAAATCCCTATGTTTTCCCTCAATGACTGCACACTCCCCCACAACCGGCACAGTCATAACAGCCCCAAACCCTTACACTCTCCCTTCTGTTGTCCCCAAATAGACATTGATTGCTGCGTGAGTTTCTTTCCCTGTGAACAAGACGCCTGCACAGACTACTTTACATTGTAACTCCTTTATAGTGTCCTCACTTTTGAAGGTACCCTTAGGGTGGTGTCCCTACAGCGTTTATACTGCCGATCACTTAAGGAGGTGATTCACACTGCCTACCCCTTGTCCCACAAAGAATTGATCGGCCTGTGATAGACTTTAACATACATATCAGGTGTCCAATCCCTCACACTAGTTGTCCCAGATAAGATAGAAGACGAGAATTTTACAGGAAGGTGAGGTAGGTGTCCTGACATCGGTAGATTGCTGTATCTCTAATAGGGCGGGGTGTCCGCTGACATTCTGGGAGATATGCCTGTATATAATAGGTAGAGGGTGGTCCTTAACTATCTGGGAATGCTGTATATAATGGTAGGATGTATGTCCTGACTGCTGATAGTATAATGGGAAGAGGTGTCCTGACATAGCTGTATATAAGTGGGAGGGAGTTAGTCCTGATCTTCTGTATAATACATGGGTAGGGGTGTACTGACTTCTGCATATTAATGGAGGGTGTATCCTGCGACTTCTGTATATATGGTAGGGGTTGTCCCTGCCTTCTAATATGAATGGATAAGGGGTGTCCTGAACTTTCTGTCAATATAAATGGGAGGGGTGTCCTGACTTGTGTTAAATAGCTGTCTATTAGCCTTCTCCGAGTGGTATCACTGCTGTTGTACAATCTACCCCCAACATATACAGTATAACACATACATACAGATACATCTTAACACCAGCAGACTCCATTCCCTCTCAATAAAGCCCCAAGGCTGACAGATTACTCTCCACACCACACTATAATAAACCACCATCTGCAGGTTACACATCCCAACCCACTATATAAAAAAGCCACCTCCTGTCAGAGTTTTCTACCTCGCACTCGATAAAAGCCCCATCCTGCAGGTTCTTCTCTTCTCCATACCCTCTATAATAAAGCCCCATCTGCAGTTTCTCCATCCCCCTATATCAAACCCCATCTGCAGGTTCTTCCATCTCCCCTCTTTATTAAGCACCATCTTCAGGTTTCTCCCTCCCTCTATATAAAGCCCCATCTCAGGTTTCTCCTCCCCCTCTATATAAAGCCCCATCTGCAGTTTCTCTCCCCTCTATAAAAAGCCCATCTGCAGGTTTCTTCCCTTCCCTCTATATAAAGCCCCATCTGCAGGTTTCTTCTCCCTCCTCTAGAATAAAGCCCCATCTGCAGGTTTTCTCCCTCCCTCTAATAAAGAGCCCATCTGCAGGTTTCTCCCTCCCTCTATATAAAGCCCATCTGCAGGTTTCTCTCCCCTCTATATAAAGCCCCTTCTGCAGGTTTCCATACCCTCGATAAAAAGCCCCATCTGCAGGTTTCTCCTCCCTCTATAATAAAGCCCCATCTGCAGGAATTCTTCTTCTTCGTCCCTCCCTCTATATAAGCCCCATCTGCAGGTTCTTCCATCCCCTCTATATAAAGCCCCATCTGCAGGTTTTTCTCCCGACCCTCTATTGAAGGCCCCAACCTGCAGGTTCTCTTCCCCTCGTATATAAAGCCCCCATCTGCAGGTTTTCTCTCCCCTCTATATAAAGCCCCAGTTGCAGGTTTCCTCTCCCCTCTAGTAAAAAGCCACATCTGCAGGTTTTTCTGTTCTTCTCTTCTCCTCCCTCTATATAAAGCCCCCATCTGCAGGGTTCTTTCTCCCTCCCTTATAAAAGCCCCCATCAGCAGGTTCTTCCATCCCCCCCTATAATAGCCCCATCTGCAGGTTTTCTCCCACCCTCTAAAAAGCCCCATCTTCTGCAGTTCTCCCTCCCTCTATATAAAGCCCCATCTGCAGTTTCCTCCCCCCCTCTAATATAAAGCCACCAACTGCAGTTTCTCTCCCCTCTATATAAAGCCCCATTGCATGTTTCTCTCCCCTCTATAAAAAGCCCCATCTGCAGGTTTCTCCCTCCCCTCTATAAAAGCCCCATCTTCATGTTTCTCCTCCCTCTATATAAAGCCCCAGCTGCAGGTTCTTACCATCCCCTCTATATAAAGCCCCATCTGCATGTCTTCCTCCACCCTCAATATAAAGCCCATCTGCAAGGTTACTCCCTCCCTCTATATAAAAGCCCCAACTGCAGGTTCTCCATCCCCCTATTTCAAGCCCCATCTGCAGGTTTCTTCCTACCCTCTATATAAAGCCCCATCTGCAGGTTTCTCCCTCCCTCTATATAAAGCCCCATCAGCACGTTTTCTACTCCCTCTATATAAAGCCCCATCCTGCAGGTTTCTCTCCCCTCTAAAAAAAGCCCCATCTGCAGTTTTTTCCCCTCCACTCATATAAAGGCCCCATCTGCAGTTTCTCCCACCCGTCTATATAAAGCCCCATCTGCAGGCTTTCTCCCTCCTCCTAATAAGCCCCATCTCTGGTTTTTTATTCCTCCCTCTATATAAAGCCCCATAATGAATATTTCTTCACCATCCATCAAATATAAAGCCCCAACTGCAGATTTCGTCCATCCCTCTATAATAAAGCCCCATCTGCAGGATTTTTTTCTTTTTTCTTTTTTTTTTTTTTAATTTTTTTTTTTTTTTTATTTTTTCTGGTTTTCTCTCGGACATGAAAATCAGAATAAACCTTCCACCGGTAACAGGGTCAATTAGAACCAATATTATATTATATTCACCCCAAATGCAGAATAATGAGAGGGAGAATTTTTAAAGGCATTTTTATTACTTTTCTGTAAATTCAGCAGTTACCATAAATGGGATTGACTCCGCCTTTACACAATCTGGGCACCTGCCCATATGATGTCAGTCGTTGGAAGGACTCTGATTCTGGTTTATTGGCAACATCTTAGTTAGAGACACCGCTGTGATTGTTTTTATAGCACACCAGAAACACACTGTCTTCTGTGTGTAGACATCATGGGAAAGTCGAAAGAAATCAGCCAAGATATCATCCAGAGAAATGTTGACTTGCACAAGCTGGATCATCCCTTGGGGGCATTTTCCAGAGACCTGAAGGGGCCTCGTTCATCTGTACAAACAATAAACACACAAGTACAAACAAGAGGGGATGTTCCGAGTCGACCATCATACCGCTTCAGTTAAGGGAGATCGGTGGTCAGTGTCTCTAGATGACAATGCTTTGGTCCCGACATGTGCAGATCAACCCAAGAAAACAAAAGCAAAAGACCTTGTAAGATGGACTGTCGTAAGCTGTAAAGATTGTGTCATTATCCCACAGTGAGACAAGTACCAGTGATCCAGACATGGCTGAAAGGCCGCTCCTGCCAGTACGAAGCCATTACTCCCCCAAAGACACAGAGTAAAAGCATATTCATGTTATGTAAATGCACAGGAACAAAGACCTAACAATTATGGAGACCGTCCCTGGTTCTGACACAACTAACATTGACTGTTTGGCCATAATGACCATCGTTACATTTTAGAGGAGGAAAAGGAGAAGCTTGGAAGCCTAAGAACCCCATCCCAACTGGTGACATCACAGGGGTGGCAGCCTTCATGTGTGGTGTATGTTTTGCTGCAAGAGGGACTGTGCACTTGACAAAATGGATGAAAAAAGAAGATTGTTCAAACTAACAACACTAAAGATATCAGTCGGGAAAAATTTTTAATTTGGGGTGAAAGGGGTCTTCCAAAGGGAAATGATCCAACTGCTGCCAAATGGTTACAAAGTGGTTTTTCGGGAGAACCGGGTCCAAATTTTGGAGCGGCCGTCAAAAAGCCCTGATCTACCCATTGAAATTAGGGGGCAAAGCGGAAAGGCCGGACGAAAAGAGACCCCCAAACAGGCTCAGCGAGCAAGAACCCCCAAACAGCTCTACACCATTCTGTCAGAGGAAAGGAAAAATTCCCACCAACTTTTGTGGAAGCTTGGGGAAAGGGGCCCAGAAGTTTGCCCCCAAGTCCTACATTTAAGGGCAAAGGACCACAACTAATGAAATGGGGAAACTGCTGACTTTACGAAACTAATAAAAAATCCTAAAAATTCTCCCCTCATTTTTCTGCTTTGGGGAAAAGAAATAATTTTGGTTCCTAAATTAACTAAAAGGGAAGAAGGTTATTCTGAATTTCCTGTCAGAAGAAAAACCCTGAAAAGGGCTTATAATAGGGGAGGGAGAAACCTGAAGATGGGGTTTTTATAATAAGGGGAGGGGAAACTGCAAGGGCTTTATAATAAGGGGGGGAGAAACCTCCCAAAGGGCTTTATATAGAGGGGGGGAGAAACCTCACATGGGCTTAAATGAGGGAGGGAGAAACCGAATTTGGGTTTTACTAGAGGGGGGACACGCTATTTACACTGTATTTATTGTGTTAAAAATTATATCAAACATGGGGGGAATAACATTTGAACACGGGCATTTTTTTAATTTTTTATTGTGGGGTTCACAAACAAGGCGGAAAGGGAATAAAAAACCCCCTTTATTTTATGGACATGAGTCCAGACTTTCCGCTTTTGTTTGAGGGGATCCACATTAACATTGGAAGCAGGTTTAGGAGATTAGGCTCCGTCACAGGGGCCGCCCCGTTTATGAAGGGACCAAAAGTATTGGGACATGTTACTCAGAGGCTGTTTCACGTGCAGTTCTG
Source organism: Phyllomedusa bahiana (assembly GCA_025379985.1). Classification (NCBI taxonomy): domain Eukaryota; kingdom Metazoa; phylum Chordata; class Amphibia; order Anura; family Hylidae; genus Phyllomedusa; species Phyllomedusa bahiana. Next base: position 215,981 of record JAODAL010001239.1, on the reverse strand, counting down.
GGCAATTCCCTCATTAGGTCTTTCTTAATGAAGCAGTTACGAGGCCTGGAGCGGATCTGAGGTGCGGAGCTTGCATTTGGGGAAAAAAATGCCCAAAGCGCTCTCCGGTGGTAAAAAAAACAATCCTTAAACTGTAAAAAAAAAAACAATTAAAAATTCTACATATTAGGAGCAGCACAATCTACATCCTGAGAAACAAAGCTCTGGGGATCTTATCGACGCAAAAAGACCGGTTTGGGAAAAACATCAGGGGGTGGATAAAAGACAGAATAATGTCCCCCCGGGTAAAGAGGAACCCCCTCACCCCCCCGGCCAAACAAAGTGACCCCACTATCAAGGATGTAGGAGGATAAATATCCAAATATAGCAAAGGGCAAAAAACCTGTTTGGGAAATAAACCCAAAAGGGGGTTCACTGAGGGGTTGCCCCGCCAGAAGCCCTCAGAATAAAAGGCCAGTTTGGGACTTTTGCAAAAAAAGGGGCCCAAAAAAAAAAACCCCACAGTCCCCAAGAAGAGATAAAAACCAAATTCAACCTCTACCAAAAAATGAGTGAAAAAAAAAAGAAATGGGAAGGTGCGGTCCCGGCCCCTGATCCACAGCACATCCCACATCCCTGAACAAAACGGGGGGAGGAGCGGTACAGCCCTGCCCACAGCAACCCCCCATAATTTTGTAACACACGGCGGAGGGGGGTTTACAGTTTCCTAAATCCACAGCCATCCCACTTTACTGTAACACACGGGGGAGGCGGGGGTACAGCTCCTGACCACTGCACCCCAAAAATCACTGTAACACCCCCGGGCGGAGGCAGGGAAAAGCCCTGATCTACAGCACACCCCAAAATTCTGTAACCCCACGGCGGGGGGCCGGAAACAGCTCCTGACCCACAGCACCCCCCACACAATCTGTAAAAAAGGGGCGGAGGGCCGTAAGCCCCTGTTTCCAAAGCACATCCCAAAATCATCTGTAAAAACACGGCGGACGCGGTACGGGCCCCTTTGATCCAAAAGCACTTCCCACATCATTTTTAAACACACGGGGGGGGGCGCCGGTACAGCTCCTGATTTTACAGACAATCCCCCATATCTGTAATACAGGGGGGGAGGCGCTGGTAAAAGTTTCCTGATCCAAAAGCACTTTCCCCCTCATCTTAACACAGGGCCCTGGGGGCCCGGGGTCCAGCTCCTGCTCCACAGCCCCTCCCACAATCATCTGTAAACACGGGGGGGGCCCCGGGTAAAAGCCCCCTGATCCACAAGCAAAAACCCCCACATCACTGTAACACCGGGGGAGGGTGGTAAAAGCCCTGACCCAAAACACATCCCCCATCTCTGAAAAACACACCGGCGGAGGCGCGGTCCCGCCCCTGACCCAAAAGCAATCCCAAAAACACTGAAAACCACGGGGGGGCCGGTCCGGGCCCCTGACCCACACCACATCCCCCATATCTGAACACAACGGCGGGGGCGCGGACAGCTCCTGTTTCCCAAGCAAAATCCCCCAAACATCTTTAACACCGGCGGGGGCGCTTTAAAAGCCCCTTTACCCCACACACCCCCCAACAATTTTTAAACACACGGGGGGGGGAGCGGGACAGTCCTGCTCCACAAACACCCCAAAACATCTGTAACACGGGGGAGGCGGGGTTACAGCTCTTTTCCAAAAGACCCCCCACTTCATTTTTTAAAAAACAGGGGCGGGGGCGGGGTTTACAGCCCGATCCCAGCACTCCCACATCATCTGTAACACACGGGGGAGGGCGGGGTTACAGCCCCTATCCGCAGCAGGGGCCCCCACATCCACGAAAAACCCGGGGAAAACGCGGTTTACAGCTCCTGATCCACATACACCCCACTCATCGGTAACACAGGGGCGGGGGCGCGGTTTACGGGCTCCTGATCCAAAGCAACTTTAACCCCCTCTTTTGTAAAACGGGCCGGGGAAGGCGGGGGTACAGCCCCCTGACCCACATCAAAACCCAAACATCTGTAAAAAACACGGGGGAGGCCCCGGTACAGTTTCCTGACCCACAGCACATCCCCCCATCATCTGTAACACACGTGGAAAGGGCGCGGTACAGTTTTCCTGACCACGGGCACACCCGACTTTCATCTGTAACACACGGCGGGGGGCGCGTACAAGCTCCTGTTTCCACAGAAACCCACATCATCTGTAACACACGGGGGGAGGGCGCGGTAAAGCTCCTGATCCCAGCCCCACCCCCAAAATAAATCTGTAACCCACGGGGGGGGCCCGGGGGAAACAGCTCCTGATCCACAAAACATCCCAAATAAATCTGAAAAACACGGCGGGGCGGGTAAAAACCTCCGATCCAACCCCAAAACCCCCATCATTTTAAACACACGGGGGGGGCGCGGTACAGCCCCTTGATCCACGAAAAAACCCACATCATCTGAAAACACACGGGGAGGGGGGCGGGTACAGCTCCTGATCCACAGCCCCCCCCCCCCCCCCCCCCCACCCCCCCCCCCCCCCTCCCAAAAAACCCCCAACCCCTTGAAACCACAAGGGCGGAGGCGCGGTAAAAGGGCTCCTGACCCTCCACACACCCCAACATCTTGTAAAAAACCGGGGGAGGGCGGTACAGCCCCTGTTTCCAAAAGCACACCCACAATCCCTGTAACAAAACGGGGGGAGGGCGGGGAAAAAACCTCCTGACCCAAACCCCCAAAACCCAAAATCATTGAAAACCCAAAAGGGGAAAGGCGGGGTACGCCCCCTGACCCAACGCACCCCCAAACATCATCTGTAACCCCCGGGGAGGGGGGCGCGGTTTAAGCTCCTGACCAAAAACACTTTCCCAATCATCGAAACACAACGGGGGAGGGCGGTACCTCCTGACCCCAAAAACAATCCCCACATCAACAAGGAAACCACGGGGGGGGGGGAGGGGGGTACAGCCCCTGATCCACACCCAACCCCACTTTCATCGGGGTAACCCCGGCGGGGGGGGGCCCCCGGGGGTTCAGCTTTTAAAACCACAGCAATCCCCATCATCGAAAACACCCCGGGGGAGGGGGGAAAAGATCCTGATCCACAGCAACCCACTTCATCTGTAACACACGGCGGGGGCCCGCGGTACAGCTCCGATCCACAGCACATCCCCATCACCTTAACACAGGGGGAGGGCGGTACGCTCCGATCCACACAATCCCACATCATTTTGTAAACAAGGGGGGGAAGGCGCGGAAACCGCTCCTTCCAAGAACATCCCACATCATCTTTTCCAAAGGGGGGGCGGTAAAAAGCTCCTAACCCCGCACTTTAAACATCATCTTTTAAAAAACACGGGGGGAGGGGCGGTACAGTCCTGATCCACAGACCCCAAACCATCACCGTAAAACACGGGGGGGGGCCCCGGTACAGCCCTGATCCACGCACACCCCAACATCCCTGAAAACAAAAGCGGGGGCGCGGAAAAACCCCCTGATCCACAGCAACCCCCCACATCATCTTAAACAAAACGGGGGAGGCGGGGGAAACGCTCCTGTCCACAGCACACCCCTTAAACTGTAACACACGGGGAGGCGGGGAAAGCTCCGTCCAAAACCCACATCCCCCATAAACCGGGTAAACACGGGGGGAGGGGGGTACAGCCCGATCCACGGGTTTCCCAAAAATCTGTAACACCCGGGGGGGGCCCCGGTACAGCTCCTATCCGAGCACTTCCCCCTTTCAAGTAAAAAACCGGGGAGGCCGGAAACAGTCCTGATCCACAGCACATCCCACATCACCTGTAAAAAAGGGGGAGGCGCGGAAACAGCTCCTAAACCACAGCACATCCCCAATCTTTGGGAAACAAACGGGGGGGAGGGGGGTCCCGCTCCTGTTCCACAGCACCCCCCACACCCATCTGTAACACAGGGCGGAGGCGCGGTACAGCTCCTGCCCCAACAGCACACCCCCACCTAACTGTAAACAACGGCGGAGGGGCGCGGAACAGCTCCTAAATCCACGGGCAATCCCCTTTCATCTGTAAAAACCCCGGGGGGGCCCGCGGTACAGCTCCTGATCCAAAGCAAAACCCCCATCATTTTTGGTAACCCCGGGGGGCGGGTACACTCCTTGTTTCCACAGCACACCCCCATCACCCGAAACACCCCCGGGGGGGCGGAAAAGGGCCCGATCCACAGAACTTTCCCCATCACTGTAACACACGGGGGAGGCCCCGGGCCCGCTCCTGTCCAAGAACACCCCCCCATCATCTGTAACAAAACGGCAGGGGGGGGGTACAGCTCCTGTCCACACCCAACCCCAATCACTGTAACACACGGGGGGGGCGGGGTTTTTTACAAGCCCCTGTCCACGGGCACATCCCACACCCACTGAAACACCAAGGGGAGGCGGGGGTTAACAGCCCTAACCACAGCACATCCCACATCTTGAAACACACGGCGGAGGCGCGGAAAACGGGCCCCTGTTTCCCCAAACACTCCAAATAAATTTTGAAAACACAGGGGAGGCCCCGGTAAACTCCTGTTTCCCCCAGCAATCCCCCATCATCTGAAAACACAGGGCCGGAGGCGCGGAAAGCTCCTGATCCCCCAACACATCCCACCATCTGAAAACACAGGGGCGGAGGGGGTTTGGTTACAGATCCTGATCCAAAAAATTTCCCCCATCATCTGTAACCCCACCCCCGGGGAGGCGGGTCCCAGCCCCCTGATCCACAGCCATCCCACATCATTTTAAAAAGGGGGGGGGCGGGGTACAGCCCTGATCCCACCACCCCACATCATCTTAAACAACCCCGGAGGCGGGAAACAGCCCCCTGATCCCCAGCACATCCCCATCTTTCTGTAACACAGGGGGGAAGGCGGGGTTAACAGCCCCTGACCCACGGGCAAAAACCCCAAAATCATCAAAAAACCCAGGGGGGGGCGCGGTACAGCTCCTGTCCCCCAGCACATCCCACATCATCTGTAAAAAACCGGGGGAAAGGCCCGGGTACAGCCCCCTTATCCACAAAATCCCCATCTTCTGTAACACAGGGGGGGCGCAAAACAGCTCCTGATCCACAGCACACCCCACATCAACTGTAACCAGGGGGGGAAGGCGCGGTAAAACGCCCCTGACCCACAGCACACCCCAAAATCATCTGAAAACCACACGGGGGAGGCGCGGTACACCCCCCCTGTCCCCCCGAAAACCCCCAACATCACCGGGTAACAAAAGGGGGGGCGCGGAAACAGTTAAATCCACAGCAAACATCCCCCCATCATCGTAAAAACAGGGGGAGGCCGGTCCCGCCCTTGTCCCAGAAACCCCCACATATCTGTAAAAAACCCGGCGGAGGGCGCGGTAAAGCTCCTGATCCCGCACACCCCCCATAATCTGTAACACACGGGGGGAGGCGGGGTAAAAGGCTCCTGACCCACAGCACATCCCACTTTCATCTGTAACACAGGGGGGAGGGGGCGGTAAGCTTCCTGATCCCGCCCCATCCCCATCTTTCCTGAAACACAGGGGGAGGGCGTACAGTTTCTGATCCACACCCCCCATCACCCTGTAAACAGGGGAGGCGCGGTACAGCTCCTCATCCACAGCACATCCCCCCCCTTCATCGGGTAACAAAAGGGGGGGAGGCCCCGGTAAGCCCTGTCCAAAAGCCCATCCCACATCATCTTTTAACACGGGGGAAAATTTTGGCGGGTACAGCTCCTTTCCCCAGCACACCCCCCACATCTGAAACAGGGGGGGGGCCCGGGGGGTACAGCTCCTGATCCACAGCACTTTCCCCCATCATCTGTAACACAGGGGGAGGGGGTACACCCCTCCTGACCAACACCCCCACCCCCCCTTACCTGAAACCAACGGGGGGGCGCGGTACAGCCCCCTGATCCCCACACATCCCACTCACCCTGTAACACGGGGGGAGGGCGGTACAGCCCCTGACCCAAAAGCACATCCCCCCCCAATTGGGGGTTTAAAACCACGGGGGGGGCCCGCGGAAACCGCTTGATCCACAGCAAAACCCCAAACATCATCTGTAACACACGGGGGGGGCCGGGACAGCCCCTGATCCAAACACTTTCCCCCATCATCTGTAACACACGGGGGGGCGGGAAACAGCAACCTATCCACAGCAAACCCCCAAACATCTGTAACCCCAGGGCGGAGGGGGTCCCAGCTCCGATCCAGGGGCCCCATCCCCCCTCATTTTGTAACCCCGGGGGAGGCGGGAACAGCCCCTGTTTCCCAACACAAACCCACTTCATCGGGAAAACAACGGCGGGGGCGGGGTTTAACGCCCCTGTCCAAGAACACCCCAACATCATCTGTAACAAGGGGGGGGGGCGCGGTACAGTTCCGGGAATCCACAGCACACCCCCATCTTTGGTAACACCCCCGGCGGGAGGGCGGTACAGCTCCTGACCCAAAAAAAAACATACCCATAAATCTGTAACACACGGGGGGGGCGCGGAAAAAGCTCCTGATCCCACCCAATCCCACATCACGAAACCACCCGGGGGGGGAAAGGGGGGTACAGCTCGGGATCCACACAAAACCCCCACTTAAACCCCGGGGAAAGGGCGCGGAAAGCCCCTGTAACAGCACACCCCCCATAAACTGTAACAAGGGGGGAGGGGGTACAGCCCCTTTATCCACGGGACATCCCACACCCTCTTAACACACGGGGAGGCGCGGAACAGCTCCTGATCCACAGCAAAACCCCCATCACCGGGAAACAAAACGGGGGAGGCGCGGAACAGCTCCTGATCCAAAAGCACACCCCCCTCATCTGTAACACAGGGGGGAGGGCGGTACAGCCCCTGATCCACAGAAACTTTCCCTTATCTTAACCACGGGGGAGGCCGGTCAGTTTCCTGACCCAACATCTTTCCCACTTCCTGTAAAAACGGGGGGGGCCCCGCGGTAAGCCCTAACCACAGCACATCCACTCACCTTTTAAAACCACAAGGGGGGAGGCCGGAAAAAGTCCTGACCCACAGCACATCCCCCATTTTCGGGTAACCCCACGGGGGAGGCGGGGTTTAACAGCCCCTGCCCCACACAAATCCCCCTCATCGGGAAACCCACGGGGGAAAAGGCGCGGTACGCTCCGTCCAAAAGCACTTTAAAAAAAACCCCCACCTGTAACAAAGGGGGGGGCGCGGTACAGCTCCTGTCCCAGACACCCACATAACTGTAAAAGGGGGGAAAGGCGGGGTACGCCCCTAACCAAGAAACATCCCCATATCTGTAAAAAACGGGGGAGGCCGGGGTACAGCCCGATCCACATCCAAAATCCCCATCCTGTAACAAAAAGGGGGGAAAGGGGGGTACGGCTCCTAAACCACGGGCAAATCCCCACCCTCTGTTAACACGGGGGGGGAGGAAAACGCGGTAAGACCCTTGATAACAGCAACCCCATCATCTGAAAACCCCGGGGGGAAAGGCGGGGACAGTTTCCTGATCCACAGCCACCCCAAAACATCTGTAACACACGGGGGGGCGGGGTTTCCACCCCTGTTTCCCACCACCCCCCCAAATCATCTGTAACACACGGGGGGGGCGGTACAGCCTAATCCACAGACCCCCCCCAAATCATCGGTAAACAGGGGGGAAAAGGCGCGGTACGCCCCCTGATCCAAAAAGCACATCCCCCTTTCATCTGTAACAAAGGGGGGAAGGCGGGTACAGTCCTTGATCCAAAGCAACCCCCCCATCATCTGAAACCCAAAACGGGGGCGGGGGGTACAGCTCCTGACCACAGCCATCCCACATCACCCGTAACACAGGGGGACCGGGGGTTTTACACCCCTAAACCACAGCCACCCCACATCATCTGTAACACAGGGGGGGGGCGCGGTACAGCCCTGACCCCAAAAAAAACCCCCCAAAATCATCTGAAAACACACGGGGGGGGGCCGGGCACCCTCCTGATCCACACCCAAAACCCCCAAAAATCATCTGTAACACACGGGGAGGCGCGTACAGCCCCCTGATCCACAGACACCCCCCCTTTAACCCTGTAAACACACGGGGGGCGGGGGAAACAGTTTCCTGTTTCCAAGCACATCCCCACATCACTGTAAACAGGGGGAAAGGCCGGTACAGCTCCTGATCCACAGCCCCCCCACATCACTGTAAAACACCCCGGGGGAAAGGGCGGTAAAAGCTCCTGATCCACGCAAATCCCCACTAATCTGTAACACCCCTGGGGGCGGGGGTTCCCAGCTCCTAAACCCAAGCACACCCCCACCATTTTTAAAACACACGGGGGAGGCGGGGTTTCGGGTCCTATCCACGCAAAATCCCCCATCATCTGAAAACCCCAGGGGGGGGCGGGGTTTACAGCTCCTGACCCCACAGCACCCCTCCCCACATCGGTAAAACAGGGGGGGCGGCGGGTCAGTCCTGATCCACAGCACTTTCCCCCATCACTGAAACCCAAAAGGGGGGGCCCGGGGGGAACAGTTTCCTGTTCCACAGTTCACCCCACATCATCTGAAACCAAGGCGGGGGGCCGGGTACAGTCCTGATCCACAGAACACCCCACATAAACTGTAACAAGGGCGGGGGGCCGGGTAAAAGTCCTGATCCCCCGGGAAAACAAACCCCCCCTCTGTAACACAGGGGGAGGCCCCGGTCAGCTCCTGATCCACAGAAAAACCCACATCACTGTAAACAAAGGGGAAGGGGCGCGGTACGGGCTCCGGGATCCACAGCCCCACCCCAACATCATCTTAACACACGGGGGGGGGCGGGGTACAGCCCTACCCACAGCACATCCCAAATCCTGAAACCCACACGGGGGGGGGGGGCGGCGGGTCCCTGCTCCTGACCCACAGCACTCCCAAAACATCTGTAACCCCGGGGGGAGGCGGGGAAACAGCTCCTGATCCACACACATCCCCAAACATCGGAACCCCGGGCGGAGGGCGGTTTAACAGCCCCATCCACAGAATCCCCCATCATCTGTAACACAGGGGGGGAAGGGCGGTAAAAGTTCCCTGACCCAAAAAGAAAAACCCCAAACACCCTGAAAACACACGGGGGAGGGCGGGGTTTACAGCCCGATCCAAGACATCCCACATCATCTAACAAAAGGGGGAAAGGCCCCGGTTACAGCCCCTTTGACCCAACAGCAAAATTCCCAAATCATCTTTTAAACAGGGGCGGGGGCGGTCCCAGCCCTACCCAAACAGCAAAAATCCCCCATCATCGGTAAAAAGGGGGAGCGCGGTACAGCTCCGGACCCAAAAGAAAACCCCCATCATCTGTAAAACAGGGGGGAGGGCGGGTACAGCCCCGGGGGAATCCACAGACACCCACATCATTTTGTAACCCCCAGGGAGGGCCGCGGTACAGTTTGATCCACAGCCACCCCAAAACATCTGTAACCCCACGGCGGGGGCCCGGGGGGTACACCCCTAATCCCCAGCCATCCCCCATATCTGTAACAAACGGGGGGGCGGGACAGCCCTAATCCACAGACATCCCCATATCTGTAACACACGGGGAGGCGCGGAAAAAGCTCCTACCAAAACCCCAACATTCCCCCATAAACTGAAAATCCCCAGGGGGGAGGGCGGTAAAAGCCCCGATCCAACACACCTCTATCACCCTGTAACACACAGGGGAAGGAACGCGGGGAAAAAGGAGATAAAAAGGGAAAAACCTTTAAACCTATTTACGGGTTTGGAAAAAAAGGGGGAAAGGGGAGGAAAATGAGGGAAAACCCTTTAACATTTGTTACAGGGGGGGAAAAGGGGAAAGGGGGGGGAAAATGAGGGGGAAACCCCTTTACATATGTCACAGGGGGAAGAAGGGAAAGGGGACAGTGGAAACCTTTACTATGTTAAAGGAGGGGAGAAGGGAAAGGGGAATGGGGAAACCTTTCATTTGTTACAGGGAAGAAGGGAAAGGGGGACTGATGGAAACCTTTAAATATGTTAAGGGGGGGAAAAGGGGAAGGAGGAATGATGGAAACCTTTACTATGTTACAGGGAAGAAGGGAAAAGGAGGAATGAGGTAAACCTTTACAAATTTTACGGGGGGGAAAAGGGGAAAGGAGGAATGATGGAAACCCTTTACATATTTCAGGGAAAAGGGGAAAAGGGGGACATGAGGGAAAAACCCTTTCATTTTTACAGGGGGAAGAGGGAAAAGGGGGGGAATGATGGAAACCTTTACATATGTTAAGGGGAAGAAGGGAAAGGGGAGATGGGAAACCTTTACATAGTTACGGGAAAAAGGGGAAAGGGGGGAATGATGGAAACCTTTCTATGTTACAGGGGAAGAAGGGAAAGAGGAATGATGGAAACCTTTTAATTTTACAGAGGGAGAAGGGAAAGGAGGAGTGATAAAAACCTTTAAAATTTTTTACAGGGGGAAAAAGGGAAAGGGGGAGATGATGGAAACCTTTCATATTTTTACAAGGGATAAAGGGGAAAGGAGGAGATATGGAAACCTTTACTTTTTACAGGGGGGGAGAAGGGAAAGGAGGAATGAGGGAAAACCCTTTACATTTTTTAAGGAGGGAAGGGAAAGGAAATATGGAAAACCCTTTACATATGTTCAGGGGGAAAGAAGGAAAGGAGGAAATGAGGGGAAACCTTTTTACATTGTTACAGGGGGGAAAAGGGAAAAGGAGACATGAGGAAACCTTTAAATTTTACAGGGGAAGGGAAAGGGGGAAAGATAAAAACCCCTTTACATATGTTACGGGAGGGGAGAAGGAAAGGGGAATGATGGAAACCTTTACAATGTTACAGGGGGGAAAAGGGGAAGGAGAAATGAGGAACCTTTTACTATTTACGGGGGAAAAAGGGGGAAAAGAAGACAAGGGAAACCTTTACATATTTTCGGGGGGGGGGAAGGGGGGGGAAAAAAAGGGGGGAAAGGAGGAAGAGGGAAACTTTAAACATATTTTTAAAGGGGGGGAGAAGGGAAGGGGCATGAGGGAAAAACCTTTACATATTTTAAAGGGGGGGAAAAAGGGGAAAGGGGCAAAGGAAAACCCTTCATTTTTTAAGGAAGAGAAGGGAAAGGGGGCTGAGGGAAACCTTTCCATTTTTACGCAGGAGAAAATGGAACTCAAAGAAAAAATATAGTTCCGGCGCTCTTATTTAAAGCCCCAAAGTGACCCGAGGAGTTAAGAAAAAAATTTTAAAAAAAAACACCATAAGAAGGTTGTACACCCTTGGCAAACAAAAAAAAGTTAAAATCATCACGACGTTTTTTCCCCCCGGGAACCGGCGCTACCTCAGGAATTGTGATTACAGAAAAGCCGGGAGAACCGTCTTAAAAAAATTTTCCGCCTTCTCTTTGGGGGTGGCTGAGCCGGCCAATGAGAGTGTGAGCGACGGATCAGCCATGTTAGCCTATGGAGCGGGAACTAACCAATCGCTGTGGATCTAGCAGTTCCAGTCATTTAAACATATGGCGCGATTGGTTTACACACGAGTGAGCTCCCGTTCTCCCAACCAGTCAGGGAGCGAGCCGCACTCCTCTATGTTCTTACTCCACGAGCAGAGAGGAGAATAACACTAGAATATAAGCGCAAAGTAAGCTCCGATAAATATAACCCCCAGCGATGCGCTGAAAGAGCGTGCTGATGGGATATTAAAACCAGGGCGCCCGGGGTAGGCGCATCTCTGGATGTATGATCTATGGAAGTTCACAGCCCAACCGTGATTGGCTAGACTTAGGAGGGCTCGTCCTATAGGACCACTATGAATATGAGCTACTCATACCATTATATCTCTATGGGAAGAGTAGCTCGATGAATGGCGGGTTTTAAAGGAGGGGATAGAACTCGACTCCCTAAACCCCAGTGAAGGAGCGCGCAAACTCTATGGGGGGTTATCATGGTGTTTACACTCATTTCACGTCTAGAGTGATAATACACTAAGAAAATATATATACATTGGTTGATTCTCATTGAGAAGCAGAGAGATGAAATTGTATCGCCCTATAGAGCTATGGGAAGCTAAATATACTTCTATACGCAGAAAAATCTGGCTCAGTCCATAATTGATCCAGGGCATAATAAGCATGGTATTGCCAACAATCAGAAAGGACGGGCATTTACCAAAGCATAATAGCCCAATGGGCAATTGCATTATAGCACGGTGGTCAAAAATGGCCCCAAAACCCTGCAGGGGTTCCTAAACATAAGTATTCAATCCGAGAGCACTCCTATCGGCGCATCTCTATGGTTTTTCTCAATGAACGTCTGCACCATAGACGGGATTGGTTAGATCCTGGGGGGCTCGACTCTTAGGACCAATAGGAACACGAGCTGTTTACACCATGTATTTCTATGGGAAGGTAGCTCAGTGTGTGATTGGCTATACAAAAGGGGGGGCTAGCTCCTTCAGCAAATAAGAAAACGAGCGACTCTCTATGAGAATTATAATGGTGTTTTCACTTACTCCGACGCACGTCTGGAGCATATTTAATTCACTCTGGTTTTGCTACAACCTGGGAATGATAGAATAAAATCTAATTACATGGAAAACAGAGGCCTGGCTCGGTCCATAGCTGGCTTGGAAAAAAGTGAGCTCGATGTAATCAACCATTAAATAAAAACATTTCCAGTAATCCTATTACATATAGATACAATACAGGATGTATATGAAGAAAAAAGAGATTACATAAACACAATAGACATGACGGGGGGGGGGTTTAATAGATGAGCTTTTACTGCCTCATTTCATCCCTTTGGGGCATATAGTTTGGAGTTTAAACATCCAATAGGTTTCACGCTTCTGTAGAAGCTTTAAACCTATTGGATTTATGTTGAGGGACCTGATCTATAGGAGTTATCCTCAGAAGACTGAAATCTTGGTCATGATATTCCAAGAAATGACGGGCTACGCTCTGAGTTCCCCTCGCTTGATACAGGCTCTGTGCCCGTTAAGGGCTCATGTGGAAGGGTCGTGTAGTGCGGCCCACTACTGAAGATGACAACTACATTCGATTATTTTAAATAACGAAATTGCTTTTAAGTTTAGGCTCTGTTTAAAGTTATAACTATCTTTCGTAGAATTAGATGTGAACTGTTTTGTATTATTGATGCTCCTACAGCATAGACAGTTCGAGTAACCACATGCAGAGCTGACCGGGTGTATGGCTCCTTGTAGGATTGATCTTGCTGGCTATTGATTTGGACTTGGGGCTACTAGTTTTTAATATTTGGAGGCCCCCCTGTTATAAGCAGTGGTTTTTCCGGGATAAGAGGTCCTAAGAATGCATCTTTTTTCAAGAGGTGCCTATGTTTATTTAACACTCTCTTAATATCAGGGTATGCTGATGTGAATTGAGTAATAAAAGAGAAATTGTAAAGGGGACCACTTTCCCTGTGTACAAAATAAATTACAGACTTTCTTGAACGATGCCTTTAGTAAGGGCATCATAAATAAGAAGGAAAGAAATTTCCCTTTTTTTAAATTAAAAAACCAAAATTTCCCCTTTTTTTATTTTCTCCCAAAAATACAAAAGAACTTGTTACCCTCCAGGTAGGCCTATACCCGGTATATATTCCCCCATAGAAAACCTGTCGACTATATTGTTTTATTTTTACGCCACACGAAATTTAAAACCCCGAGTTATCTGAAGGATTCAGGCCAATGGTTTCAACTGCTGCTAATTCCCTTTAGAGACTTTTATATTATTTTGGTTTAATAACCGCCTCTATGAAAATATTCATGTTTTAGGAATGATGTTAAAAGAAATTCTGTCTCTGATTGGAGTGCCCACCCAAAAAATCTTTATCGGGGGGGAAATGCACTTTATTTAATAAAAATTTTTTTCAGTTTTTATGATTATACAAGCAGACCCGGGGAAAACGCCATGGGCACAAAGAGCGGCCCCCTCCTATGGAAACCCCTTTATGGGGTTTTTTGAGGCCAGTATATCTATTTCCCTCTCTATTAAATATGGGACTGTCAAAAGATATTTGATGCCTTTTGTTCATTTGGTCTGGTCCCTCAGTTTTTTAAAGTTTTGTTTAACGATCTAAAAAAAATCCCTGGGGGATTACATTTCCCTCCAAATTTAGTAAACAAACAATTAGAATTTTCGTATTGTAAACCGGTTGAAGGCACCTTCCGGGGCCCACTAACTTCAAAAGTGTTTTTTGCAACAGCTCATTCACTTTGGAGTGTCACCATCGCCCTTGGAAGGGAGAACATTCCTTATGGCAGCTGCGCCGAATACGGAAAAATTGCTCAGAAGTTTACTTTAAAACAAAACCCTTTGTTCATCAAACAAAAGGTTTAGGATAAAGGCTATCCCATAAATTATTGGATAATGCCCTGGAGAAAAACAAGAACTCCAACAACAGGACTTTTTTAGTTTTTAATAGGACAAAAAAAAGATATAAATCTAATAAGAGACAGGGGTAGACAAAATTTTTTCATTATAATTACCTCACATACCCTGATATTAAGAGGTGTTAAAAAACTTGGCACCTCCTGAAAAAAGATGCATTTTTGGACCTTTTCCGGAAAAACCATTTATATACAGGCGGGCCCCAAATTTTAAAACTTAGTAGCCCAAGTAAATCAATAGCCAGCAAGATCAAGCCTACAAGGAGCCAATACACCCCGGGCAGCTTGCTGTGGGTCTCGAAATGTCTATGCTGTAGGGCATCAATATACAAAAAAGTTTATTCTAATTCCACGAAAAATAGTTTTAACTTTAAACAGAGCCCCGAACTGAAAAAAGCAATTTCGTTATTTTTATCAATGTGTTGTATCTTAGTATGTGGGCCGCACTACACGACCCCCCCCCATAGACTTAACGGCTAGAGCCTGTATCAAGCGAGGGGAACTCAGAGTGTAGCCCCTCATTTCTTGGGAAAAATTTATGACCAAGTTTCAGTCTTCTGAGGATAATCTATAGATCAGGTCCCCCAACACAAATCCAAAAGGTTTAGCTTCTACAGAAGCGTGAAAATATTGGATGTTTAAACTCCAAAAACCCAAAGCCCTAAAGGGATGAAAGAGGCAGTAGAGCTCATTATTAAAAAACCTCCCCCCCTTCTGTTATTGTGTTTTTTATAATCTCTTTTTTTTCATATAATCCCGATTTTATTATTGTAAAAAGGGGTTCTGGAAAATGTTTTTTCAAGGTTGTTCATTAGCTACTTTTTTCCCAAACCCGTTTGGGGGGCCCAGCTAGGCCTTGTTTTTCCCTGTAATTAGATTATATTTTCATTCCCAGGTTTTTTAGCAAAAACCGAGTGAATTAAATATGCTCCAGACGGCTTCCGGTTCGGGCCGGGGCGAGGCCGCAGTGGGGAACGGTCCCGGCCCCCCGGCTTTTTGAGCGGCAAAAGTGTTTAATACAGCGCAGAACCGGCCACCATAGCGGGGATAGCCCGCCCACACACCGGAGCATTCTGCCCGACGGGGATCGCGCGCACCGCGGACCCTGTCTACCCGCCCCGATTCGCCCGCCGCGGGACACGTGAAGCCCCGGGGCCTGCCTGCTTCCTGAAGGGGGGCGGCTTAGGTGCGGCGCGCACCAGCAGCAGCAGAGGGACGTCCTCTTCTGTGGTCCCGCTGGAAGTGGGGTAAGGAGCTCTCCCCTGCCCCAATAACACCCCAGAGGACTGACCAACTCCCGGAGGGGGGGCTTATGATACGGCTGGCTTGCCATACAGAAGCATTAACCCCAGGCTGCCTGCACACTTGCCACTCAGTGTGAGCAGCTTCTCTGCAGAAGGAGGCCCCCTCACAGCTGCCAGAGGGGTTACAAACCCCCCACGTTCCTTCTGTCTGTTCTACTTCCTTAATGGAGAAATACTTACTCCGAAGTGCCCAGAAGACCGGAGCACCACGAGACCAGCCTCGGGATATACCTAAAATGGCCTCCACCAGCCATGTGCCGGCCAGGGACAGGGAGAGACAACACAGCAGTGCCAGCAGCAGCAGGGGGGAAGTGAACGATGAAGAATCCCTACCTGATTTCTGCCCACAGGGGTCCCAGGGCTCGCTGAACCCAGCCTGCACAGTGCCGATTGATTACAAGCTCCTGGCTACAGAAGTGGCAAGACAAATAGCACCAGACCTGCAAGCGGCTCTTGAATCCACCGTCCAGGCCTCTCTGCTCAAGCTGCAGCAGGATGTTCAAGCTCACTCTGCCAGACTCGAAGAATTAGAGAACAGAGTGAATGACCTGGAGACCGACAACAGCACTCTGAACACCCGTCTGAAACTCTGCGCCAAGGCACAACTGGTGCAACAAGAACGCATCGAAGACCTTGAAAACCGCTCCAGGCGGAGTAACCTGAGGCTAGTGGGTCTCCCTGAATCGTTCAAACAGCGCGACCTACAACCCCTCTGCCAGGAAGAGCTGCCCGCTGCCCTGGGCATCAACCACGGCTGCCGTATCGAAAGAATACACCGAGTAGGCCCGGAGGGAAGAACAGCCCCAGCATCTAAATCTCAGCAACGGCAGAAGAGCCGCACTGTGATAATGAAGTTCCTGGACTTTAATGATAAGGCGGAAATCCTGAGGGCGTATCGCAGGCTCAACAAGCCACTACTACTCCAGGGACATAAAGTGCTGCTATTTGAAGACTTCTCTGCAGAGGTCTCCCAGAAGAGGCGCGCCTTCAGCAAAATTTGCACAGCACTATTCCATCAGAAGATTCGATTTCAGATTCTCTACCCGGCCACCCTCAAGGTGCTGGATCCTGATGGCCCGCCCAGGTTCTATAACTCAGCAGTGGAAGCGGAAGAAGATCTGCGTGACCTGACCAGCTTCAGAGAGGCTCCCGCCTCCAAAACACCAGCTCGACCACCGAGATCACCTGAGGCCTATTTGACCGCCTCAGAAAAGGTTAGGGAGACCTATAAGACCTTCCTTGGGGATAGCTCTGACAAACCCAAACGGGACTGGGAACAGGCCAAAGCGGGAGTTTGACCTTTGTGGCGGATCGAAGAGGAATACATAGGTCACACTTACACTCCCATCTTCAGGTAGGAAACAAACCCGGGAAACTTCTTTCCCGGCTTGAGAGGGGCCTACAAAACCGCCACATTCAAGCCTCCGCACACCGGAAGGTACCATTACCACTGATCCGGAAGGTTAAGACACGCTCAGACAATTTTATGCCACATTGTACTCATCAGAGGGTAAATTTCAAGCAGAGGATGGACGGCGACTCCTCTCCAAAGTCAAATTGCCGCACTTATCAGATCTCCTGAGGGAGGAACTGAATGCGGACATAACTGAGGAGGAGGTCAAGATGGCTATTCGCCACTTGAAGGCAGGCAAGGCCCCAGGACCTGATGGGTTCTCTGGGGAGGTATACAAGATTCTGAGTGATCAGATCACCCCCATCCTCACCGACTACTATAACTCGATACTGCATAATGAGCCTGTTCGCCCAGAATCAAAAAACGCATATATTAAAATTATCCCGAAGAAAGGGAAAGACCCGCTGCTCCCTGCTTCATATAGACCCATATCCCTCATAGACATTGACCAGAAGATCCTGTCAAAGATATTGGCTGACCGTCTCGCGTGTTATATGCCGCACTTGATTGGACCCTCCCAAAAGGGTTTCATCAAGGGAAGAGCGGCGGTGGGAAACATCAGGAAAGTGCTAGCGGTATTGGAAAGGGTCCGACACAAACCACTGCCAGGAGAGAGGCCTGTCCTGGTGGCCTTAGACGCAGAAAAGGCCTTCGATAACGTGCGATGGGACTGGCTTTGGTTTGTCCTGGATACCATGGGAATTACAGGGACTTTTAGGTCTGTCCTCTCGGCCATTTACGACGCCCCAACGGCCCAAATTCATACCCCGGGTTTCCTTTCCCCAAAAATCTCCCTCCAGAAAGGGACAAGACAGGGGTGTCCACTCTCCCCTTTACTTTTTAATTTGGCTCTAGAACCCTTAGCACGGGTACTTGAGGATTCTGACCTCTTCCCGGGATCCGGATAGGAGACAAGAGGGTGAAGGGCCGCTTTGATTGCAGACGATCTCATACTATTCATGTATGCTCCCTGCCCAGCTCTCTCCAGTGCTGGAGTTGCTGCGATATTCGCACGCTATGCAGGGTATAAAGTGAACGTGTCCAAGAGGAATTGTTGAAATTGGCCGAAGCTATCTCCAGTCCCAGTGGGCGAAGATGGGCATTAGACATTACACGGAGCTCAGGAACACTCACATATTTGAGTATCAAGGGGGTCGGACTCCAGACTCGATGTATAAGTTAAATTTTTCCCTCTTTATAAATAAAATCTCCCGGATCTGAAGCGTGGACCTCATGCCACTGTCACTCGCCGGGTAGATGCCATGCCATAAAGATGGTCTGCTTCACACAGCTCGCTATAACCCCCTAAGACGTCCCATTCTGCTCAAACATACGGACATCAACACCACATTAAAACTCTTGCTTCTCCAGATTATATATGGGCAGGAAAAAACCCGTCATTGCCGCTACATAAAACTGATCCTGCAGTCTAGGGAGGATTGGGCGAATCTCACTGTGTTTAAGGGGTTTATAACATGGCCTGTCTGAACTCGTCACATGCTAGACTGGATTGGGGGTCTACTCCGTTCTCGAATTGGATTTAGGAAACGAGTTAATGCCGCCCTTGGCACCCACAGGCTCTTGCTCCCATACCTGGTATCCTAAGCTGCCTTCTCTATATTATAGTTGTCTCCATTGTTCCGGGACAAAAATGGCCTGGAAGGAGCTGAGGAACGTTAGGCCTTTCCTTCGACTCTCTCCAAGGACATGCCCATTTGGGCATCCAATACGAGTTTCCGCTGGGTCAGAGTAACCACGTATGTTTAGGAAGATGGAGAGGGAGGCGGGTCTGGCAACGCGGGATCAGCTAATGCAAGTGAGTTCTCGGTGATGGCTAAACCCTCTGGAGATGCTCGAGAGGTTCTCCTTACCCCAAATCACTGCTTTTGGCTGCCTATTTCTGTATTGGGAGACTAAGAGATGTCTCCAAGGAGACCATCCCTAACGTATTTTGACTCTTTTGTAATCACCCACTCACAGGGGAGGACATATTTGTCTATCGAGGCTCTATCTGAATGAGAGTGGTGGTGCAGGAAACGGGTAGTTCTCAGGCATTCCAGTATGGAGCCGACGAATGGGTAATGCCAGATCCCAGATATGATCCCGAAAAGGGTGTGGTGAGCATACGGAAACACATCATTGCGAGACTGGCGGGAAAACTTACTTCAAAATAAATACACAACGCCATTACGCCTTTCAATCTCCCCCCCTCTCACGAACTTCCCCGATAGATTGCAGCCACTGCCCTAAATGCGGCACACTTAAAACGGCCAGGTACGGTCTGTGGGAATGCTGTATACACAACCTACTGGGACACTGTCCTTCCAGTATATTCAGCTTCACTTCGGTGGCTCACCCTAGAGAAAACATATGAACTCCTGATCTTCCATTGCTCCTAGGCCTCCGGGTCACGGATGGTGGAGAGGGTTCTGAGGAAGTCTGCTCATCCACGGTTTCCCGGGAATAGTTCACAATTAGCCCTTGTGGCAGCAAAACGAAGCTCTTACAGTTATGGCTGAAGCCCACTCTCCCGTCAATCTCCGGGGTCATAAAGCAGCTGGAGGATTATCTCGTGCGGACAGACTGGAGACCGGAGGCGCAAGGAGATCCGACCCCAGGGGTTCTTCAGACGTTGGAGACCTTCATAGAATCGCATATTATGACAGAGCGATAGAAGCCCCTATGCAGAGGTTCAAGTATACCGATTGGTACTGTAGGGAGGGAATTGGGGCACGCTGGGGGAGCTTCGGTCTGAGGAAATTGGGCCTTAAGTATGGAGGTACCATTAAAGGACCATCGGGGCATGAGACGAAGGTAGGACGCAGTTGCACTTTAGTATTGTTGATATTTTCGTTTAATTTAATTTCTTTTTATACCCGTGTAAATTGATGTTTTTATCTGTAATGTATTATCGACTATTCAGGCACAGGCCCGGAGATTATGCAAATGTGTGACTTTGTCACTTATTACATGTCAGAGATATGTGTTTATGTTTTAAATGTTTGAAAATTGCAATAAAATTTGTTTAAAAAAAAAAAAAATATGATTCCTGACGTGTGCGTCGGAGTAGGTGGAAAAACATTATTATTCCATAGAGTGATCGCTCGTTTTTTTCTTATGGATGAAGGAGACGAGCCCCCCTTTTGTATAGTCCAATCACATACTGAGCTACTTTCCCTAGAAATACAATGGTATAAGTGGCTCGTTTGATCCTATTGGTCCTATAGTCGAGCCCCAAGGATCTAACCAATCACGTCTATGGTGACAGGGACGTTAATTGAGAATAACCATCAGAGATGCCTGATAGAAGGTGCTCTCGGATTGATTACTTATGTTTGGAACAACCAGCACGGTTGGCCAGTTTGACACCGTGTAATATGCAATTGCACATTGGGTATTATGCTTTGGTAAATGCCGTCCTTTCTGGATTGTTGGCAATACCATGTTTATTATGCCCTGGATCAATTAAGGACTTGAGCCAGGTCTTTTCTGCGTATAGAAGACATTTAGCTTCCCATAGCTCTTTAGGGCGATACATTTCAACTCTCTGTTTATCAATGAGATCAACCAATGATATATATATTTTCTTAGTGTATTATCAGTCTAGACGTGAAATGAGTGTAAACACCATGATAACTCCCATAGAGTGTTGCTCGCCCCCTCACTGGTTGAGGGAGTCGAGTCTTCTCCTCCTCTTTATAACCAGTCATTCATCGAGCTACTCTTCCCATAGAGATATAATGTATGCAGGGCTCCATAATCAATATTGGTCCTATAGGACGAGCCCCTCCTAAGTCAGCCAATCACGGTTGGGCTCGTGAACTTTTTTCCATGATAATTACATCACAGAGATGCGCCTACCATGGGCGCCCTCCCGTTTATATATCCCATCAGCACGCTCTGCTTCAGCGCATCGCGGGGTTATATCTTATCGGAGCTACTTTGCAGCTTATTTTCTTGTGTTGTTTTCCTTCTGCTCGTGGAGTATGAACATAGGGGAGTGCGGCTCGCTCCTGATGGTTGGGAGAAGTGAGCACACTCGTGTGTAAACCAATCGCGCCATATGTTTAAATGACTGGAACTGCTAGATCCACAGCGATTGGTTAGTTCCCGCTCCATAGGCTAACATGGCTGATCCGTCGCTCACACGCTCATTGGGTGGCTCAGCGCCCAATGAGCAGTGCTGAATTCTTTTAATATGAGGCTTTTCCTGCATTTTCTGTAATCACACCAATTCCTGAGTAGGCCGGTTTTCCGGCGAGAAACGCGTCGTGAGTGATTTTAACTTTTTGTATGTTTGCCAAGGGTGTACAACTTCTTATGAGATGTTTATTTATTAAACATTTTTTTCTTAACTCCTCGGATCACTTGGAGCTTTTTAAAATAGATGACGCCGGTGAACTCTATTTTTCTTTGGATGTTCTATTGTCCATTGCCCGCTGCCACATTTTTTGTGGTTTTGGAGTACGAGATCCACGGGCTGCCGCAGATGAACCTGAATTGTGTCCTGCATGTGCCTATGAGAGTTGTGCCTCTGAGGACTAGTCGCACAAACGTATCTAGGTAGTTCATACCTATCAGCGTATTTCACCAGCATCGATGTATTGACATACTTCACTATAAGGAGCGCCCCTCCGTGGTTTTCTTTCCCTTTCTTCACAGCAGGAGAGAAGGTAAAGGAGCACATGATGGAAACCTTTACATATGTTACAGAGGGAAGAAGGGAAAGCGAGGGGACAGATGGAACCCTATACATTAATGTTACAGGAGGGAGGAAGAAGGAAAGGAGGACATGATGGAAACCTTTAATATGTTCAGGAGGGGAGAAGGGAAAGGAGGACATGATGGAAACCTTTACATATGTTACAGTGAGGGGAGAAGGGAAAGGTGGAACATTTGATGGAAACCTTTACATATGTTACAGGAGGAAGAAGGGGAAAGGAGGGATGATGGAAACTTTACTTATGTTACAGTGGAAGAGGGAACAGGAGAGGACATGATGGAAACTTTACATATGTTACATGAGGGGAGAAGGGAACAGGAGGACATGTTGGAAACCTTTACCTATGTTACAGGAGGGAAGAGGGGAAAGGAGGACATGATGGAAACCATTACATTTTATGGAGGGAAAGAACGGGAAAGGAATGACATGATGGAAAACCTTTAATATGTTACAGGAGGGCTAGAAGGGAAAGGAGGACATGATGGAAACCTTTACATTTGTTAACAGGAGGAAGTCGGGTCAAGGAGGAGATGATGGCAAACCTTTACATATGTAACAGTAGGAAGAAGGGAAAGGAGGACCATGATGGAAACCTTTACATATGTTACAGGAGGGGAGTAGGGGAAAGGAGGACATGATGGAAACCATTTACATATGTTACAGGAGGGGTGAAGCGGATAGGAGGAGATGATGGGAAACTTTACATATGTTACAGGAGGGGAGAAGGGAATGGAGGAGATGAATGAGAAACCGTTACATAATGTTTACAGGAGGAAGAAGGAACACACAAGAAAAGCATAGCTCCCCGGCGCTCTTCTATTTTAAAACACCAGAAGATACATGGAGTTTTTCAGAAAAAAGATGTTTGTATACATAAAACAACTTCATAAAAAGGTCTAATTAAACCCTTCACAAACATAACAAATATAAAATCATAAGACGCGTTTCTCGCCGTTAAACCGGCGCTTACTCAGGAATTGTGATTACAGAAAATGCGGGAAAAATCACGTCATTAAAAAGATCCCGCACTTCTCATTGGGCGGCGGAGCCAGCAATGAGTGTGCGAGCGACAAAAAAGCCAGGTTAGTCTTATGGAGCATGGAGCCGCCCAATCGGCTACAAGTCTAACAGTTCAGTCATTCAAACAAATGGGCGCCGATTGGTTACCAGACAGATACGCATCCTGTTCACCCAGCCAGTCAGGGTGCGAGCTGCCACTACCCTATGTGTCTATTATTGCGGGCCGGGAGAGGGAGTCACATTAAAGTATAGAGCAAGGATTAGCCCAAAATAAGCTCAAAATAAAGCAACCCGCAGAGATACATTAGGCAGGCTGATGAGGGAATCTATCAACGGAGGGCACCCGAATCGGTATAGTTCTAAATGATACGGATAAGGGTCCCCAGTCTAGTTATAATAAGTTAGACTTATGAGAACGCATCTTTGAAACCCCCTATCGATGTATATTACCAATACTACTAAACCTCTTACGCGAGGAATAGCTCCATCAACAATAAAGAGACAGATGACAATCTCTACAAGTTGTCAAGTGAATGGACTCCTACCGCAGTAATGGTAACAGTGTGATAGACAATATCCAAGTACACATAGAATGGTATACGTTAGGGATCTCACTACGGGGCTATAGAAAACTATATATATATAAAGAAAAAAAGAGGGGATTAGACACTAATCCGTCTTGAAGAGACATAGTGTAGCCAAAAAAGACTACGGGCGATTGCCCGAACAAAAGTAACTCCATAAGGATACGGTATAGCACGGTGGTCAGATTGGCCATCGTGCTGATGTTCCATAACAACAATATTTAGTCTAAAAACGCTTCTATCCGCATTGCACTGGAGTTATTCAATGTATTTCTATAACATGGACCGGATTGGTTGGAACCCAGGAGGCTCGACTTCTAGGGCCAATAGAAAAACAAGCTACTTTCACCATGTATCTCTATGGGGAAGTAGCTCGAGATATGATTGGCTATACAAAAAAGGGGCCTGGCTCTTTCAGCCAATAAGAAAACGAGCGACACTCTATGGGAATTATAATGGGATTTTTCACACGCTTCGGTACTCGAGTCCGGAGCGTGTATAACCATCTCTACTTGTAATTTAACCTAGGGATAATACATCCAATGTGAGCTCGAAAAAAGGGAAGGAAAATAAACTGATCCATGCCTGTCTAAGAGACAAGGGGCAGATATAACAGCAATGGGCAAGATATATTAAAATTTTTTTAAAAGAACCCTTTTTATGATGTAATAAAAGTGTATATAAGAAAAAGGGGGATTGATCAACCCATAAACACAGAGGAAATTTCCTTAGTAAATCAACCCCATGCTTGTTCCCCCTTTTTAGGGTTATAGTCTGGGTTTAAAATCCAATAGGTTTCACCTTCTGTGAAGCTGAACTATTGGATTTTTTTTGGGGAAAAACCGGGTCTAAAAAGGGTTTTTCCAAAAGGGCGAAACTTGATTTGCATTTAAGAAGTGTGGGCTACACTCTGTTAATTCCCCCTGCGGGATCCAGGGCCAAACCCCCCTTTAAAGTTCCTTTAAGGGGTTTTTGGGCGCCCCCCCAATTTTTAAGATGGGGCACTTTTAAAAGATAAAAAATATTTCATTTTTCCCCCCCGTTATTTTGAGTTTTTCCTTTCTCGGGGATTAAAACCCCCTTTTGGTACAAAATTGGAATTCTTGCAGATAAACCCAATTTTCCAGACCCACAATTTGGAAAGCTCCCCCGGGTATACCGCCCTTCGGAGTTTTTTGGTCGTTGGCTTTGGGTTTTTCAAAAGATTTTTAAAAAAGAAACCCCTTTTCTAAAAAAAGGTTTTTGGAAAATTTTTCCCAAAATTTTTTTCGGAAAAAAAAAGCCAAAAAGGTGTTGTTTAAACTTTAAAAAAGAATATTCAAAAATAAAAAAAAGGAGGATAACAAATTTTCTTTGACCCTAACACCTCGTTCCCTTATTTAAAGGGAAAAAAACCCTCATTTTTTTTTTTTCCTTTTAAACAAAAATCTTTTTGAGGGCCCCCAAATTTTTTCCCCCAAAAGCATAAAAAAAAAAGGAACCCGGTATCCCCCGGGCGCTCGCTGGGGTTCCCAATTGTTTATGCTGGGAGATCAATATCGAAACAGTTTTACATCTAGCCCCAAAAGAAAGAAAGCAACAATATTAAACAGAATTTAAATGAAAAAGTAATTTTGTTATCTATATTTTGAATGCAGTTGCCACCCCAGTATGGGGGCCGCACTATACGACCCTTAATGGACTGAACGGGCATAGACCCTGTATAAAGCGAGGGGACCTCAAGAGGTGTACCCCGACACTTTTTTAATGTCTAATCAAGTTTTCAGCCTTTGAGAAAAACCCCCCAAAAGATCGGGTTTCCCCCCAATCAAATCCATAGGTTTCGCTTCTACAAAGCGGAAACCTTTTTGGTGTTAAAAACTCCAGACTTATACCCAAAAGGGATGAACGAAAGCGGGGAGTGATTTACTAAGGAATTTCCTTGATGTTTATTGGGTTGATACAATTCCCTTTTTCTTTATAACTTTTATTACATCTATATGGCTTCTTTAAAAGAATTGAAAAATATTTCTTGCCCCAGGGGCTGCATATCTAGCCCCTTGTCTTTTAGATCAGGCATGGATGAGTTATTTTCCCTTTTTTTTCATGAGTTCCGGGTTGATATATCCTGGGTTTAAAATTACAAGAGAGAGGGTTAACACCTCCGGATGAGTACCGAACGTGTGAAAAAACCCCATTATAACCCCCATAGAGTGTCGTTCGTTTTCTTATTGGCGAAAGAGCCGGGCCCCCCTTTTTTGTATGCCAATCATATCTCGAGCATTTTCCCCATAGAGATACATGGTGAAGTAGCTGTTTTTCTTTTGGGCCCCCTAAAAAGCCGAGCCTCCCGGGTTCCAACCAACCCGGTCCAGTTATAGAAATACAAGAATAACCCGTCATGCGGATAGAAACGTTTTTTGACTAAATATTGTTGTTATGGAAAATCAGCCGATGGCCAATTTGACCACCGTGCTAACCGTATCCTTATGGAGTTTCTTTTGTTCGGGCAATCGCCCGTAGTCTTTTTTTGGCTCATATGTCTTTTTTAAAAGGATTTGTGTTAATCCCCCTTTTTTTCTTATATATATAGTTTTCTATAGCCCCGTAGTGAGATCCCCTAACGTATACCATTCTTGTGTACTTGGTATTTTCTTCACACGACCATTTTGGGTAGGAGTCATTCACTTGACAACTTGGGATTTCATCTGTCTTTTATTTTTTGATGGGCTTTCCTCGTAAGAGGTTTGTAGATTGGTATATAATCGATATGGGTTTTAAAATATGGTTCTCATAAAGCCAATTACTATAACTAGCCCGGGGGCCCTTATCCGAAACTTTTTGAACTATACGTTTTGGGTGCCCCCGTTGATAGATTCCTTTATCAGCCCCCTAATGTTCTTGCGGGCCCCCTTTATTTTGAGCTTTTTTTGGGCTCCTTGCCTCTTTAAATTTAATTTACTCCCCTCCCGGCCCGCAGAATAAAAATAGGGAGTGGGAGCTCGCCCTGATGTGGGTGAAAGGAGCGTTTGTCTGGAAACCAATCGCGCATTTGTTTGAATGACTGAAGTTTAAATTTGCACGATTTTGGGCGGTCAGTCCATAGACTAAAATGGGTTTTTGTCGCTCGCACTCTCATTGGTGTCAGCCGCCCCCTGGAATGCGGGATCTTTTTTTTTAAATCTTTTCCCGGCTTTTTCTGTAATCAATTCCCGAAAAGGGCCCGGTTAGGCGAGAAACGCGTCGTTGTATTTTAATTTGGTTGTTTGGAAGGGTTTATTACCTTTTTTAGGGGTTGTTTATGTATTTTAAAAATCTTTTTTTTGAAAATCCTTGGATCTTCTGGGGTTTTAAAAAGAAGAGCGCCGGGAGCTATCTTTTTCTTTTTGTTTTCCCTTGGGCCCGCCCCCTGCCAAATTTTGTGGGGTTTTTTGGGAGAAATTTCCCCGGTGGCGATGAAAACCCGAATGGTGTTATACCGGTTTGAGAGTTGTGCCTCTATAAACTGCACAACTGTACTTGGTGAGTTTTCATTAAAAGTGTATTTCACCAACTCGTTTTGATTACTTCACTATAAGGAGCGCCCCCCCCTGGTTTTTTCTTTTTTTTCATGATACTGGGGGCTCTCCCTGGAGGGGTTCAGTTGGGGGTCGGCTCCCCTTATTTATATCCAAAATCAGAGGTTTGCCCCCTGATTGAATGCCAAAATGAATAAGGTAGCTTGGCCATTGTTGCTTTTTTGTTCAAAACTGCTTAAACGTATTTCACTATCAGAGGCTTTTTTTCTTTTAATATCCCGGGGAAAACCCCCTAAAAGGGCTTTTATCAGAATGGAAACTTTTGGGTAGAACCCCACAGAGAGAGAATATGTTACAGGAATTATGGACCGGAAATGAAATGATCACGTCCCATCTGATCGATAAGTATTGCTTTTTATGAAGGGAAAAGATAAACAAATGATGCATTTCAAAACCTTTGAAAAAAAAAGCTTCTAAGTGAGGCTCGCATAAACTCACACATGTTTTTTTCTTTTTTATTTGAAATTTTATATTATACCCCAAAGGGGTTGCTATTGTTTTCACACCGACATTTATGAATGACTCAACTTTTGTTAAAGATTGGGTCACTATTTTAGAGGAATGTTCTAACAGTTTGATCAATTTACTAATAGTAAAAAAAACAGCTTTAGTCAGTCAAATTACTAAAGAAATAGAGCAAATCTTTGTTGATTCAACTTTTGAAAAACACGAGATTAAGGAAGCTCAATATGAGAGTCACAAATGAGGCGACAAAATATGAGAACACGATTTTT
Organism: Phyllomedusa bahiana; assembly: GCA_025379985.1. NCBI lineage: Eukaryota > Metazoa > Chordata > Amphibia > Anura > Hylidae > Phyllomedusa > Phyllomedusa bahiana. The sequence continues at coordinate 188,340 of JAODAL010001239.1, read as the reverse complement.
TTGAGAAAAAAGGGTAAATACTTGAGGGATAAATACAAACCTATGAAAGTTGGGGACAGAACATCTGAAACTTTTACATCCCAAAAAAACCCCCCCAATATATCACACACTTCCATTACCTTACGTAATTATGAGACATCAAGAGTCGGTCAGATTGACCGTAGACCTAAAGCCACCTCTTTTTTCAATTCCAGATTCCATCATTCTAGGAATAGATCTAATGAGAGGAATAGTAGGAAGGGGCACAGTACCAATAATCAATTAGAGAAAAAGATCCAACCAATATCTACGTTAGCTATTGAAAAATCTAGGAGTCCGGTAATGTATGTTAATCTGGATCAGGGTACTGAAGAAATTGTTCCATCTAACTCGGTTCCCAAAATTGGACCCACCATAGATCTAGGACCCACCATAGATCTAGGACCCATTACTTTGTTAGATGTCTTGCCTGAATTAGAAGCTCAACATAATCTAAATACTGACCAAGGATCCACTAGTAACTGCATCACTCCTGATGTTATGCCAGAATCAGAAATTCGAGATTGTTTAGATTCTGACCATAGATCCACTGTGAGCCCTATCACTCATGATCAAGATCTTGAGTGTGAGGCTGACTCCCACTCGGGATGTATTCAGGAGAGTGGACCGATCAGGGATGTTGGCTTTGCTGATAATTCTGACATTCATCTTGTTCTGGGAGCAAGACCCAAAACAATTACAACCAACAAAGCAAGTAGTGCCGAAAATAATAAAAATAAGGTTAATCGAGAAAAACCTCTGGGAATCAAACCCACAATTGTCCCACTAAAAACCAATAGAGTAAAAGAAGATATCCCTGTTATTTCTGATTTGAGTACTCTATCCCAAAAAACCCTTTCTGAATTCGAGCAAAATTTTACCAGATTTATAACTATTGATACTAAGAAAGCATCTAATATTGTGGAAGAAAAACACTCAAATTCTGACCCTGAAACTTCGCCTACAATAGCCATGACTATCAAGGCCCAGAAAATTAGGGAGAGATTTGAAATATTGAAAAAGGAGTACAACTCTCCAAAACCTGAGATCAATAGACTTTTATCCTCCAGCCCATTACCGATGGGCTTTTCGCAAATTAGTATACACAATGATACGGAACTATCTTTCAACTTCACGGAGCTGGATTCCTCACAGGTAGCAAACATCAGTATAGGTCCAGATGGTACCACTACACCACTTTTTTTAGGGAATCCCCCCAAAAATACAAACCCACCATCAGGCATACCATCACTCAAGAAGGGGGGGGAAAAGAAAAAACGCACGAGAGGATGTAGGGCAGGAGCCACAAGAAAAAAGAGAAAAAATAGGGATGAAATAGATAATACAGCTTCAAATACTTCAGATCTAACCAAACTGGGTATTTTCAATCTCTCGAAATATTCTCTTTCAACTGGTGAAATAAATCTATTAGCAAAAGGCTTATCGTTCTGTCCAACGAACAATAAGATCAATCAATATGATTTATTCATTGACTTCCAGAGATTTGTCAGGAAACTAACATTAACCCGACATTTCCTGTTGAATCCTTATACTCCAAATATCAATGATTCCTCTGATGTAAAAATGAAAAAGGTTGAAATCAAAAGTAAATCCAGATTTTACCCAATACAATCCCAGGGTCATTTGCTAAAATCCTTCCAAGAGCTAGTGTCTGATGAGTTGCAAGGGATAATTCCGAGTGACAAACATTCCAATCTAAATAAGGCTGAAAAAGCTGCAATAAAAACTTTGCAAGATAATAATACGATCATTCTAAGAGCAGCCGATAAGGGTGGCGGCATCGTTATATTAGACCAGGAGCAGTATCAAAACGAGGCCAACAGAATATTGTCAGATGCTCTATATTATGAAAAATGTATAGGGGATCCCTTTCCCAGCGTGCAGAGTAATCTGCAGATTTTTTTAAATGATGCCTTCAGTAAGGGCATCATAAATAAAAAAGAAAAAAACTTCCTCTTTATTAATGAACCAAATTTTCCTTTTTTTTATTTTCTTCCAAAAATTCATAAGAGCTTGTCTACACCTCCAGGTAGACCTATCATATCCGGTATTAATTCCCCCACCAGTAACCTATCGCACTATATTGATTTATTTTTACAGCCACATGTAGTTAAATTACAGAGTTATCTTAAGGATTCGGGTCAACTAATCCAATTGTTGGCTGAAATGCCTCCTAATGATAATTATACTATCCTGACGTTAGATGTGACCGCCCTCTATACAAACATCTCCCACGATCTAGGAATAAGGTGTATAGAGGAAACCCTTTTATCTGATATAGAAATGCCTACCCAACAAAAGACCTTTATTAAGGAAGGGATGTACTTCATTTTGAACAATAATTTTTTCCTGTATAATAATGATACATACAAACAGATCCGTGGCACTGCCATGGGCACAAGAGCCGCACTGTCATATGCTAATACCTTTATGGGGTCTTTTGAGGCCAGATACATCTACCCCCACCCTCTTTATATGTATGTGGCACTTTATAAAAGATATATAGATGACCTACTGTTCATCTGGTCAGGTCCTCCCAGTTATATTGAAGACTTTGTCAACGATTTAAACAAAAATACTTGGGGGATCAAATTTACCTCCCAATCTAGTGGTACTAAATTGGAATTTCTTGACATTGATATATCTTTAGCCGAAGGTATATTCCAGACGGCCACTCACTTTAAGGGTGTAGATAGTAATAGCTACATCCATTTTAGGAGTGCCCACCATCCGCCGCTTGGAAGGGAAATATTCTTCCTTATGGTCAGTTTGCGCCGAATACGAAAAATTGTTCAAAGACTCTACATTTAAAAAGCAAGCCCTGTTCATCAAAACAAAGATTTATGAAAAAGGTTTCCCCTAAAATTTTTGGATGAAGCTCTGGAGAAAACAATGACACCTCCAACAACATGATTGCTTAGTGTATAGTATATAAAAAAGAATATGTTAACAACAAAAAAAAATACAGGAGAAAGACAAAGCTTCCTCCCCTGATCCACTCAATTCACTTCAGCATACCCTGATATTAAAGAGGGTTTTTTAAACAAACACTGGCACCAGGACAAATCCATAAAAAAGATGCCTTTTTTTGGGACCTCTTATCCCGGAACAACCACTAAACCACTGCTAATGTTTATAGACGGCTCCCAATATAAAAACCTAGTAGCCCCAAGCCAAACTGACAATAGGAAGACCCAACCCACAGAGAACCCGGTATACCCGGCAAGCTCTGCATAGCGGTCGTCGAATTGTTTTATGCTGCAGGAGCATCATAATACGAAACAATTTACATCTAAGCTCCACGAAAGAACGCTACATATATTAAACAGAATTAAAACTGTATAAGTAATATTGTTTATCTATATGATGAATGCAGTTGCCAACTCCAGAAGTGGGGCCGTACCATACGACCCCTCCACAAGAATTGAATGGGCCATAGAAGCCGTATCAAGCGAGGGGAACTCAAACAGAGTGAGAGCCCGTCACTTCTTAGAATGCCATAATCAAGATTTCATTCTTCTGAGAATAACCTATATACCAGGTTCCCAAATATAAATCCAATAGGTTACAGCTTCTACAGAAGCGTGAAACGCTATTGGATGTTTAAACTCCAGACAATATACCTAAAGGGATGAACGAAGCAGTGGAGTTGATTTACTAAGGAATTCCTCTGATGTTTGTTGGGTTGACACAATCTTTCCATTTTTTAATATACACTCTCATTACATCAATATTGCGCTCCTTTTTATATGATTATAAATAAAAATCCTGCCTAGTGGCTTGTCTATTATCTAGCCCCTTGTCTCTTAGATCAGACATGGATCTGAATTATATTTCCCTTTTTCATGAGCCACATTTGGATGTCATTATCCTTATGGATTGAATTGCAAGTAAATTGTTTTACACACTCCGTAACTCGAGTACCGAAGCGTGTTAAAAATCCCATTATAATTCTCATAGAGGTGTTCGCGTCGGCTTTCCTCTTGGCTGAAAGAGCCATGCCCTTTTTGTATAGTCCAATCAGATCTCGAGCAACCTCCCCATAATATACATGGTGAAAGTAGCTCGTTTTTCTATTGGCCCCTAGAAGTTTGAGCTCCTGAGTTCCAACCAATCCGGCTTCATGTTATAGAAATAAAACGAATAACTCCAGAGAATAACCGGAAAGAAGCGTCCTTCTACTCAAATATTGTTTGTTTATGAAACAACACCAGCCCACGATGGCCCAACTTGACCACCGTGCTACACCGTATCCTATGGAGTTATTTAGATCGTGCAAATGCCCGTAGCCTCCTTTCATGGCCTACAAATATTTCTCTAAAACTGACTAGTTACTAATCCCCTTTTTTTTTTTTTTTATTTTTTTTCTTTTTATATAAATAGCCCCAAGCCTCCGTATTGAGAGTCCTTAATGTACACCAATTTAAGATTACTTAAGATATTGTCCATAACACGTAACCATTTACAGTGACAAGAGCCCAATCCACGTTGACAACCTTTAGAGATTGCATCTTTCTCTTACTGCTGATGGACTATCCCCATAAGAGGTTCAGTAGTATTGGTAATATATATCGATATGGTCTTAAATAGAGTTCTCATAAGCCTAACTTTACTATAACGAAGACGGGTGACCTCCCCTATCCGTAACCATTTAGAACTATGGCCGATTCGGGTGCCCTCTGTGATAGATTTCCGCTACAATCAGCCTGCCTAATGTATCTCTGCTGGTTCTATTATTTTGAGCTACTTTGCCTCTATACTTTAATGTGACTCCTCTCGTGGGACAACAGGCCCCGCAGAATAACAACATAGGTAGTGCAGCTCGCTCCCGTGCTGGCTGGGTGAACAGAGCGTATCTGTTTGGAAACCAATCGCGCCATCTGTTTTATGAATGACTGAAGCTGTTAGACTTGCAGCGATTGATCGCTCATACTCCATAGACTAACATGGTTCTTTTTTGTCGCTCGCACTCTCATTGGCTGGCTCCGCCGCCCAATGAAGAAGTGCGTGATTTTTAAATGACTGTTATTCCCGGCATTTACTGTAAACAACAATTCCGTGAGGTAGCCGCCGGTTTTTACGTCGAGAAACGCGTCTTTCAGTGATTTTAACTTGTGATGTTTGTGAAGGGTTTATACCCTTTTTTATGAGCTGTTTAATGTATTAAACATACCTTTTTACTGAAAACATCTTGTATCCCCTGGGTTTTAAAAAAGATGAGCGCCGGGAGCTATCTTTTTCCTTTGAGTTCCTATACCAGTAATCGTAGCGCTGACGGCCCGCGGCGGCCTCTCAGCAATACCCGGCCGTCATCGGGCCTGTCAGCGCTACTATTAGCAGACCTGGGCATCGATGCCCGCGGGCCGCATCCACGAGCTGGAGGGTCAGGATCGGCCCGCAGGCCGAACTTATTTCCCATTCCTGCAACAGCTTGTGCTGGCCCTACTCAGCAGGGGGCATAATCTATGTGACAGGTTCTCTTTAACTGACAGCTCTCTCCCAATAGACAAACATGGGAGAGAGCTGTCAGTCAAGCTGAGGGGGCTGGGAGAAGCCGCACATCGGACTCCTCTCTCCAGGGCACAGCGCTTTCTCCCCCACATCTGGGTCCGCTTCACTTGGTGTTTTACCCGGGAACGCCGCAGCATTTCAGGGTAAAACGCACATGGTTGGGATCGGGTAACCTGCAGCTATTTCATGCTGCCAATTGTTCGGGCAACATAAAGTAACTGACCGGTTCCCTTTAAGCAAGTGTGGCTGACATCTAGGTAGATAAAATCTAGCTATGTCACAACCTGTCACATTGAACATGCTAGCTTGTCGGCTGGCAGCATTTTTGAGCAGGAAGAGCTGAGCACAGTGATCTATAATTTTATAATGAAAGATTTAGTAGAACATGTATGCTTATTTTGGGTCAAGGAGTCCAGTGGGCAGTGTAATAAGGGACGGACAGCCTTTCTTGTATGAATATAAATACAGATATGGCTGTCAATCACTGATAAGACCGCCTACTTGGCTCCTTGAACCAGAATAAGCAGAGATTTAAATGAATAAAATACGAGTTCTACTGAAACTGCTGTATAAGGGTATGTTCACACAACATTTTTGCAATGACGCAACAACGTACGCCCAGCAAATACGATAAAATAATTTGTCAAGCCCAGCAGTCATTGAGTGCTGTGAAAAAGCATTGCCATGGTCCAGGCGACAATGCATTTACAGACGTATCTCTCGGCATGTACTGTGTGCCAGTAAAAAGTGACCCGTCATTACTTGGGCATCAGAAAAATGCACAGAGTAAAGAGCTGCCTCAGGCCATTTGTGTGCTGAAAGTACACACTAGCAAGCGTGTACTTTCAAAGGGGCTAAACACAGCTTATTACGGCACGTACCTGTGTGCACTGCAATACACTGTGAACATACCCTTACATGCTGCCAGCAAATCAGATTGCATGTTCAATGTGACAGTACCAAAAGGGATTTTTTCCATAGACCTTTCCCTCCTATCCTGTGGATAGGTAATTTAGTGTCTGATTTCTGGGACATCCCCCAAGTCCCTGCCTTTCCACTGGGCTTGTGCAGAGAGGAAGTCTTGGAACTGAGCAAGGTTTGATTTTGTGCTCTGCTGCTCCATTCAAAGTCTATGGGACTGATGACGAGGGCCGGGGACAGTGCTTGGCTTGGCTAGATGGTCTTTTTGACCTTGAATTAAGCAGCAGTGGAGTTGTTTAGCCACTGCTCTGTCAAAAGACTTCCTCCTTGTACGCATGTAGTGAGGGTGCATGGAGACTCGGGGCCCAGTTTGGGTAATTTGGGGAGTTTTCAGGGATGGAACCCTCAGTGATTAGAAAGTTATCGCCTATCTTGTGAACAGGTGGCAAATGACTGTAGTGGAAAAACCCGTTTAATGGATCCTGGTCTCGATTAGGTGTGCACAATTAAAACTCGGTCTTGCACAGTATGGTGAGAATTTGACAGAATGGGCTTTTGTTGATTACACAGGTTTGGTTACAGCGTCTTAGACAGTGGATTGTGTTTCTCATTGATTAATTTCTGTTTTGATCAAATTACATTAATATCTGTTCATTAGTCTTAGTGTAGATTCACACAGCGTATAGCTGATATACGCCTGCTGTTATAAGTACACGCTGCCCAGTGCATAATCCTAAAGCGCTCCGCCCTGTCCCCCATTCATTACCCACTCCTTTTCCCGGATGCATCAATTCTTTCTCCAGGCACACGGTATGCACTGGGGAATACGCTGTGGAATCATTGGTGTCAGTGAGTGCTATGATTTTACCGGATTTTCGAAACTTACTTGGGGTGCATTGCAGCCTAATAACGCCCCGAAGTGCACCCAGCAAATTTTTTCGCTTCTCCTCCTAGAGACTAAGATTGGGGCTACTGGGTGCCCCATTGGCACTTGAAGTTGGTTTCTGATTCCTGTATGCATCTTTAAGGGGTTGTCCAGCTTCTCAAAAAAACATAATAGGCAGCAAGTCTTATAATCGCCATCCGGTTGCTGATTCCAGCACTGTGGTGGTAGTCACGCGCCACTCAATTATATCATTGAAGGATGATGGAAGTAGAGGTATGTGACCGGCGCTGTCCACGTTCATAAGTAGAAAAAGAAAGACTGGAGAGACGCAGCAGAGGAAAGGGAGGCTCATGAGCTGCCTATTAGGTTGTTTTTTTTTTTAAGGATCTCAACAGCCCTTCATTTTTCTGTGCCTAAAGCCTTATGCTACATGTACACGGCAATTGTGAAATACCATTGGATTCCGTTATAGAATCTGATCAGTATTTTACAATTGGTTTTTGTTTGTTTCTTTGTGTGGATTTTGCGGTCTGTTTTTGGATTTTGGCCGGCCCATTTACTTGGAGCAATACTACCCTGTTTTCCTGAAAATAAGACCTAGTGCATTTTTATGCAATTCAGAGTTTGGCTGCTTATGCTGATGTTTGTGATGAAATCACTACAGCATATTAATACATGTTGATGTTTTGTCAAACAATAAATGTGAATTATTGTTCATAGAAAAAAAAAAAAAAAACACATCCCCAAAAATTAATTATTAGCTCGTCTTTAGGAGCAAAAATTAATATAAGACTGGCTTATTTTCGGGGAAACGGATTATGTAACATGGTCTAATTTTTTTTTTATTTGAAATCCGTCCTCAGAAAATCTGAGCTGTGTAGACAACAGTTTGGATTTTCTATAGAGCTCTGTGGTAATGATTTAGATTTGGACCATAAACCAGTCCTGTGTAGACATGGCCTAAGCCAGGGGTGTCAAACTGCCGGCCCTCCAGCTGTTGGGAACTACAACTCCCATCATGCCCACTGTTATAAAATTATTTCAATTTCATGATGGGAGTTGTAGTTTCCCAACAGCTGGAGGGCTGCAGTTTGACACCTGTGGCCTAAGCATACTAAATGTACATTTAACAATCACCTGATGTTACTGTAGAATTAGAAACGTTCTCATTCATTCCTGTCGGCATCTCTTGAATTTTTTTTTTCTTTTGTGCTGGTTCTGATTAATCTCTGTGCTCTGCTGGATCTAGACAGAAGGGTTATGCGCAATCAGATTTTAAATATAAGTTTAAATTGCAGACTTTACTGTTGGGAAAATCCAGTGTGGAAAATGGGGCAGTGACCTGAGGCATCCCCCCCTCCCTCACACTGATTTTCATATCCATATTAGAAAAAACTGCATAATTTTCCCAAAGCTGAGGAATTTCCACTAAAATGAATATTACGTAGTTTGCCTGTTAAACAAAGAAAAATACCAGCTCGCCTCATCAAAAAAAACGGGATGCCCGGATCAGTGGTGAAACCAACCACAGATATAATCATAAATAGACAAAAATGAGTCCAGCTTCCCTTAAAGGGGTTTTGCCACCATGTAATGTTGACGTGGGAACCTCCAAAATGGGTATTTAATCACTTTTCTAAATATATGTGATTAAAAAAAGTGAAACTCTGAGGGGCTACAGCATTTCCACCCCCCTTGGTTACCACAAAGCTTCCCCTAGTCACGACCCAGGAGCTGAAAGGCTGCGCTTGCGTGTAATCACTTCTTATCTGAAAGACAGGCAAGAATGAATGGTCTTTTAAGGCCCCTGGGTAGCAATATGTTTTCTTTTTTTATACAGAATAACTAGCGTAGTGTTATTAGATCCCTGCTTTATCTGATGAAAAAGCTTTTAATCTGCTGTTTAGAATAGGTGTTTCTTTTGTATACAGAATTCACAAGTTATAGTTTGATTATTTGAGTGAACATGTCACAGGACCCCCTTATGCAGCTCTGTGCTCTGGATGTGTGTGTCTGTGTGCAGCTCTGTCTCTTGCTGCGTGATTTTTTTACATTACTTAGCTTCTTAGCAGATAAGGTTTCTCTGACAGTGCCGGTCTATGAGGCTGTGTCTTGCTGTATTGAATCCACTGTTGACTGTTTATTAGTTCACTTAAGTTTTGAGACGCTCCCTTTGGATTCCTCACTTCCCCCCTCCCCTCTCCCTTTTCTCCCCGCAGCTTCATGACTCAGTGTGATTTGTTGACATCTTGCTCTCATACTGAAGGTCAGTACTTGGTCTGGTGGCAAATCCCCTTTAAATAATTCAACAATTTATTGTAGCCAAAGTTAAAAGGGGTACATGGAGCAGAACACACAAGACCTCAAATAAAGCACTCTTGTGCGTTTCAGGCTGCGAGCCCTTAATCTTAAGCATAGCGAAAAGACCTAGACATATATACCCCCTAAACTAACAGGTAATTATACACACATATGAAGTAAAAATGAACCACACAAAAGAAACCTCAGAAACTAGTGGACTTGATTATTCACAAACGTTGCAAAATATTTATTTCTTATCCAATTTTTCAGGACACACGTAATAAAACTTCATAATATTAGAAAGTCAATAGTGGTATACTTAAGTGTAAGTCCAATTTTTCTCGACGAGTTCAGCTCATTAGAGTAGCAGAGGAGATGTAGACAAAGATCGAGCAACACACTTGGATAGCGACGTTTCGAAGGCTCCGCCTTCTTTCTCAAGCTCTCTAAACAGAACAGGAAGTATCAGACGATTATTAGGCTTAGTGGCCAAAGTGAAAACTACAGGACTTAAGAATTATTTAAAAAAATACTGAAAGTGATATGGAAAATTTAAAAAAAATAACCAAAAATTCCTAAAAAATGTGTTTAACATAAAAATATGAGTTAACCAATAAGTCATTTTTTTATGACACATTCCCTTTAAATATTTTGTAGGAGATCGTGTTCCCACCATGAAGATCCAGAAAGCTTCATGATTTAGGAGTTTCCTTATATCAGCCCCACAAACTGGAATGCAGTTTTTTAAGAGTAATGTTACGTCAAATATTCCTACACTTCCTATGACAAAATAAACATTTGTGTGACCATAACCCTAGTGAGCCTCCTGACCCTGAGCCTCACTCCTCTTACTGGTGAAGCACATGGCTTTATGTTGCATTGAAGGCTCTAGTACTTTGTGTAGAGGAACCTTTAGGGGCCGTTCACACGGCTTATTTGGCCGCGGATTGGCGCCGTACTGAGCGCCGGATTTGCGCTGCAGTACGGCGCCAATCCGTCGCTGTAATTACGGTAATCCTCAGTTCTCATAGAGAACAGTGGATTCCCTCGCACCTCCCCGCTCGGCGAATCCGCCGGGCGGGGAGAAAGTCACCTGCACATTATCCAGGCGCAATACGCGCCGTGGATAATGCAAGTCTATGGGGCTGGCGAGCCGCGCACCCGCCCCTTATTCAAGCCGGAATTGCGAGCGCAATCCGGCCTTAAAGGGGTTGTGTCATTTCATTTAATGGCCTTCAGAATAAGGGGACATTGAAAACAAGCAACTTTGCAATTGGATGTCATTTGCAAAGCTGTCTCTTGTTTTCACAGTATTCCTTATCTTCTGTTTCTGTAAACAAACTTCTCCAGTGCAGGTCAGATCTCATCTCCTTGCATTTCATTAGCTGAGGGCTCTAATAATTTACATTCTGTTCAGCCCCCGGACGTGAACAATTTCACTCTACATAGTTAGCTGCCTCCTCATTGACACTGCAGCTGTCTCTATAATCAGAAAACAGCAGAATTGTGCTCGGTGCCTTAATGCTCCTGCGTGTAAGTGACAGAAAAAAATTTCACTCTATACAGCTAACTGCTCCTCATTGACTCTGCAGCTACTGCTAGAATCAGAAAACAGAATTGTGCCACAGTGCCTTAATGCTCCTGCGTGTTGGTGCCTTATGTAAACATGAAGGGAGTCGGATCGTTGCTGGATTCAACTGTAGCAACTGTCCAGCTGTGAGAGATCAGTGCGGAGGTCATGGACGACTGTGTAGACTGAATGCAGGTATGTAAACAGCTCGTACAAAAAGTAAGACTGCATAGTGAGCGGACATGTGGGGACACACACACACACACACACTGGAGCCAGCATGAACAGTGAAGCATGATGTCATCCCTTTTCAGTTAAGAAATGCCCAGCTGGGAGGGGAAGAAACGCACCTGAATTTCAGGAAATGAGAGGATCAAGCTTCAAGAGAACAGCCCAACTGATGAAGTGATCCATCCTCTTTAACCCCTTAACGACCCTGGACGTATGAGTCAAAACATAACGGAAACCCTACATGTGTGGTATTGCTGGATGCGTAACAATCTGTAGAATACAGATAACACATTATATTTACTGAAGATTGAACGCCGTAAAAGCAAAACACCCAGAAACATGGCGAAAATACGTTTTTTTTCACAATTTGTCACACTGGGAATTTTTTGGCGGTTTCCCAGTATATTCTATAGTACAGTGAATAACACCATTAGAAAGTACATCTTGTCCCGCAAAATAAAAGCCCTCATGTGTCTATGTAGGTGGAAAAATAAAAAAGTTATGGCTTTCAGAAGGCGAGGAGGGAAAAACGAACGTGTCACCAAAAAAAAAGGCCGGGTCCTTAAGGGGTTAAAGACAATTTAGATTTTTTTTGGGTTGCAATAAACTGAAAGTTACTACATTTGTATCAGGAAAAAAAATGGCATCTGCCTTGCTTGCAATACTTGATAGATGAGTGTGTGTGATGATTCTTGTAAAAAAATAGTCCACGATTCTAAGGACAACAGATGACTTTATGTTTGGGTATTCACACTGAGGTGAGGTTACAAAAAAAAGCCAGCTAGTGCATTTTGCTTTTTTGTTGTTGTTTGAAATAAAGTTTAGTTTAAAAAAATGAAGAAAAAAAATGGACTACATTTCCCGACATGCTGCGTGTGACGTCATCGACAAACAGCGGAAAGAGAAAGTAATGTGCAGGCGCCCCGCCCCTAGCGCTAGGCCCCGCCCACGGTGAATCAGGATACGCGCCGGCAGTTATCGCAAGTGACTCGTTTCCTCTTCGGCAGAGAAGAGCCGCAGTGACAGGCCCGCGTCAGCAGGGAGCAGATCTCCTCCGGCATCCTGACTCAGCTTCCGCTCCCTTCCTCAACTGCTCCATGGCATTGAAGAGAATACAGAAAGTAAGTGCGACCGGGGAAAACAATGGAGGCCGCCTGCTATGAGGCTCTGTCATCTCCATCCATCTCACTCCAGGCACCACACCGCTGGAGCGCCCCCTAGCGGCGGAGCATCGGCGATTGTCCCTTCCCCCATTATACAGTCAGTGAGGCTTCTGCCCCCATTAGGACCTCGCCTTCCTTGCTGTGGATCTCATGTCTGTAGGAACGGTGGCTCCTTATTGGGCACCGTTCACATTGGCTCTCTATCCCTGTAATCACGCAATCATCTGAGAGGTGATCCACAGTAACGACACCTCAGCTGTGACCATGGTAGATTATAAGGCAGTATGGGGGAACGAGGGCTGTCTCATCAGGGGGAGATGAGGGGCCTGTCCTCCAGTCCTCCCTCCATTACCCTGCGTGGAGACCCTCTGCAGGACTGATCCTTTATATTAGGCACCATTCACATTAGTCCTTTATCTTGGTATTCACACAACCATCTGAGAGATGATCCACAGTAACGACACCTCAGCTGTGGCAGATTGTAAGACAGTGTGAGGGATCGCGGGTTGTCTCATGAGCACATACTAAGGCTGCGTTCACACGGCAAAGACAAAATACCGGTCGGATTTCCCTTTTTTGGCACGCAGGGGGAAGCCGTTTATTTGCGGATTCAAGCCCCTTCGCACCCTCGTGTTGTCCCCGAAAACCGGGCGGAAGAATGAACATGTTCTAAGTTTTTTGGAACACTGGCAGTGTAAAAAAACGTCCGGCAGACAATCCATGCAATGGGGACGGCTGCACGGATCTTCTATTTAAATCAATGTAAAAGGTTGACAGTCGCTTTACAGACTGTTTCCAAATCCGAAAACCGACTGAAAACCTGTGCCGTGGGGACGAGCCTTAAGGGCAGGTTCACGCGGCTGATTGTTCAGCATCCAAGTCCGCTTCACATCCTCACCTGAATGCCGCCGCCTCGTGCTGCAGTTTTCAATGATTTGATGAGGTCTTTTAGGTGGTTCTCAGCTGTTTTCTTTCCATACAGATGACTTGGCGGCATTTTACTAGTAGAAAACACCTTAAGGTTTGACCTCACTTATCGCTCAGTGATGAAAATAAGGGAGTAAACCAGGTGTAAAAACCATGTTGTGTGAGCTCGCTGCAGTGTTACAGAGGAAGCAATGACAATCCACTGGAGGCATTTATCAGTCACTTTTGACGCTATTTTGGGGGCAGAATCCTCTCCTAAACAGCCGTGTGAACATACCCTTAGGCTTTGTTCACACGGGGAAATTTCGCTGCGCATTTCCCTGCGTAACTACGCTCTAATACGGGGGAGATGCGTGCCAAAATTACGGTAATCCATAGTTCACATAGAGGACTATGGATTACGCCTCCTCTCCCTGCTCGTACAATACTATCGTATTGTACACGCGGGGAGGTAAGTGACATGTCAATTACTTGCGGTGAATACGCGCCACAAGTACTGACTGTCTTTGGGGCCAGCAGCGTACTGTATGTGCCACAGTACATCATATGAACATACCCTTAGGGGGCCGTTCATACGGCTTATTTCGGCGCGGAATGGTGCCGTACTGCGCACCAGATTTACGTTGCAGTATGGCGCCAATCCGTCGCAGTAATTACGGTAATCCACGGTTCTCATAGAGAACAGTGGATTCCGTCGCTCTTCTCCGCTCGGCGAATCCGCCAGGTGGGGAGAAAGTCACCTGCACATTATCCAGGCGCAATACGTGCCGTGGATAATGGAAGTCTATGGGGCCGGCGGGCCGCGCCCCCGCACCCGCCCCTTATTCAAGCTGGAATTGCGAGCACAATCCGGCTCACAATTCCGGCTTGAATAAGCCGTGTGAACCGGGGCTTAGGGGAGATGAGGCCTTCTCTGAGGACCTCCCTCCAGTAGCCCGAGTCAAGACCCTCTGAGTCCCCCGGAGCCTGAGCTATGTGTAGGACTGGTCAGAGACTCTCCGAGGACTGTTATACATGATCACAGCGAGTCCTCCAGAGCACGAGCCCCCAGGTATGTATGATATCACATACAGAGATAGGAAGCAAGGGACACAATAAAGGGTGACCTTGTCTCAGGACCTTTTTCTGTAATCCTGAGTGGAGATGGCCCTCGGAGAACTGTAAGGCCATGTTCACACGGCTTAATTGTGGGACGTAATTACGCCCCGCAATTACGCCGTGTGGGCGGGAGCGGGGGAGTGAGCGGGGGGCCGGCACTTCGCCGGCCCATAGACAATCACTGCTAGCGGCGCGTATACGCCACTAGAAAGTGACATGTCAATTATCTCCCCGCCCGGCGGCTTCGCCGGGCGGGGAGAGGAGACGTAATCCATAGTTCTCTATGAGAACTGTGAATTACCGTAATGAATGGGCCGTTTTCGGCCCGTAATTTGCGCACTCCGGCGAGTAATTACGGGCCGAAATACGGCCCATTTTAAGCCGTGTGAACATGGCCTAATACGTAGTCCAGCCTGGTCCCCTCTGGAACAGGAGCCCATCAAATATAAATCTGGATCCCGGTATATAACATGGCCGCTTCACCACTATAGGAACAGTAGCTGGGAAATAAACACAGAGACGTTCTAGACAAATGTTATTGCACACAGTGATGGCACAGCACATGATGAGGCCTAAACTATAAGTCGTCATGAAGGGCTGTGGCACATAGTAATGTCACAGAATAGAGATCATAAACACACGGAAGTTAGAGGAAAAAGTTCTTGCACACAGTGATGTCATAGACCAGGGATCACAACAGTTTAGAAAGGGCGTCTCGCACACAGTGATGTCACAGTACATGATGATAAACCGTGAGAAGTCATGAGGGGCAGTGGCACATAGTGATGTTACATAATAAGGATAACAGAAAAGGCTTCTAGCACACAGTGATGTCACAGATATCATAAAGAGCTGTGGCACACAGTGATGTCACAAAATAGGGTTAGCAATGGTGTAGAGAATAGTTCTAGGAGAAAAGAAGGTTTTCTAGCAATCCCATAAATTTGAGACTTTGTTCCATAACAAAAATGTAACAAAAGCGATACCCAAGTAACTTCAAGTGAAGGATTAAAACTGCTTACGCATTTCAGACTGTTGTTCAGCCCCTAGTCCTAGCCACACTCTATTAAATACATGCGCAATCTAAATAGCCTGTGTGTAATTATACCAAGAGAAACGCCTGATAAGCCAACCCATAAGGGTCAGAACACAGCAAATAATGTATATCATATAAAACAGAAAATGGTTCTGGCACACAGTGATATCACAGTATATAACTCTAAACATTTAAATGTCATGAAGGGCTGTGGCACATAGTGATGTGACAGAATAGTTCTAGAAAATGGCTCTCGCACACAGTGATGTCGCAGAGTAGTGGCTGCAATGTTCTAGAAAATGGTTCTCGCACACAGTGATGTCGCAGAGTAGTGGCTGCAATGTTCTAGAAAATGGTTCTCGCACACGGTGATGTCACAGAGTAGTGGCTGCAATGTTCTAGAAAATGGTTCTCGCACACAGTGTGTGTCGCAGATTAGTGGCTGTAATGTTCTAGAAATGGTTCTCGCACACAGTGATGTCGCAGAGTAGTGGCTGCAATGTTCTAGAAAATGGTTCTCGCACACAGTGATGTCGCAGATTAGTGGCTGTAATGTTCTAGAAAATGGTTCTCGCACACAGTGATGTCGCAGAGTAGTGGCTGAATGTCTAGAAAAATGGTTCTCGCACACAGGGATGTCGCAGAGTAGTGGCTGCAATGTTCTAGAAAATGGTTCTCGCACACAGTGATGTCGCAGAGTAGTGGCTGTAATGTTCTAGAAAATGGTTCTCGCACACAGTGATGTCGCAGAGTAGTGGCTGAAATGTTCTAGAAAATGGTTCTCGCACACAGTGATGTCGCAGAGTAGTGGCTGCAATGTTCTAGAAAATGGTTCTCGCACACAGAGACGTCGCAGAGTAGTGGCTGCAATGTTCTAGAAAATGGTTCTCGCACACAGTGATGTCGCAGAGTAGTGGCTGCAATGTTCTAGAAAATGGTTCTCGCACACAGTGACGTCGCAGAGTAGTTCACAATGAGTTCGTGGACCCGTATTTCTTGGAATACAACTTTTCTTTATTATAAACAATAGCTTTCTTAAAACGTTTCAGTTAAAAGCATTGCATATAGTACAGTCATGGCAGACTAGTAGCGTATGTTGCACAGACAAATAGGTAAATACCTTCCATAGAGCTTAGAAGCGATCATTAGATGAGGAGCAGCATGGACAACCGGCCGGGTGAACGCCGCAAGATGCAACGTTTCAAGGGATCAACGCCCTCTCTCAAGCATGCGTGTTCTAGGTTTGCCTTCCCTTTATATGCATATTAACCCTTTCTGGTTAACCCTTGGTTAAACAAAAAGAAATTATTTTAAAAACACTTTGAAACTCAATTCTTCATTGAGTCCATTCGGGCTTTTGGAATCAAGAGACACTATCCAGTATGTTTCCCTTTTTAGTAACTGTATCTTAATCTGATCTACATTGTTTCCTTTAACACTATCAACAATACACCATTTCAAATCTGATACATTATGTCTTTGCTCAAAAAAATGTTTTGCTACAGAGGTTTCTCCGTAGCTTTTACTTGTACCAGCATCAACCTCCTTTGTCTGTTCTTTTTTTTGTTTTTGTTGTCTGTAGTTACTAAAAAGGGAAACATACTGGCAGGACTACCTTGTTCTGCCCTCAGCCAGGGGGGCAAAAACTATGTGACAGGTTCTCTTCAAGGGAAAAGAACAATAGAAGCTGCGTCCAGATGTTGCTTTTCATCTGTAGTGTTTTTGGGCAGTGTACACACAGTGGGAGGAATACACTGAACCTTGTATGCCGCGTTTTAAAAAAAAATCAAGACATTTTGGTGGAAGGGAATTTTACTTTTTGTTTTCTATTTTTTTCAGCTTTTTATCATGGTTTTAAAAGTAACTAGAAAACAGTGTGGAGTTTCTTGTGAGGGACAGCTTCTTCCAGGCCGACACTTTGTCAGAAGTTGGTGTCCATTATGGCGCATGCCTCAGATGCAGCACAAAATAGTCTAAAATCTGTCTAAAACTCCAGATACATGTGGCGTAAGGCATGTATGCCTGTATCCTGGCGCAGTGGCCATAGTAAACGTGCCCCATTGTGTGTATGGTGGAGGTTAACGCATAGTTGCCAACTTTTGAAAATGAAAAAGCAGGAGATTTTAGACGGCGTAGTGCGCCGCGGCAAAAATTTGCATGGACACGCCCATCTTTCCGGTATGCCACGCCCCTTCAAAAAGCCACACCCACTCCACCTAACTGCATAACGGCTTTGGAAGAAAGCCAGGTAGATGCCCTTATAGCCAGGTAGTAACCCCCCATAAGCAGGTAGTGCCCCTTACAGGCAGGTAGATGCCCCCTTGTAGCCAAGTAGGTGCCCCCCTTTGTTAGCCAGGTAGGTGCCCCCCTCTGTAGCCAGGTAGGTGCCCACCTTTGTTAGCCAGGTAGGTGCTCCCCTTTGTTAGCCAGGTAGGTGCCCCCCCTTTGTTAGCCAGGTAGGTGCCCCCATCTGTTAGCCAGGTAGGTGCCCCCCTTTGTTAGCCAGGTAGGTGCCCCCCTTTGTTAGCAGGTAGGTGCCCCCTTTCTTAGCCAGTAGGTGCCCCTCTGTTGCCAGGTAGATGTGCCCCTCTGTGCCAGGCAGTGCCCCCAATAGCTAATAAAAATAAAATAATAAAATTCACTTACTCACCAGGCTCCTGCAGCACGGACAGCTACGGGACGATCTCCTCAGCGGCGCAGGGGGAAGTGAGAGCAGCCGCGCGTCACTCCCCTGCAGCCGCGCGTCACTTCCCCTGCGCCGCTGACCTGTATGTGCGGCGCACACACCGGCGCCGGACATACAGGGGGAGGAGGGAGCGATCCCTCCTGCCTCCTCCCTGCACAGCGAGACTCCGGGCGGGTGAAGCGGGCGCAGTGGCCGCTTCACCCGCCTGTAGGAACGGGCCGGCGGCGCCAGAGTAGCGCACCAGCGCTACTCCGGCGCCGCGGCCAATTAAAGAGCCCCCGCCCCCAGCTGGCGGCGGGGGGAATTCCAACACCCCCCGGAGGGCGGGAGGGGACCCCAAATAGCGGGACCCCCCCCCCAAAAACGGGGGAGTTGGCATGTATTGGGTAACGCTGTCCGTCTAGCCCACAGGTGTCAAACTGGCGGCCCTCCAGCTGTTGGGAAACTACAACTCCCATCATGCAGTTTGACACCCCTGGTCTAGCCCATGATATTGTTAGGCCCCTGGCTGAGTCACCAGTGACTCCCTGTGTAGGCTGATGTTTAGAAGCTTGGTCTATGTGTGTACCAGTAGCCATAGCAGCTGCTATGGGGCCCATAAGTGAAAGCGGTTGTCTCACTACAAGGATTGCTTTTTATGTTAAAGATCTTGCAAAAACAAGTCACTTTGCAATACGTGTCCATTACCAGTGTCCTACCTATTCTGAGATATGCCCTCTTGTATGGGCTGCATCAGCTCCTCAGGTCGCTATAGCTACAGACCTGTTTGATCTCTCCTGATAGGCTGCCAGCACTGGTTGCTATAGCTACAGACCTGGATTCTACTGCAGCCTAGTAGAAGCCAATAAACACGCCCATATAATCAAAATGAAAACAGGATGAATCAATGTAGTGAGACAACCCCTTTAAGGGGGCCTCTACTGTACACGTATATTTGGACTATAAGGTCAATAACAAGTTGGTGACTTTCTGCTGCCTTCTTACTACTGTGTGGGTACTCTGATGTATGGCACTTTGTGACACCGTTGGAGGGGTCACCAGGCTGTTTCACAGAGTCTTCTCTTCACAGCCAGCTTCAGGCTCACACTTCCTGTTCAGGCTGTAGGTGGTTCTACAGCAGTGATTGGCATATCAGCTCTGCTATTCTTAGCTGTACCTGTTACAGGACATTGTTGATGTGGTTTCAACAGTAGGGCAGATGGCTGCAGAGCTCTAAAGGGTTAAAGTTTTTCCATAAGAAACATAAACAAGCTATTGTGCTGCTGATGAGACACAGCAGGGAGTAATGTCACTGTCCCAACCAGCACTCTAGAGGAGAGAGGTGACTGGTAACCATGGGAAGCTTGTTTACAGAAGCAGGGGAAAAGGAACTATTCTGAAGAGAAGCAAAATCACAACAGCAATGTATTTGGTAGCAGTCTTTACCTTTGACTACATGTTTGAAGCCAATCAGTGTGGTGAGAACCCCTGTAATTGTTACTTAAAGGGGTTCTCTCACTTCATTGGTTCAGCTGACCTCAGTCCTGTTTTCTTGGTTTCATTTTGAATTCAGGGGTGTGTTTACTGGCTTTTACTGGGCTGCAGTAGAAGCCAGTTCTGTAGCTATAGCAACCACCACTGGCAGCCTATCAGGAGAGATCAAACAGGTCTGTAGCTATAGTGACCTGAGGAGCTGATGCAGCCCATACAAGAGGGGATATCTAGGAATAGGTAGGACACTGTTAATGGACACATATTGCAAAGTGACTTGTTTCTGCAATATCTTTAACATAAAAAGCAATCCATGTAGTGAGACAACCCCTTTAAGAAGGTGAGGGCTCCTCTCATTTTGGTGTGGGGTCTATGGATTCCAGTTCTGGCCTTGTGCATAGCTAGTCTGTAGCTGACATGAGTTGCTATGAAGCAGACCCTTGCTTCCCTGTAGTAATGGTGTACTGCGTACTTCCCCCAAGGCTGTATCGCTGACTCTACTATCTGGAAGTCTTCTGCCAGAAGATCTGATGACGCCATTCTATTCATGTGATTCATTGGGAGTAACCCCTGCGTGGCCAGGAATGTGACTCTATAGATACGCAGGCTTCTGCTGAAGCTTCCTGCTTGAAGGGCCTTCACAGATTGATTGAACAGCTTGCCAGTTAATGAGCCGTGAGGAACGTTCTGGAACTAGAGGCAGGGGGCGTAAGGTGAGGTCTCTGGAAACTTCTCCGCTTTGGAAGCACCAGGTACAATAGTTTACATAGAAACAGATGAAAGACTATAGAGAGAAGGATGACAATGGCCATATCTGGAGAACAGGGTATATGTACACAGCTGTATTGGGGATCCTTGATGTCTGCATCTGGAATATGGGCTGCTACGGGGTATCCTGTACCTGTGGATGACTCCCGGTATATAGAGGAAAATGTGAGGGTAAAATAAATCATGGCTCCAACATGACCCAGATTATGAAGGGATTTTTTTCTTTAGAATTAATGCTTCTAAGGGGGGGATATGGTACCACATGGAGGAGCCATATTTCAGCACATATGGTGGTGTATACATGGACCCCACAGTATGCACCCAGCTTAAAGGGGTTGTCTCACTACATTGATTCAGCTCACCTCAGTCCTGTTTCCTTGGTTTCAGTTTGAATTCAGGGACGTGTTTACTGGCTTCTACTAGGCTGCAGTAGAAGCCAGGTCTGTAGCAATAGCAACCAGTGCTGGCAGCCTATCAGGGTAGATCAAACAGATGTGTAGCTATAGCTGATGCAGCCCACACGAGAGGATATCTCAGAATAGGTAGGACATGGTTAATGGACACATATTGCAAAGTGACTTGTTTTTGCAAGATCTTTAACATAAAAATCAATCCTTGTAGTGAGACAACCCCTTTAACCCCTTAACGACCTTAGACGTATGCATACGTCCTGAGGATCGCGCGAACTCTAAAGCAGAGTTCGCACGATCGGCGCGGGATGTCAGCTGTAATATACAGCTGACATCCCGCAGCGTCGGCCCCGACCCGCGATCACTCCGCGGAGGGGGGGGGGGCGGTTAACCCCTTAATTATCGCGATGATCGGGTCGCAATAACTAAGAGAGATGCAGAAGGAGATCGCTCCTCCTGCGACTCTGTCAGCGGCAGCAGCGCACGGATCGGGCGATCCGTGCAGCTCCAGCCTTCCTACAGACAGCACGGAAGGCAGAGAATGCCTTCCGGGTTGTCTGTGACGTCACAATGCCCGGCCGTGCCCTGTGGGCATGTCCCGGCATCGTGACTGACAGTTGTCATAGGAACCAGTGCACAGCAACAAGCTATGTACTGATTCCTATTGAATGAGGGATCTAAAGATCTCTCATTCAAATCCCCTATGGGGAAAAGTAAAAAAAAATGTGAAAAAGTAAAAAAAAAAAAAAAGTAAAAAAAGTGAAAAACATGTAAAACACAAACACGAAAAATAAAATAAAAACGCGTACACCGCCCTTTTCCCCTTCACAAACGCCAATCTCCCCAAAAAAGATCAAAAATAAAGTACACACATTTGGTATCGCCGCGTGCGTAACGATCTGCCCTATAAATATATCATGCTAATTAACCCATACGCTGAACGCCGTAAAAAAAAAAAACCCAAAAAACAAATCACATTAAGATTTGTTCATACCGCAGCACATAAAATGGAATAAAAAGCGATCAAAAACTCCTATAAACGCCAAAGTTGTAACAATTAAAACGTCAGTTCATCCCGCAAAAAAAAAGTCCTTACACAGCTCTGTATACAGAAAAATAAAAAAATTTATGGTTCTCAGAAGACAGCGATGCATAAATATTGTTTTACACACTAAAAACACTTTTTTTTTTTTTGAAGTGCTTCAACATAAAAAAAACTATATAAACAGGATATCGCCATAATTGTATCAACCCAAAGAGTAAAGCTAACTTATCACGGATACTGCATGTTGAGCACTGTTAAAAATAAAAAACTACTAGGATTGCAATATTTTCTTCACACTGCCTTCCAAAAAATGGATTTAAAAGCGATCAAAAAGACTTGCCCCCCCAAAAATGATACTAATAAAAACTTCAACTCATCCCGCAAAATAAAAGCCCCTACACAGGTCCAAACACGGAAAAATTAAAAAGCTATGACTCTCAGACTATAGCGATGCAAAAACGTGTTTTCCTGATTGAATAAAAGTGTTTTTATTGTATAAAAGCAGTAAAACACACAAAAAATATACAAATTTGGAATCGCTGTAATCGTATCAACCTGCTGAGTAATGCTAGCATGTGATATATACCGTACAGTGACCGCTATAAAAAATAAAAATAAACACTACCAAGATTGCTGTATTTTGTTCAAAACGTCTCACAAAAACCTTAATAAAACGTGAACATAGCATCATTTGCACCCAATAATGGTTCCAATAAAAACATCAAAACATCATCCAAAAAACAAGCCCATACACAGCTCTGCACACAGCAAAATTAAAAAGTTATTGCTGTCAGAATAGGACAACATAAAAACGCAATTTTTTTATAGACACATTTCTATTGTGTAAAAGTAATAAAACAGAAACTATATAAAATCTATATCATTCTAATTGTACCGACCCCCATAGTAAAGTTATCCTGTCATTTACACTGCACGGCGAACGCTGTAAAATTGAAACCCAAAAAACAATGACGGAACTGCGTTTTTCCCCCCCATTTTCATGGCCCAATGCTAAAAAAAAACCTATGGAACACCTGTGCATCCAAAATGCACATTACACCCCTAGATGAGATCTATGAGGCGTGCTGAATCCAAAATGGTGCCACTTCTGGAAGGTTTCACCTGTTCTGCTACTTTGGGGGCTTTGCAAATGTGACATGGCCCCACCAAAATCTGCGTTCCAAAAGCCAAATAGCGCTCCCTCCCTTGTACGCCCTGCCATGCGCCCAAACAGCAGTTTACACCCACATGTAGGGTATTGCCGAACTTGGAAGAACATGCGTAACAAAATTTTGGGGTTCTTTTTTCCAGGATTCCTTGTAAATATGAAACATTTTAAGCTAAAATTGCAGATTATTGGAAAACATATTTTTTAATTTTCACAGCCTAATGCTAAAAAAACATTTGTGAATCACCTGTGGGGTATATATACTCACTGCACCCCTGGATATATTCCTTAAGGGGTGTAGTTTCCAATATGGGGTCTTTTTAGGGGGGGTTTATTAAGTTTTAGCACCTTAGGGTGTCCTCAAACCTGAAACGGCGCCTAAATAAAATTGCATTGAAAATGAGACCCCCAGAGACCGGTGGGGGCACCTCTTATTCTGGGGCTTATGGGTGAGCCAAATAATGCACTAGGGCCACATATGTGATATCTCTTAAAACGGCAGACCTGGGAGAATTGATATTAAGTTGCATTTACCTAGTCACATTTACCGTATTCCAGTGAATAATGGATAAATATTGAAAATCTGCCAAAATAGTGAAATTTTGAAATTTCACCTCCACTTTGCTTTAATTTCTGTGAAATACTTAAAGGGTTATCAAGCTTCCTAAACACTGTTGTAAATACTTCAAGGGGTCTAGTTTCCTAGATGGCATTATTTATGGGGGTATCTAACATGCAGGCCCCTGAAAGCCACGTCAGAACTGGACTGTTTCCTAAAAAAATGTATATTGCAAATTTTCTTGAAAATGTGAGAAATTGCTACTAAATTTCTAAGCCCCCCTGATGTCGTAAAAAAAAAAAAAAAAAAAAAAAATTTTATGCCAACCTATAGTAGACATATGGTAGATGCTAGTTATAAACTATTTTGTGGTGAATAATTATCTGTCTTGCACAGAGAAATTTTGGAACTTTCAAAATGACAAATTTTTCCAAATTTTGATATTTTTCACAAACAAGCAAGGATTGTATGGATCAAAATTTCTTACTCACTTAAAGCACAATGTGTCACGATAAAACAATCTCAGAATCACATGGATAGGTAAAAATGTCAAAAAGTTATTCTCACATAAAGTGACACATGGCTGGGTCCTTAAGGCCTCGTTCACACGGCTTATTTTGCCGCGGATTGGCGCCATACTGCGCGCCGGCTTTGCGCTGCAG
This sequence comes from Phyllomedusa bahiana, assembly GCA_025379985.1. Taxonomy (NCBI): domain Eukaryota; kingdom Metazoa; phylum Chordata; class Amphibia; order Anura; family Hylidae; genus Phyllomedusa; species Phyllomedusa bahiana. The sequence goes on along the minus strand of JAODAL010001239.1, from coordinate 163,889 downwards.
TACGGCGCCAATACATCGGAGTCATTACGGTAATACACTGCTCTCATAGAGAACAGTGGATTCCGTCGCTCCTCCCCGCTCGGCGAATCGGCCGCGGGGGGAGAAAGTGACATGCACATTATTTACGGCGCGTATGCGCCGTAGATAATGCATTGTCTATGGGCCGGGGAGCGGCGCCTCCGCCGCGCTCCGGCCCCGCCCCCGTCCCGCCCCCTTATTCACGCCGGATTTGTGAGCGCAATACGGCTCACAAATCCGTCGGGAATAAGCCATGTGAACACGGCCTAAGGGGTTTAAGGCTTTGTCAAGCAAATGAAAAGAAATAAAACCTTCTCAGATAGCGTGCCTGAAGCTTTATCTCTTCCTATCAGGTTTTCTGTGCCTCTCTTCTCTGCAGCCAAGCAGCAGCATTTCCTGTGTTTGAAAGCTATAACCCTTTTCCCTTGTAAAACTCCCCCAGGATCCTTTGCTGTGCTTTGTCAATACTTTTTGAAGTAAAAGTCAGACGTATTCCAAACTTGTACCAATAAAAAGTACACTTCAGCCCGCAAAAAAAATGCCCTGTCTCTTAAGTCCGTAAGTGGAAGTACAAAATCGTTATTGGTCACAGAAAATGGTGGCGGGGCAAAAATTAGAAAAATTAAAAATGTTTGGATTTTTTTTTACAGTACCAAAAGATTGAAAACTCTACATGTTTGGTATTGGTGGATGTGTATCAACCTGTAGAATACAGTGAACACCTCCGTTCTACTGAAGGTTGAACGGCGTAAAAACAAAACATGGTGCCAGTATTTTTTTTTTTTTTTTTTACATTTTACCCCACTTAGAATTTTTTGGGGGTGGATTTCTCCGTATATTCTATGGTACGAAAAGAAAGTGCATCTTGTCCTGCAAAATAAAAGCCCTCATATGTCTGGCAGTGGAAAAAAAAATGAAGGCTCTGGGAAGGCGGGGAGGGAAAAACAAACGTGCTAAAAAAGAAAAACAAAAGGCTGCGGCAGAAAGGGGTTAGGGATCTTTAACCCAAAAGAATCGTTAGATCATGGCTTTTAGAAGCCAGTAAACCTCAATAGGTAGCAATCCATATAGGGAGGCTGGGGCAGCACATTTTTAGATACGTTAGCTGCCCTGGCTTCTGGGATGTTCCAGTCCTGTGCCGCAGATATACATGGTAATTACTGTTGTACATTGCCAATGGGACCACCACAAATAGAGTATGAATAGCGTGTTACATTGTCTCAAAACCTTATTAGGCTTACAGTGACATTTGTGGTTTAGATCTTTTTTCCATATCTGGGTTGTGCATCAGGAGCAATTTTCCAATAGAAATAGGAATTTCATCACTGTGCTCGTGTACAGTCCTCCATAACCACACTCCAAGTACTGGCTGTGGTTGTAAATGGGTGATGTAGGGAGTCTGATGGGAGGATGCATAGTTATCGCCCGCTCACATAGCAACACTTAGGGCGAGTTCACATGACGTATGTCGTCACATACTGTGCGTGTGGCTATGTGCCGGGTGTTCTAGAAGTACGTGCTGGCCAACACATACTTCTACAGCGCTCTGTGCCGGCCCCCATTCACTCTCCTTTTCCCCAGCGCGTAAGGTAATCATCGCTCTCATTGAGAACTATGAATTACCGTCTTTGCTGGCCATACTTCGGGTGTATTGCAGCCCACAAATGTGCTGTGTGAACATACTGTGTGTACATTTTGGAACCTTTTCAAACATTCCCAATTAAGAAGGCAAAGTCATATAGCTTAGTGTGTAATTAGGCTGATTCCTAAGCGAAAGGTCACTGGTTCAAGCAACGATGAAGAATATTTCCCAAGAAAAGAGGAGCGACATTATCCAGCTCATTGATAGGGGTCTCATGGTCAAGAGTATTGCCAAACTGCATCATGTGAGGCCATGACAGCTGGAAGAATATGGAATGGAGTCCATTCTTCCATACCAAAGCCAAGAGGTGGACTTCCAAGGGAAATACCACAGTCGACAAGTCGCTCATCACAAGGTCTCAGTTCTAATGTGACAGATAAGGCAGTGGAAGTGGTTCTTACGCCTCGTAAGAGTGAGATCAGACGTCCATGTAAGCATCGGGCAACACGCATTACACAGGTCTGCAATGATGGCCCGAAAAAGGTGAAGAAACCTCAACTTCAATCTCATCATAAGAAGCGGTGGATCGAGTTTGTAAAAAAGGAAAAAAAATGGAAGATTGGAGACGGATGATTTGGAGCGCTGAGATGAAAGCCAATAGACCGGGCTCTGATGGGGCAAATAGGTTTTGAAGAATCAAGGGAAAAGGGGGATAATGGATGGAGAAGTTGAAGACACTGTCAAGATCGGTGGAGGAAGCCTGAGGATATGGGGATGTTTCACAGCCAAAGATGTTGGGTACTTAACCAGGATCTGTCGATCTTAAAGCTGAGCTATATGTGAGTGTCCTACAAGATGAGTTACTTCATACACTCGAGTATTATGGGGATGAAAAGGACAACATAGTGTTCCAGCAGGACAATGACCTGAAGCATACATCAAGATTGGAGAAGGAATGGTTCAGTGACAATGAGGTAGAGTTGCTGTATTGGTCTCTCCAGACCTCAACCCAATCCAACACTTGTGGGTAGAGTTGAAGAAAAGCTGTATTTGTATCCAAGTCCAGTATTCACCAACATTGGGAATGTGTAGAAGAGACCTGGGATCAGATTTTGGTCAAGACCTGCTTGAATCTGATCCAGAGCCCAGAAGGATTCAGGAAATGCTGAAAGCCAAAGGTGGATTTCCCAAATACTAACAAAATAATAACAATTAACATTTAGATTTTTAGGAGCAAAAATAACAATAACAATGCAGTTACATAACACGAATCTGCAGAATTAAGCAGATGCTAAATACTTGCAATGTCAATTTTATAAGATGGGTAAGATGATTGTCTATAAAATGATGGTAGCCTCATGTACAAAGCTGTAGTGGATGGGGAGATATGGAGCCTGGAAGTATAAAGATCAAAACATTGTTACCATTTTGTTTGTCAGTGTCGGTTCTACCTAAATAGCTTCATTATTGTATAATAAGGTGATAAAAAGCCTGATGTTACCATTTTACTACAGTAAAGTTATTACTTAAACATGCGAAATGTATGAGGGAGTCAGGAGTCGGGGAAATTGAGGAGTCGGAACTTTGGCTTACCGACAGCCCTGGGGAGATCCCCTATGAAATTTTGGGAGAATTGCTCAAAAATACTGTTCTCTAATACCATTCTGAAATCAGCTTCAGTCCTGATTGTCCCACTGAAGCCCTGTCTAGTTCTTCTCTGACTACAAAAATAACTTTGATTTATCCACTCTCCTCTCCAGTCCCATTGGGGGCGATCATAGATGTGTTGGATAATGTGTTACTGCATCTGGGTGTAACACATCCATAAGTTCCAGGGCTGGAGGATTAACATCTGGGCACTCTGCCCGCTTCCACAGTCCAGAACATAGATACTGTTTTACTGGGAACATGCACTGTTTGTAGCCAAAACAATAGCTGGGTTTGTATGTTTTCATACGTGGCCAGTGAGTAAGGCTGCGTCCACACGTCAAAGGACAGAAGACTTCTGAATCCTAACACCATGTTGTTCCGTGAGGATTTGAACAGTATTTTGCACACAAAAAAAAAACCCAATGGATTTTGACGCGTTTTTTGCATCATAGAGCATTATTGTGTTTTTGGGCATGGAGTCGCGTCACAAAAGCTTTCTGGTCGTTTTTCATGTTTTGTTTTTTTTAATATAAAAAAGACTGTTTTGAATTCTGACCTCATAATGACCAAGACGTGTAGGACTGCAATGATGATTTTCAGTTGAGGTTTGTGGGGATGGTCTACAGCAGTTTGACGGTTTTTAAAATACGAAGTCTTTGGGAATTTCCTACTGGAAATGCTTGCCATATACACTGACCCTAAGGGTATGTTCACACGGCAGATTTTGACACTGTTTTTGAGTGTTTCCATGTCCAAAACGGCGTCAAAATATCATCCAAAACACCCTTAGTTCATTTTCATTAATTCCTATGTAAAACAGAAGTGTCATGTCAATTCTTGAAGCATTTTCAATGCTGAAAATCCGCATAGGAATCAATGGAGAACTTCAAAAACGTAAAAAAATTTTTATGGGTGTTTCAGAAAGAAAACAATGTAGGGAAAACCTGATCAAAACCTCGTCAAAGTGCTGCTTTGAAGCACTTTTCAGATGAGGTTTTAACGCTGAAAATTCAGCGTCCAAATTGGCTGTGTGAAGATGCCCTAAGGGTATGTTCACATGGTGTAGTTGCACTACAACGTGCCTGAAGTACACCCCGCAAATACAGTAAAATCTTAGCGCTTACCGAGTGCTATAATTTTCCGGTGTTTTCCCTGACGCACCCGGAAAAAGTGACGTGTCACTTCTTTCGGGCACTTGCGTGCTGTGGAAAGCGAGCGTGCATGGGAGCCGGGCCGGAGAGCTGTTGAAACTGCGCACTGACCAGTGCATACTTTTAAGGGTATGTTCACACAGTGTATTGTGGCGCATATGGTACACGCTGCAATACACCGGGTGTTTTGGAGCAACACGTTGATCAGCGCGTCTATTCAAAGGTCGGGGGAGCCGGCCAGGCGGCCCCATAGATATTTATTGTCAGCGGCGCGTATTCGCCACTAAAGGCATGTTCACACGGCTTAAAATGGGCCGTATTTCGGTCCGTAATTACGCGCCGAAGTGCGGCAATTACGGGCCGAAAACGGCCCATTCATTACGGTAATTCACAGTTCTCATAGAGAACTATGGATTACGTCTCCTCTCCCCGCCCGGCGAATGCGCCGGGCGGGGAGATAATTGACATGTGAATTACTAGCGGCGTATACGCGCCGCTGGCAATTCAAGTCAATGGGCCGGCGAAGTGCTCCCGCCCCGCCCCCGTCCACACGGCGTAATTGCGGGGCGTAATTACGTCCCGCAATTAAGCCGTGTGAACATAGCCTTAACAATGGACATGTCCCTTTTTCCCCCGGCGTACGATACAATAGAATTGTACATGCGGGGAAGGGGACGTGTAACCCATAGCTCGCCATGGATTACCGTAATTGCGGCGCACACTTCGCCGTGTATAACGTGCAAAATATGCAGCGAAATGCGTGCCAAAATAAGCCATGTGAACATACCCTTAAACAGCAGGAATATAGCGGCACGCACAGTACGGACTGCTATACGCCATGTGAACCTGCCCTTATTAAAACTGTCTAATACTAAAATGGTCTTTGTTGCAGAGACCGTCTGTCTGTTAGGTTTTGATTATTGAGACCCACGTGCTTAATCCCCTGATGCTTCTGTGCTGACGCCTCCCCTGTTAGTCTGTGTCTGCCGGGCTCCAGCGATGACGAGACATGTTGATAGGACCCTGCCTAAAGACTGCCAATCCGGCGTGCAGTACGGCGCCAATCCGCAGCAAAATAAGCCGTGTGAACGAGGCCTAAGGAGAGATCCTTTCCCCTTCTAAAGACTGTCTGGACATAGTAAGCTACAGATGCATATGTTCTGCTATTCCCAGCAGATGCAGTGCAGGCAGTCCGAGCAGTAACTTAACCTTTGTCCAGGCCTCGCACCAGTACAAGAGTGGGCAGAGGCAGAAGGAGCTGTACTGAAGTAGAACAAAGACTTGGAAACTAAAACTACAATAGACGTTTGTCACTGTCATGTCCGTTACCAGCGTTTAAAGGGGCCATGTCCTGACTCTGGATCCGAGGATGGCACCTGGAGCAGGTTCTGATTCTAGGACTGGATCCTCTCCAAGGCTTAGGGTATGTTCACACAGCATATGTGCGCGGCAATACACCCGATATGCACCCCCGCCATTACACTAATTCACTGCTCTCCAGAGAGCTATGAATTATGCCCGTATTCCCGGCCGGGGGAAAGAAGCGACAGGTCACTCATTCCCTGCATTTACGTGGCAGGGATAATGGGGCCAGCACATACTTCTAAAACACCCGGCGTATTGCGGCGCATACAATACGCCGTGTGAACATAGCCTTACAAAGGTCAGACAGAATCCGAGAGAGGATATGTTCACACAGTGTATTTTGAAGTGTAAATTTCCAAAATCAGCTTCGAAATCTGCTTCAAAAAACGCCTGACTAGAGGTGTATTTTGAAAAATCCTATCCCCATTGTATGGGGATTTTACAAGCGAAAAAAAGCCTCAAGAATTTTTGTCCCTTATTTTCACGGCTGTAATTGCATCCAAAAAATGCCCCACAATTCCGTTTGTGAAATACGCTTCATGTGAACGACAAGACGTATTTTACATTATATTCAATGAAGGAAGATGTGAAGCTCGTCTGAGGCTGATTTGAGGCCGTTTTCCAGTGCATTAAACACACTAGGGGCCACGTGTATGAAAACTGTCTAGGTCTAAAACTCACTTTGTTGCCCATAGCAACCAATCGGAGTACCCCTTTCTTTTTCCAGAGCACCATATGAAATGAAAGGGGTGCCCTGATTGGTTGCTATGGGCAACAAAGTGAGTTTTAGACCTAGAAAGTTTGTATACATGTGGCCCTAGGTCTTAAAAACACAGTGAACATACCCATATACACGGTGCAGTCGCATTGTCATGGCCACTTCCTACTTTGGACGTCAGCAATGCGTAGCTCATGAGGGAAATCGCGTGTACTCGTGGGTATACGAGGTGTGCGGTAGGCTGATGGCACACGCCTGTCTTGCTGCTGTCGTGGGTAAAAGGAGTGATTTATCAGAGTTGCATAAAAGGACGAGTAATGGCTTTTGGGCCAAGAGTGCCAATAATTCTGAAACTGAATTGTTTGAAACAGCGGCAACCGTGCGACGGCGGACTGACTGCAGTGGACGGCTCAGTGGCAAAATGAACAAGGGGGCAGCCACACGTGTGTCTAAAACAGCAAGTGAACAGATCGTACTGCGTATGGGGCTCGGAAGCAGACTGACGGTCACTGCACCTCTGCTAGTGAAGTTATCTCCACAGAAAAGGCTTACATTTTTACAGCAGTATCCATATCTCGCAAAGGGTTACCTTCTCCATTGTCACGTTTTCTGTTTCATTGCGCATATAGTCATGTCAGACAAGAAGCATCCGAGAGTAAAAACCCTGCAACCATTGCTGGAAGAACAGCAGTGGTGATGGTGGTATGGTGTGGGGAATGTTTTCCTGGTAGTCTCTGGGCTCACTCATCCATGTGGAAGGCAATTTTAAAGGGGTTGTCTCACTACATTGATTCATCTTCTACTAGGCTGCAGTAGAAGCTTGGTCTGTAGCTATAGAAACCAGTGCTGGCAGCCTATCAGGAGAGATTGAACAGGTTTGTAGCTATAGTGACCTAAGGAGTTGATGCAGCCCATACAAGAGGGGATATCTCAGAATAGGTAGGACACTGGTAATGGACACATATTGGAAAGTGACTTGTTTTTGCAAGATCTTTAACATAAAAAGCAATCCTTTTAGTGAGAAAACCCCTTTAAGTTATTTGGGTATGAATTCATCCTTGCAGATTACACACACCAATTACATGCTCAATGTCTTTGTCTTCTACACCCACCAAGGCAACTCATGAAACCGCATGACTTCCTTCATGAGCTACATGTTGCTGATGTCAAAATTAGGGAGTGGTCATAATAATGTGACTGGACTAATTCTTTGTAGCTTATTTGACTTTGGTCAGCACAAGCTGAAGCAGGTAAATGACCATTGCGCCCTACTTGCTGTAGGCTTATGATCGGCCAGGTAATGTTTGCATTGCACTGTTTATGTATTACGTGTCTTATCTTCCAATTAAATATTTTTTCAGATAAAGCCATGAACATAAACTGGTTAAGTAACATTTTTGTTTTGCCTGTGGCAGCACGTGTTCAGCCCGCCCTTGTAAAGTGTAATAGATACAGTAAATTACTAGAGAACAGATCTGAACCGCGCTCTGTGACTGTAGCCAGTGTCCCTTCATATTACTTTTTGGGTGGTTTTTAGGGATATTGACACAAGTTCTTGTTTCTTGACTATAAAAAAAAAAAAGGGCTGTGGAGTCGGAGTCGGTGCCTATTTTGCAGGAGTCGGCGTCGTCGTAAAATGGACAAACTCAGACTCCCAAAATCTATAATAAGTTGGTCCAGTTACTTCGATGCAATGCAAAGAGCAAGAGGAATTGGGTCCGGCCAGTGCTACTGCTCCCATATCTTCAGTCTTATCACATGAGGAGTGTAATTGATGACATGGAGCAGGCAAAGCGCTGCCCCAGGAGAAAAGATTCTGCTCCCAGGGCAAACAGATTTCAGCAAAATGTTTCACCTGCTTTCAAAGAAGTAGAAGAGTTGAACCATTCATCAGACCTGACTGTGGCTGAGGCAATTCCTTTATACCCTGACATTGTTAGAGATGTTGCCCCTGTGGTCACCGCTTTGCCCCCAACCCAAGTTAGTGTAGAGAGGCCGTTCTCTAGCCTGGACATGATGAGATCAGATGTGAGGTCATGTATGCAGGATCTGATGGAGGCGATACTATTTCTCAGAACAAATTCAGAGACTCCACAAATGTTCCTGCAGTGTTTTGCATATTTACAATTTTTTGTGTTCTAAAGTCCTATCCAATAAATATATTTGGCACTGACAAGCAAAAGGGTAACAATGTATTGAATTTTTGACTTTCAGGCTCCATATCTCTCCATCCACTACAGCTTTGTACATGAGGCTACTGTAATTTTATATACAGTCATCTTACCTATCTTATACATACATTTGACTTGCAAGTATATAGCATCTGCTTAGTTCTGCAGATTCTTTCCTGTAACTGCATTGTTACTGCTTTGCTCCTAAAAATGTTAATTTTTAATTTTTTGTTAGTATTTGGAAAATCCACCTTTTGGTTTTCAGCACTGCCTGAATCCTTCTGGGCTCTGGATCAGGTTCAAGCATGTCTTGACCAAAATCTGTTCCCAGGTCTCTTCTACACATTCCCAATGTTGGTGCAGACTGGACTTGGATACAAATACAGCTTTTTCTTCAACTCCACCCACAAGTGTTCAAAAGATCAAAACATTGTTACCCATTTGCTTGTCAGTGTCTGTTCTATCTAAATAGCTTGATTATTGTATCATAAAGTGATAAACAGCCCGATGTTACCATTTTACTACAGTAAAGTTATCACCTAAACATGTGCCATGTATGAGGGAGTCGGAGTTGGAGTTGGGGCTTTGTCTTGCCGACTCCACAGCCCTGTATAAAAAAGAAGTCTTCCGGCTCATAGAATTATCCAGCTTCCTCTAGCATCCACACCAAGGTCTTCTGCAGTGCTGACCATAGGTGTGTGGATTAGATTATGCACGTATAGCATGCAATAGTATGGTAAGAAAATGACTGGGCCAGGACTAACACCAGCTGCCCCTATGTGGCATTACACAGGAAGCACAGTGGTCATTGTAGCGGAGGTGAAAAAGTGGTAGGAAAGGGGCAGGGTTTTTTGATTGTCTGTAGAGGTAGGTAGCCTTATGAGGCGAGGTCCAGGCAGTGCATATACTTTTTGGGGGGGCAGCTACTATAGATTGGATGAGTAATAGTAATGCACGCTCGCTCGCCTCCTTGTTCTAGGACATGGGGTGGCTGTCAGGTTCTTGTCTTGTGACTGCATATCAGAGAAGTAAAGGACTTGTCACGTTTCCAAAATCCCATTCTGTGTAAATAGAGGAGTCCCTCATTTAGATCCCAGACTGGTTACAGAGATTCTCTTCTTCTGGAGAACAGGCTTTTCAGGTGTTTGGCCTCCATACATGGTTTCTACTGGGATAGCTTGAAAAGGTATGCCATCGTATACCACGGTGGGGTCATAGCGAGCTATAGGACAAAGAAAGGCCTTTTTTGCGTGGTGTTCTCTATTTTCTGATTGGATGCACTTTGTGGCAGACTTTTTTAAGGCATTTTTATTACTTTCTGCAATGTCAAAAGTTTACATACATTTAATTAGTATTTGATAGCATTGCCCTTAAACTGTATGACTTGGGTCAAATGTTTTAGATATCCTTCCACAAGCTTCTCAATAGTTGGTAAGAATTTTGGGCCATTCCTCCTGACAGAACTGGTATAACTGAGTTACGTTTGTGGTCACCTTGCTCACACCTGCCTTTTCAGCTTTGACCATAAATTTTCAATACGATTGAGATCAGGGCTTTGTTATGGCCCACTCCAAAACATTGACTTGGTTATCCTTAAACCCCTTTGTAGCCAGTTTGGCAGTATGCTTCAAGCCATTATCCCTTTGGAAGACACATTTCTGCCCAAGCTTTAACTTCCTGGCTGATGTCTTGAGATGTTGTTTAATTATTGCCACAAAAACTCCTAACCTCATGATACCATCTATTTTGTTAAGTGCACCAGACCCTCCTGCAGCAAAACAACCCCACAATATGATGCTGCCACCCCCCCGGGTTTCACAGTTTGTATGGTGTTCTTAGGCTTCCATGCTTCTCCCCTTTTCCTCCAAACGTAACAATGGTCATTATGGCCAAACAATTCAATTTTAGTTTCATCAGACCACAGGACGTCTTCAAACATGTAGGTCTTTGTTCCTGTGAGCATTTGCAAACATTAATCAGGCTTTTATATGTTTCTTTTGGAGTAATGGCTTCTTCCTGGCAGAGTGGCCTTTCAGCCCATGTTGATACAGTATTCGTTTCACTGTGGATCATGACACAATCTTACCAGCTGGGTTGATTTGCACGTCTTGACCGAAGCACGTTCATCTCTGAGACACAGAACCCGTCTTCTTCCTGATGGCTGGACATTCCCATCTTGTTTGTATTTGCGTATAATTGTTTGTACAGATGAATGAGGCATCTTCAGGTATCTGGAAATTGCACACAAGAATGATTCAGACTTGTGCAGGTCCACAATTCTCTTCCTGATATCTCGGCTAATTTCTTAAGACTTTCCCATGATGTTACACACAGAATCAGTGTGTTTCTGGTGTGAATTAAAATACATCAACAGGTGTGTCTCGAATTAACTCTGATGTTGCCAATAAACCTATCAGAAGCTTCCCAAGACATGACATCCTCATATGGGCTGTCCCAAATTGTTTAAAGGCATAGTAATCCTCGTGTATGTAAACTTTTGACTTTGCAGAAAGTAATAAAATCCTAATTGACCTAAAACGGGTAAGGTTTATTCTGATTTCATGTCAGATAGTGAGAAAAACCTGCATATGTGCCTTTTTATATAGTGCATGGAAACTTCTGGTTTCAACTGTAGGTGTGTGAGGGTTTAGGATTGCCTTTTGCACCTTAAGTGCATTTGCATATAACAAGGCATTATGGGAAGAGAGCTTGAACGCTATAGCTCCCTCAGGGTCTGCAACATCGGCTCTCCAGCTGTTGGGAAACTACAACTCCCATCATGCATTTATATAATCTTTATCAGTGGGCATAATGGGAGATGTAGTTTTCCAACAGTTGCAAACCCCTGTTCTATTGAATGTAGTCATCCTCAGTCAGTTCACTTGTGACTCGCCAAGTCTTGCAAAGCAAAAAAAAAGAATTGACTGTATTCACATTATCACAAGGCATTATGGGAACGGAGCTGAGAAGCTCAAGCGCCCTCTACTGGATGTAACAAATCCTCAATTTGCTTTTGACCCACTGGGTCTTTGGAAAGCAAAAGGGATGTTTAGCCAAGCCAGCCTCATTTGATTTCCAAAGACCCAGTTGGTCAAAAGCAAATTGAGGATTTGTTACATCCAATAGAGGGCGCTTGAGCTTCTCAGCTCCTTTCCCATAATGCCTTGTGATATGCAGAAGCTTCGTGGAGTGCAAAAGGCAATTTCGAATCTCCACACGCATATATAGGCGCTCTCCCTAAGGAGAGGTCTTCCCTTTCTGTATTCACATTAGACTGTACAAAGGCTTCCCAGGAACTTCACTTCTTTATATACTAATAGAAGCAGGCGGTTTCTGTGCAGTTTTCTGCAGCGTGTGAACATGGCCTCAGTAAAGTATCGTTACCATGTCTTTCCTTGTGGAAGTATTTTTTGTATAATTCCTCGGCAGCCATGAAGTAGTACTGTGCCATGCATTAAACCTTGCAGTGTTTGCTTAGTCTTTTCTCTGATGGCATCTGTAGGAGTTCTGCACTGCATATATTTTCAGGCTTCATCTATCGGGTGTGAAGCTGCTAATAGCTTTTTTCCCACCTCGCTGCTTATAGATGTGAAAAGTCCTGCAGAGTCTTCCGCTTAGTTTTTCCTTTCTTAGATGTATTACACGATCACAGAGCTGGAAAAAGGAAAACTACCGTATTAGGCCTAAACTTCCTGGGGTTTGCCTTGGCAGATTTTCCTTTCTTAAAGGAGACATTACAATAAATCATCTTAGGTCTCCTAATACACACTGGGGCAGATTTATCAAAAGTGTCTTACTTTTAGACAGTGGAAACTTAGACTAGAAAGTCTAAAAATGCGCCAAATTTATCATAGCGTTGATAAATCTGGTGCAGGTTAGAAATGTCTAGTCTCAGTTTGCACCATCTTTTAGTTGGCTTACTTTTACGCCAGAATTTGGTCGCACATAATGGCGCATCTCTTGTCGCATTTAAGTCACGCCCTTTTCGTGAAACCACACCCACTTTTACGAAGCCACGCCCCTTTGTCGGATACGGCGCAGAAGTGTCTAAAACACATAGTAAATGTGGCGAAAAGCCTTTTTTTGGGCGCAAATTGAGCCAGAATTCTGGCGCAACTGCCTTGATAAATCTGCCCCATTATCTTTAGATTTTATTGCTGTGTGGAGTTATGAGTGGTTGAAACTGCAGGCTGCCTATGAGAGGAGCATTTGGGCAGAATGTCTACAATGAGCTGCCAAGTAGTGCAATGCAGTTGGTAGAATGTGGAATTGGTGCATCATTTTAGCTTTCCTTTTTGGTCTAAGCAACAGGGAAGTGTCCCAACAGTACTATAGAAATATGGAAGGAAATGGTTCATCTTTAATACATCTGTATGACTTTATAAATATATATAAATAAGATTTTTAGTATTAGACCAGGTACTGATGCATATTCAATTTGTGGTTTTTATTATATAATTTTTTATGTTTTTGTTTTGTTTTTTTTATTCAATTTTCTATGCAGGATGATGGGGGGCGGCTATCTTTCCTTAGCTGCTTTTACCAGCATTTAAAGGGGTTTTATCACTACAAAGATCATGTCTCAGATTATGGGGACAGTAAAAATAAGCACTTTTGTAATTGGTTTGCATTACCTCTGTCACTTGGTTTAGCAGATATGAGCTTTTCTGTAAATCTGTATTCTGTTTCTGCTGCTGCTGGTTGGGACACGCCCCCTGCACTGTGATTGACTGGCTGACATTTTATTCAGCCTGTTGGGATACACCCTGTGACAGGAAATGCCCCGGCCACGCCCCCTGTGCTGTGATTGGCTGTCTGCACACTCTGTGTTTTCTCCCCTCTGAGCTGTTAAAATCAATAGTGAAACCAAGGTCTGCTGGCTGCATACTCATCTCCCAGCTCTAGGGTGAGTGATCTGGGCAATGACTGCCTGTTTAAGTCACAGATCCCCTCATATAACAGAGTCTTATACAGGCTCCTACCTGTTAACAGGGGGAGAGAAGGGTAGCAGGGCAGTGTGCATTGCTCCATATAACCCAGTAAGACTGTCTGCTGTCTGGTAACAGAGGGGGAGGGGGCAGTGTACATTTCTCATAAGTGTTTCATCAGTTCAGGCTGACTGTATAACTGCTTATAGCCCAGCAAGGAGCTTGTGGAATCAGCCTGATGATCTGCAGACACAGGAGCAGCATGCAGGAGGCTGTATAGCTGTCCTCTGCAGATATAGGAGCAGGAGGCTGTATAGCTGTCCTCTGCAGACACAGGTGCAGCATGCAGGAGGCTGTATAGCTGTCCTCTGCAGACACAGGTGCAGCATGCAGGAGGCTGTATAGCTGTCCTCTGAAGACACCGGTGTAGCATGCAGGAGGCTGTATAGCTGTCCTCTGAAGACAAGAGAACATTGCAGGAGGCTGGATAGCTGTCCTCTGCAGACAAGAGAACTTTGCAGGAGGCTGTATAGCTGTCCTCTGCAGACACAGGAGCAGGAGGCTGTATAGCTGTCCTCTGCAGACACAGGAGCAGGAGGCTGTATAGCTGTCCTCTGCAGACACAGGAGCAGCATGCAGGAGGCTGTATAGCTGTCCTCTGCAGACACAGGAGCAGGAGGCTGTATAGCTGTCCTCTGCAGACACAGGAGCAGGAGGCTGTATAGCTGTCCTCTGCAGACACAGGAGCAGGAGGCTGGATAGAGGTCCTCTGCAGGCACAGGAGCAGGAGGCGGGATCGGTGTACTCTGCAGTCACAGGAGCAGGAGGCTGTATAGCTGTCCTCTGCAGACACATAAGAAGCATGCAGGAGGCTGTATAGCTGTCCTCTGCAGACACATAAGAAGCATGCAGGAGGCTGTATAGCTGTCCTCTGCAGACACATAAGAAGCATGCAGGAGGCTGTATAGCTGTCCTCTGCAGACACATGAGCAGCATGCAGGAGGCTGTATAGCTGTCCTCTGCAGACTCCTGTGCAGCATGCGTGAGGCTGTATAGCTGTCCTCTGCAGACACAGGTGCAGCATGCAGGAGGCTGTATAGCTGTCCTCTGCAGACACAGGTGCAGGAGGCTGTATAGCTGTCCTCTGCAGACACAGGTGCAGCATGCAGGAGGCTGTATAGCTGTCCTCTGCAGACACAGGAGCAGGAGGCTGTATAGCTGTCCTCTGCAGACACAGGAGCAGGAGGCTGTATAGCTGTCCTCTGCAGACACAGGAGCAGGAGGCTGTATATAGCTGTCCTCTGCAGACACATAAGAAGCATGCAGGAGGCTGTATAGCTGTCCTCTGCAGACACAGGTGCAGCATGCAGGAGGCTGTATAGCTGTCCTCTGCAGACACAGGAGCAGGAGGCTGTATAGCTGTCCTCTGCAGACACATGAGCAGGAGGCTGTATAGCTGTCCTCTGCAGACACATGAGCAGCATGCAGGAGGCTGTATAGCTGTCCTCTGCAGACACAGGAGCAGGAGGCTGTATAGCTGTCCTCTGCAGACACAGGAGCAGCATGCAGGAGGCTGTATAGCTGTCCTCTGCAGACACAGGAGCAGCATGCAGGAGGCTGTATAGCTGTCCTCTGCAGACACAGGAGTAGCAAGCAGGAGGCTGTATATAGCTGTCCTCTGCAGACACAGGAGCAGCATGCAGGAGGCTGTATAGCTGTCCTCTGCAGACACAGGTGCAGCATGCAGGAGGCTGTATAGCTGTCCTCTGCAGACACAGGTGCAGCATGAAGGAGGCTGTATATAGCTGACCTCTGCAGACACAGGAGCAGCATGCAGGAGGCTGTATATAGCTGTCCTCTGCAGACAAGAGAGCATTGCAGGAGGCTGTATAGCTTTCCTCTGCAGACAAGAGAGCATTGCAGGAGGCTGTATAGCTTTCCTCTGCAGACAAGAGAGCATTGCAGGAGGCTGTATAGCTTTCCTCTGCAGACAAGAGAGCATTGCAGGAGGCTGTATAGCTTTCCTCTGCAGACAAGAGAGCATTGCAGGAGGCTGTATAGCTGTTCTCTGCAGACATCTTTCTGCTTCGGCTGCCTCACCCAGAATGATGTCACAGGCCTCCTGGATTTCAAATTCAATCTCGGAGAATTAACTGAAGAGCACAAAAAGTTCAAACGATAAAACTCCTTTAAAGAGATGCTTTACTGCGGCAATATGGACTATAAGAACTTGTTTAAATCCCAATTCAAATTGATCCCTGAATTGCCCAATAAATTTAGGGGATCAATTTCAATTGGAATTTAAACAGTCCTCATCATCATGATCCCATTCTGACATCATGAGACCAAGACAATACCTTACCATTGATCATCAGTCCCTCGCCATTGTGAGGCTTCAAGCAGGAAATTTCCGCCAAAAGCCAAATATTCTTAACTTTCTGAGAGTAGTTAATGTGACCTTTTCCAGAGATCTTGCCTCCAGATTACAAGTTCTGTCGTCAAGTTTGCCATTAATCTCCTTGTTAGAGATAAGCAAGTTGTACAAAAAGTACTGCAACACTGAACAGTTGGACCTGTGCATCTAAAGTTAAAGGGGTTGTCTCGCATCTAAAGTTAAAGGGGTTTTAATTAAAAGATCTTTAAAAAACAAGCAGATTTGCAATATATGTTCATTACAAATGTCCTACTGATTTTGAGTTATCCCTGTTAGTAGTAGTGCATCAGCTCCTGAAATCCCTATAGCAGCTGACCTGTTGATCTCTATCTCACTGGCTGTCAGTCCTGGTGACTCATCTGTTTCTGAATACAGGTCAGAGCACAGAGCCCCTCCTGCACAGTATGCTTCTGTAGGGAGGGGTAGGGGAGGGCTCTGTCTTCTGTGTCTGTGTGGATTAACCCTGTGTGTGCCTGCTCCCTCCTGCTCTCTACACAAATTGAGGAGAGCAGAGGTGAGGCTGATCTGTGGTCAGTATGATGTGACAGCAGTGAAGTGTGTTACTATAATCATGATGTGTCTGTGGAGCTTTGACTATACTAATAGAACAGATCGGCGGGGGGGGGGGGGGGGGGGGCATGTGAACGGTTCATATCCCTCCCTGCTCTGCTGTATTAGTGACACATCGTGATTATAGTAACTCATTTCACAGCTGCCCTGTGTCTGTTCTGACAGGGTTTGTTTGTTGTTGCTTGAGATGTCCGTGGAGATTTGTATGCTAAGCAGTGGGTATAGGAACACTTACAACCCCCCCCTGCTCTGCTATTAGCATACACAGCTTCACAGACCTCTGGCTCCATAGCCACTCATAGATCAGCCCTCTCCCTGCTGTCTCCTGACTCTGTGGAGAGGAGCAGCAAGAGCTCGGCCACAGCAGCCGCACAGTGCAGCTGATCCAGCAGTGAGCAGCAGATCTAGGCAGGCACACACAGGGTTAACACTGGCAGCAAACCTCCTCAACCCCCCCCCCCTCCCCCTGCGGTATAGAAGTTACTGCAGTCAGAGAAGGAGAGCTGTCTGTGTGCTGAGAGGAGAGGGGGAAGAGGGAGGAGACGAGGCAGACAAGAAGCACGCCACTGAATTCACAAATCCTTTGCTGAGGTAGGCTGAAAGCCTGTAGTGAGACAACTCCTTTAAGAGAGGCTCTCATTTAGTAAATTTAAAAATTTCAAGAAATGTTATGTTCATCCTGAAATTGTGTATATGCTCTGTGACCTGTTCAAGTAGAGAGAGGTGTGACCATCCTCTGTGGTGAGCAGTGGGACCTGTGTTATCAGTTAGGCCGTGTTCACACGGCTTATTCCCGACGGATTTGTGCGCCGTATTGAGCTCACAAATCCGCCGTGAATAAGGGGTGGGACGGGGGCGGGGCCGGAGCGCGGCGGGGGCGTCGCTCCCGGCCCCATAGACAATGCATTGTTTACGGCGCGTCCGTGCCGTAAATAATGTGCATGTCACTTTCTCCCCCCGCGGCGGATTCGCCGAGCGGGGAGGAGCGACGGATTCCACTGTTCTCTATTGAGAGCAGTGGATTACCGTAATTGCTGCCGCGGATTGGCGCCGTACTGCAGCGCAAATCCGGCGCGCGCAGTACGGCGCCAAATCCGCGGCAGAATAAGCCGTGTGAACGAGGCCTAACACTGGTGTCACCTTTCATTGTAATCCTGCCTGTGATAATGATGAGACTGCTAACAAGTGATCCCTTAATATTCGATATCTGTCCGCATATACATATTTAGCAACAAAACGCTCATAGGTCCCACATTGGAATCTTCCCTTTGGATCCCATATATTTCAGCATTTCACAATGAATTCGTGGACCCGTATTTCTTGAAATATCACTTTTCTTTATTGTAAACAATAGCTTTCTAAAACGTTTCAGTTAAAAGCATTGCATATAGCACAGTCATGGCAGACTAGTAGCGTATGTTGCACAGACAAATAGGTAAATACCTTTCATAGAGCTTAGAAGCGATCATTAGATGAGGAGCAGCATGGACAACTGGCCGGGTGAACGCCGCAAGATGCAACGTTTCAAGGGATCAACGCCCTCTTTCTCAAGCATGAGTTTTCTAGGTTTGCCTTCACTTTATATGCATGTTAACCCTTTCTGGTTAACCCTTGGTTAAACAAAAAGAAATTATTTTAAAAACACTTTGAAACTCAATTCTTCATTGAGTCCATTCGGGCTTTTGGAATCAAGGGACACTATCCAGTATGTTTCCCTTTTTAGTAGCTGAATCTTAATCTGATCTACATTGTTTCCTTTAACACTATCAAGAATACACCATTTCAAATCTGATACATTATGTCTTTGCTCAAAAAAATGTTTTGCTACAGAGGTTTCTCCGTAGCTTTTACTTGTACCAGCCTCAACCTCCCTTGCCTGAGCTTTTTGTTTTTGTTGTTTGTAGTTCCTAATTGCACTTCTATGTTCATTAAGGCGAACTTTGATTTTCCTGCTGGTTTGACCAATATAAATCTGTCCGCATGGACATTTTAGCATATATATTACTGCTTTTGATTCACATGTGTAGTATTTCTTAATGGGGATTTTGTACCCCTTCATTGGATGACAATCCGGAAATTAAATGTAAGACCTTAGAAGTCTTTGAACAAACAGTGAAAAAAGAAGTATTGGATATGTGGTCTAGGGGAGAAAATAGCAAGAAAAGAGAAAGGGACAACTTAACCATAAAAGAAAAAAATGCACTAAGAGAACTAAAACAGGATAGTGCGGTCATTGTAAGGAAGGCTGATAAAGGAGGGGCTACGGTCCTTATGAACCGTACCCAATATATTGAGGAAGCTGATTCCCAACTAACGGATAGAAACATCTATCTTCCTTTAGATAAAGACCCCACAAAAGAGATACAACAAACTATTCAAGAAACATTAGAGGAGGCATTTCAACTTAACCTCATTACAGAACAAATCAAAAAATCATTGATTAGGGACACTCCAAGAGTTCCCATCCTTTATTTGGTCCCTAAGGTCCACAAGTCCTTACAGAATCCGCCCGGGAGACCAATTGTCTCCGGGGTGAATTCCGTTATGGAACCCTTAGCAATATATGTGGATGCTTTCCTACAAAAACAGGTTGATCGTCACTTACATTGCTTAAAAGATACAGGGCAATTCCTCAGGTCCTTGGAAACCATAGACCATACACAAGTCACCATCATGGCTACCCTCGATATTAAATCCCTCTATACTAATATCCCCATTGATCAGGGACTGCAAGCAGCACGTGAAGCATTAAATGAAGATCCAACTCTAGATAATGCGTTATAAGTTTTTTGATGTCATTGTTAAATATTGTACTAAGAAAATTTTTTTTTCGTTTTGGTGAACAAATTTACTTGCAACAACAAGGGATTTCTATGGGGTCTCCAACTGCCCCTAGCATAGCTAATCTATATATGGTTGGATTTGAAAATCGGTATGTGTTTTCCTCTGATTTTGCTGCATCCATTGTGAGTTGGAAGAGATATGTGGATGATGTTATATTATTTTGGGGAGGTAGTGCAGAACTCCTGGAAGAATTCCTTACATTTTTAAATACACGTGTTCCTCTTATCCAATTCACAATGGAGAAACATAGCAGCAAAGTACAGTATCTTGATGTTGAGATTAATAAAGGCATAGATGGTTTCGTTACTAATCTTTTCAGCAAAAAAGTGGACCGAAATAATGTCTTACATAAAGCCAGTTTCCATTCCCCCCAGGTATTTAGGGGTAT
This sequence comes from Phyllomedusa bahiana, assembly GCA_025379985.1. Classification (NCBI taxonomy): domain Eukaryota; kingdom Metazoa; phylum Chordata; class Amphibia; order Anura; family Hylidae; genus Phyllomedusa; species Phyllomedusa bahiana. The sequence goes on along the minus strand of JAODAL010001239.1, from coordinate 144,070 downwards.
ACCAAAAGGACAATTCATCCGTGCTAGACGGATTTGCTCCTCTGATGAGTTGTATATAGAGGCTTCTAAGAAGCTAATAGAGAAATTCAGTGCAAGAGGTTATAATAAAAAAGAACTGGAAATACTAGGGGAGGAAATCATGAAAAAACCAAGGGATGAGTTGTTAAGGGTAGAAACTATGGTAGAAAAAAGAAAAGAGAACAGATTAATGTATCTGTCCAAATATGACCATCATGCTAAGCTGATAAAGAAAAGTATATGTAACAACTGGAATATCTTACAGAGTGATGAACAATTTGGCTTTTTGTTCTCACAAATACCGAGATTTGTTTACAAGAAGGGTCGCTCCCTAGGTGACACATTAGTTTCTTCAGATTTGAGAACAAACAGGATTGAGACACAACATTTTTTGCAAACACAAAAAAAGGGCACATTCCCATGTTTGAATTGTCTCAATTGCACTTCTATAATAAAAGGGTCTGAGATTTGTCATCCAATGAAGGGGTACAAAATCCCCATTAAGAAATACTACACATGTGAATCAAAAGCAGTAATATATATGCTAAAATGTCCATGCGGACAGATTTATATTGGTCAAACCAGCAGGAAAATCAAAGTTCGCCTTAATGAACATAGAAGTGCAATTAGGAACTACAAACAACAAAAACAAAAAGCTCAGGCAAGGGAGGTTGAGGCTGGTACAAGTAAAAGCTACGGAGAAACCTCTGTAGCAAAACATTTTTTTGAGCAAAGACATAGTGTATCAGATTTGAAATGGTGTATTCTCGATAGTGTTAAAGGAAACAATGTAGATCTGATTAAGATACAGTTACTAAAAAGGGAAACATACTGGATAGTGTCCCTTGATTCCAAAAGCCCAAATGGACTCAATGAAGAATTGAGTTTCAAAGTGTTTTTAAAATAATTTCTTTTTGTTTAACCAAGGGTTAACCAGAAAGGGTTAACATGCATATAAAGGGAAGGCAAACCTAGAACATGCATGCTTGAGAAAGAGGGCGTTGATCCCTTGAAACGTTGCATCTTGCGGCGTTCACCCGGCCGGTTGTCCATGCTGCTCCTCATCTAATGATCGCTTCTAAGCTCTATGGAAGGTATTTACCTATTTGTTTGGGCAACATACGCTACTAGTCTGCCATGACTGTACTATATGCAATGCTTTTAACCGAAACGTTTTAGAAAGCTATTGTTTATAATAAAGAAAAGTTATATTTCAAGAAATATGGGTCCACGAATTCATTGTGAAACAAGTGATCTCTTCAAATCAGAAAATGTCAGCTAGAGTGAAATCCTATAGATCTTGGCATTTTTGTATTTTATTTTCTCCTTCTTTAGATCATATGGCTGTGTTCACACAGTGTCTGGCGGCTGTATGGCTGTGTTCACACGGGGTCTGGCGGCTGTATGGCTGTGTTCACACGGGGTCTGGCGGCTGTATGGCTGTGTTCACACGGGGTCTGGCGGCTGTATGGCTGTGTTCACACAGTGTCTGGCGGCTGTATGGCTGTGTTCACACAGTGTCTGTCGGCTGTTTGGCTGTGTTCTCACGGCGTCTGTATGGCTGTGTTCACACGGCGTCTGGCGGCTGTATGGCTGTGTTCACACGGGGTCTGGCGGCTGTATGGCTGTGTTCACACGGGGTCTGGCGGCTGTATGGCTGTGTTCACACAGTGTCTGGCGGCTGTATTGCTGTGTTCACACCCAGTCTGGCGGCTGTATGGCTGTGTTCACACAGTGTCTGGCGGCTGTATTGCTGTGTTCACACGGTGTCTGGCTGCTGTAATGCTGTGTTCACACGGAGTCTGGCGGCTGTATGGCTGTGTTCACACAGTGTCTGGCGGCTGTATGGCTGTGTTCACACAGTGTCTGGCGGCTGTATGGCTGTGTTCACACAGGGTCTGGCGGCTGTCTGGCTGTGTTCACACTGTTTCCGGCGGCTTTCTGGCTGTGTTCAGACGGTGTCTGGCTGCTGTATGGCTGTGTTCACACAGTGTCTGGCGGCTGTATGGCTGTGTTCACACAGTGTCTGGCGGCTGTATGGCTGTGTTCACACGGGGTCTGGCGGCTGTATGGCTGTGTTCACACGGGGTCTGGCGGCTGTATGGCTATGTTCACACGGCGTCTGGCGGCTGTATGGCTGTGTTCACACGGGCGTCTGGCGGCTGTATGGCTGTGTTCACACGGCGTCTGGCGGCTGTATGGCTATGTTCACACGGCGTCTGGCGGCTGTATGGCTGTGTTCACACAGTGTCTGGCGGCTGTATGGCTGTGTTCACACGGGGTCTGGCGGCTGTATGGCTGTGTTCACACGGGGTCTGGCGGGTGTATGGCTGTGTTCACACGGGGTCTGGCGGCTGTATGGCTGTGTTCACACGGGGTCTGGCGGCTGTATGGCTGTGTTCACACGGGGTCTGGCGGCTGTATGGCTGTGTTCACACGGGGTCTGGCGGCTGTATGGCCGTGTTCACGGGGGTCTGGCGGCTGTATGGCTGTGTTCACACAGTGTCTGGCGGCTGTATGGCTGTGTTCACACGGGGTCTGGCGGCTGTATGGCTGTGTTCACACAGTGTCTGGCGGCTGTATGGCTGTGTTCACACGGCGTCTGTATGGCTGTGTTCACACGGGGTCTGGCGGCTGTAGGGTTGTGTTCACACGGCGTCTGGCGGCTGTATGGCTGTGTTCACACGGGGTCTGGCGGCTGTATGGCTGTGTTCACACGGGGTCTGGCGGCTGTATGGCTGTGTTCACACGGCGTCTGGCGGCTGTATGGCTGTGTTCACACGGCGTCTGGCGGCTGTATGGCTGTGTTCACACGGCGTCTGGCGGCTGTATGGCTGTGTTCACACGGCGTCTGGCGGCTGTATGGCTGTGTTCACACGCCGTCTGGCGGCTGTATGGCTGTGTTCACACGCCGTCTGGCGGCTGTATGGCTATGTTCACACGCCGTCTGGCGGCTGTATGGCTGTGTTCACACGCCGTCTGGCGGCTGTATGGCTGTGTTCACACGCCGTCTGGCGGCTGTATGGCTGTGTTCACACACGGCGTCTGGCGGCTGTATAGCAGCGCGTACTTCTAAAGCGCTGAGTGCCGGACCCTTCCCACTTGAGTTTTCAACAGCGCGTAAGCGCTTGGAGGAAGTACCATTTCTCTCTTCTACCGCACAGTACACGTATGGGAAACGCCTGCTTAGCATAGCACTCATTGAGTGCTGTGATTTTCCCGTAATTGCAGGCTGTACTTCGGGCATATTGCAGCGCCATTACGTCCCGAGGTACATGCTGCAACTACGCCATGTGAACATACTTTAACAGGGAAAATTTGTAAAAAAAAATAAAATAAAAACAAAACACATCCTAAAAACCACAGGTTGGTCTCTGAGTCCGCATCTCCCCCCTGTGAATTGTACAGGTCTTCCCCTTCTAGGAGTTAACGGACTTGCAGCGTGACCCGCCGGCTCAGTGCTCAGCAGGACCCGTTGGAGATGACTGTATGTTGGTTACAACATGCTGCACTTCTTATGACCTCTTATTATCCATGTACTGCAGTAATGCTCATTTTGTTTCTTATTCGCAGTGTTTCATTGGCAAGCCACAATCATGGGACCTGTAAGTATATAGCTCATCTGTCATCCCTTAGGCTATGTTCACACAGCTTTATTGTGGGGTGTATTTACGCCGCGCAATTACGCCGTGGGGGCAGGGCGGGAGCGGGGGGGCGGCACCTCGCCGGCCCATAAACTATCATTACTAGCGGCGCGTATACGCCGCTGGTAACTGACATGTCACTTATCTCCCCCCACGGCGGCTTCGCCGAGTGGGGAGAGGAGACGTAATCCATAGTTCTCTATGAGAACTGTGGATTACCGTAATGCCTGGGACGTATTCCAGCCCATAATTCACGCAGTACGCCGCGAATTACGGGCTGAAATACGTGCCCAAATAAGCCGTGTGAACAAAGCCTTAGCCTCCTTCATGCACAACGGGTCCAGAGTGCAGACCTCTTGTGGGGCACATAATTACCCCCTACAGATAAGGGTTTCATTTTGTAATCCAACTTGCCTTGGAGCATGCCTCAGATGTTTGGGCTTCTATTTTTTAATAGATGCAATCTGATGCTCTTTCTTCGGCAGTAGAAGGTTTTACATCATGTACTGGCCTGAGGGAGGGAATGTGAATAGTCACTTCCCCTGTCAGGTGGATGGAGTCTCATGTGTAATATGTGATAGACCTTCCTCTGGTATGTGTGCTAAATGGAGGGCTTAGGCTATGTTCACACGGCTTATTTTGGTCGCATTTCGCCATGTATTGAGAGCGTACTGTGCTCTAATACGAGCGAAATGCGCCTCAGTTATTACAGTAATACCCAGTTCTCTTAGGCCTCGTTCAGACGGCTTATTCGAGCCGGTTGCGCTCGCAATTCCGGCTTGATTAAGGGGCGGGGGCGCGGCCTGCCGGCCCCATAGACTTCCATTATCCACGGCGCGTATTGCGCCTGGATAATGTGCATGTCACTTTCTCCCCCCGTGGCGGATTCGCCGAGCGGGGAGGAGCAACGGAATCCACTGTTCTCTATGAGAACTGTGGATTACCGTAGTTACTGGGAAGGATTGGAGCCGTACTGAAGTGCAAATCCGGCGCGCAGTACGGTGCCAATCCGCGGTGAAATAAGCCGTGTGAACACGGCCATAGGGAGCTGTGGATTACTCCTCCTCTCCCCAGGCGTACAATACTCCGCGGGGGGAGATAATTGACATGTCAATGATTCACAGTGCTTATGCGCCGTGAGTAATGGCAGTCTACGGGGCCGGCAGGCTGATGCCCCTCCCCCCTACGCATCGCGGGTTTATGTGCCGATCGGCGCGAGCACCCTCCGTAATTACGGGGCGTACTGTACGCACTGCTATTGGCCATGTGAACTTAGCCTTAGATGCGTTTTGGTGCTACAACCGCCTCCAACCTACAATTCAGAAGCAATGGATACAGCGATTTTTGGGACAAGCGTATATGACTGTGTAGTGTCAAGGAAAAGGAGGATAGGTGTTTTTCTAAGGAGTATTCCTATTGTAGGTACTTGTAACAGCAGCACAAACACAATCATGTCTGGTCTGTTAGTTCCTCCCCAAAGACTTGCACTTGTGTCCTGAATAGCTGTCCCTGTCCTCACCCCCACCTGGTCACACAGCCAGTGGATGACATGGAGGCATGTGCACAGCTGTATCCATTTATGTCTGAGAGGTATGGAAAGGGCTGAGCAAAGCAGAAACTCCCATAGGTAACAATGGAGATCAGCATGCAGATGCCACATACCCATGCATTGCCCTCTTACCATGGGAGATAGGGGCCCCCATTTCTGGCACATGGGGTTTCAGGGGCATAACTATAGGGGGTGCAGAGGTAGCAGTCGCTACCGGGCCCTGAAGGTTGTAGGGGCCTAACGGGCCCTCTTTAACATGGGAAAGCATATGTTATGCCTCTGTGGGGTTTACATGCCATAAATGTCTATGATGGGAATAACCCCTCACATCTTTTGAATGTATTCTGAATAACTTGTATTTTTTCCCAGTCTGACAGTCCATATCAAGGTGGTGTCTTCTATCTCACAATCCAGTTTCCAACAGATTATCCATTCAAGCCACCAAAGGTATGAGATCTACTCTGCATTTGACCTTTATAAACCAGTGTATATTACACCCAATACTGGTTGTCGCATCAGTGACTTGCACCAAACATTTAACACTAGGTTACCAGTATCATCTGACACATGACAGAACTAGTCCAATGCCAGTACATGACACCAGTAATACAGTAGGTCTCCTGGAGGTGTCAGTAGTGCAGCATGCTGTAGGTATGGCGTTTATCTCCCTAGGCCAGAGTTAGGCGAGCAGATTAGGGATGTAGTGATGGGGAAAGATGTACCTTCCTGCTGGAGCTGTATTTGTTTCTCTGAAGATGGTAAAGTTGGTTCTCGGGCACCTAGAACTTTCATATATACCTCCTGTAGTATCTATATCCTTGTGAGGGTGAATTGAGGGAGCTCAGCAGATTGGTGGAGAATGTATTAGCAGAGTCCAAATGGGTCTTTAAATGGTTACTTTATTTTCTTCGATTCAGGTTTTCAATATTTCTAGGCCACATATATCCACTAAAATGTCAAGAGTGCCCCCAAAGCTATGAACACACTGTGCTGCGCATTGAAAGTAGTTCATTAGGGCAGAGTACCCCTTAGATGCGGCATATGCCCAGTGGGTACCGCAGGTTGCAGATTGAGGACTTGGATGTCTGCTCTTCTTTTCTCCCACATTCTATGAAGTAGCTTTCACTCTCATGCTGCAAATCTTAGGTTGTCCCTATCCTTTCACATGACAACGTTACTTGTTCAGTATTGCACTTTATTTCCTGTTTGGCACCGATCACTCCATTATTCTCTTCTTTTTTTTTTTTTTTTTTTTCCTAGGTTGCATTCACAACAAAAATATATCATCCAAACATAAACAGCAATGGAAGCATTTGTCTTGATATTCTGAGATCACAGTGGTCACCGGCACTGACTATATCAAAAGGTAAGAATGACCAGGAGATACCTCTGCAGTTTTGTCTCCTGCTCCTCTTAGGTGTGTGGTCCATACAGTTTAGATACAATTCAACAGTTACCATGGCAGAAACAGAGAGGTTGAAGGAGATGAACAGGGAACTTGCAGGGAACATCCAGCAAAGGCCAGAAGGCCCAAAACCTCTTGTACCATTAGTGCAATTGATCCAGTGGTGCTACTGCCTAGCAATCCAATCTTATATGAAGGGTAAGGCCCTAGTTAGGCACATTGTAATCTGTATCAAAGGCAGGGCTATGGAGTCGGAAAGCCAAAGCTCCGGCTCCTCAATTTCCCTGACTCCTTACTTCCTCATACTTGGCGCATGTTTAAGTGATAACTTCACTGCAGTAAAATGGTAACATCAGGCTTTTTATCACTTTATGATACAATAATCAAGCTATTTAGGTAGAACATAAAGGGTAACAATGTTTTGAACTTGTGACTTTCAGGATCCATATCTCACCATCCACTACAGCTTTGTACATGAGGTTACCATCATTTTATAGACAATCATCTTACCCATCTTATACATAAATTTGGCTTGCAAAAATGTTAATTTTTGTTAGCATTTGGTAAATCCACCTTTGGCTTTCAGCTCTGCCTGAATCCTTCTGGGCTCTGGATCAGATTCAAGCACATCTTGACCAAAATCTGATCCCAGGTCTCTTCTACACATTCCCAATGTTGGTGTAGACTGGACTTTGGTATAAAACAGCTTTTTGTTCAACTCTACCCACAAGTGTTGGATTGGGTTGAGGTCTGGAGACTGTGGAGCCAATACAGCAACTCTAATTCAATGTCATTGAACCATTCCTTCGCCAACCTTTATGTCTGCATCAGGTCGTTGTCCTGCTGGACCACTATGTTGTCCTTTTCATTGCCATAATACTAGAGTATATGAAGTAACTCATCTTGTAGGACACTCGCATATAGCTCAACATTGAGATCCACAGCGATCCTGGTCAAGTATCTAACATCTTTGACTATGAAACAACCCCGTATCATCGGGCTTCCTCCACCGAACTTGACCGTTTCTTCAGTTTCTCGATCCGTTAGCCCCCTTTTCCCTTGAGTCTTCCAAACCCATTTGCCCCCATCAGAGTCTGGTCTATTGACTTTCATCTCATCACTTCTAATCACCCATTTCCAATCCTCCATTTTTCTAAATTTTTTTGCAAACTCTTTGCTGGCGCTTCTTATGATGAGATTGAAGTCGAGGCTTCTTCACCTTTTTCGGGCCATCATTCCAGACCTGTGTAATGTGTGTTGCATGGTGCTTGCATGGACGTCTGTGATCTCACTGTTACGAAGCATACAAGCCACCTCCACTGCTGTGTCTGTCTCGTTAGAACTGATAAAACTTGTGATGAGCGACTTGTTGACCCTGATATTTTGCCTGGACGTCACGTCTTGGCTTTTGAATGGAGGGATGGACTTCATTTCATATTCTTCCAGCTGTCATGGCCTCACATGATGCAGATTGGCAATTTTCTTGTCTGACAGACCGCTGTCGATGAGCTGGATGATGCAGTGTCTCTTTTCTTGGGAAATCTTCTTCATGGCTGCCCGAACCAGTGACCTTTCGCTTGGGAACCAGCCTAATAACACTGAGCTACTAGGGAATGTGAGGACGGATTACAATTTGTGGTAACAAGAAGGAAAAGATTGTCCCACCACCAGGAGCAAAACAGTAACAATACGGTTGCATGACAATAATCTGAAGAATTAAGCAAATGCTAAATAGTTGCAGGTCAAATTTGAGTTCATGTATGAGAGAGCCAATATTGTCTATAAAATAATGGTAGTCTCACATTGAAAGCTGTAATGGATGGTGAGATATGGAGCCTGAAAGTCAAAAATTCAAAACATTGTTACCCTTTTGCTTGTCGGTGTAAAATATATTTATTGGATACGACTTTAGAACACAACACAAAAAATTGTAAATATGCAAAACGCTGCAGTAAGTGGGAAAAACAGTTTTCAGCAAAAAACATACTGAATAACATTTGTGGAGTTAAACTGTTCATAATGGGAAAAACAGTTTTCAGCAAAACATACTGAATCTACTTTGTGGAGTCTATGATTGTTCTAGAAATAGTATGCCTCCATCAGATCTCTTCATAGATGACCTCATAGACTCATTATTTCCGGTAGAGAATGGCCTCTCTACACTAACTTGGGTTGGGGGCAAAGCGGTGACCACAGGGGCAACATCTCTAACAATCTCAGGGTATAAAAGAATTGCCTCAGGCACAGTCAGTTTTGATGAACGGTTGATCTCTTCTACTTTGAAAGCAAGTGAAAAATTTTGCTGAAATCTGGTCAATCTGTTTGCTATGGGAGCGGATTCTTTTTCCCCTGCGGCAACACTTTGCTTGCTCCATGTCATCAGTTACACTCCTCATGTGATGAGGCTAAAGATATGGGAGCAGTAGCACTGGCAAGACCCAATTCCTCTTGCTCTTGGCACTGCATCGACCTAACTGGACCAAATTATTATATATTTTGGGAGACCGTCCATTTTATAAAGACTCCGACTCCTGCAAAATGGGCTCTGACTCCAGGGCATCGACTCCACAGCCCTGATCAGAGGCAGTAGATTAATCCATTACCAGTGTCATTTGTGTCATGATTAATACTCTTTGCTGACATTTGTATGTAGCTGTAAAAGATTAATTCACTTTCCACTCTTCCTCTTGTATACACCTGAAAATGAGTTAAGTGCACCTGAAAAGTCCACATATCCACGCAAAACTTCTCACCACTGCTCGTTGTTACAGGTCATTGAGATACTTTACTCATTTTTAATGCACTAATACACACAGGCACATACTGCATTTTCTAGCATCGAACAGGTTAAAGGGATTTTCTCACCATGCAGTTTCACCCAGTCAAAGGCAGCTTCAGCCTCACAATGTCTAGTCAGGTTGTGGGTGGTTCTATAGCAGTGATTAGCATATTTAGCGCCTCTAGAACTAGCTCAGTGTAACAGAGACATAAGTGCAGGAGATTTAATCTGTAAGCAAACAAAGCTACTGACCTTGCAGGAGTGAAAACAAGTGTTTCTTAAAAAAATTAAACAATCTAATCTTGTTAGCGTTTCTGCTCCTTCTGACCAGGTAATGTCACTCTGTCTAATCAGGAGGGGAGATATGGATGGTAACCTAGAGACACTTGTATACACTCATTGCAATGGTCAGGAGATGAGCGATTTTATCTGGCAATGAATTTAGAAAGTCTTCATTTACCTTTCCCTACATCTTCAAGACTAATCATGTAGTGAAAAAACCTCTTTGACTACTAGCACATTGACGTACAAAGGGTTTACACAGCTAGGATCTATTTTCCCTTCAGAGTTGTGGGTAAGCTCTGAGCAGCAAGGAACAAGGGCGCATTAATGTAGAAAAGGATAACACGCCCCTTATTCATTTAGTTTAATGAGAACGGCTGAAGTTTGGACAGATTAAAAGTGTTGATTTTTATCCCCTGTTTTTGACCAGTTTCCTATCTTTAAAATGACACCCTAAAGCCTTCCTACAAGGATGCTTTTAAAGGACCTAATTTTAGCTTATGTCATAAGAGTGTCCTAGCCAGATAATATCACCGCCAAGTTCCAGAGCTTACTTTTACCAACATAGGCATGCCAGATAAGAATATGAAATATTCAGAATTTGAGCCAGTGTTCAATTCTGTGGTTCTCCAAGGTTCAAAATCCTGGCGTTTGAGACAACAGTAGAATGTAGGTTCTCTAATTATAAATACATAGGTGGGTTATGACCAGGAAGGCTTTGAAGTGTTACATTTTCCTTTGCACTTTCTATACGTGTCCAGCCATTTAGGAACATAGTGTGGGCTCTAGAGTTGGCTAGTGTAAAATTTAGATAAGTTCACCTTTTCTCCTTGTTGGCACGTCTTTGTTAGCCAAGGTCATTAACTCATCTGTCCAGGAATACTTGATGTGGTTTTGATCCACCCAGGATTAAAGGAGTTACAAAATCATGGCTGCATTTTTCCAGTGATGGCACCACAATGTCCATGGTTTGTGTATGGTACTGCAGCAAGCTCCATTAAACCTTTAACGACCACTGTCTTTTGACGGCGGGGCGGGTCGCGCTCTCCGTTGTCAACGACGCCAAAAGACGGCGCCGCCTAAAGAGGGAGTTTGTGGCTCCCAGCACTGCACTTCTGCTAGGAACGTGGCTATAGTTAACCGCTCCATTCCTAGAACAGTCTCTGTGAACTGCAGGGACTGGAGGAAGCCTCCAATCCCTGTCGTTGAATCCTGTAATTGCAGTGGTCTGTGACCACAGCAAGATCAAAGGGAATTCCTGGTGACCCGATGGAGCTTGAGGAATATCTATGCAATCAGCCCTGAGGACCTAGAGTAGTCCCAGGGCTGCCTGCTTTCAGGGCGCACTGACAGTAGGTTTAAAAAAAAAAAAAAAAAGTGTAAAATAGTTATTCTTTAAAAATTAAATTTTAATTAAAAAATGATTGTGCATAGATTACACACAAAGGAACCCTATACATATTAGGTATCCACATGATCGTAATAACCTGTAGAATTAATTTAGTGTGGAATGTGATTGGTGTAAAAAGTTAAAAACGCATGCAGAGAAACGCTTTTTTTATGTTCACAATGCAAACATTTCTTGAAAATTACGCATTCATTTCTATATAAACTCAAATAACACCACCCAAAACTACAACCTCTCCTGCATAAAACAAGTCCTCCTACAACTATGGGCTTGTTCACACGGAGTTTACACTCCGTATTAAAAGCGCTTTTAGGATCCGTCTTGGGGTCAGTTCTGTCGGTCCCCATGACTGATCTAAACAATTAGCAGTGAGAATCTCACTGCTGTCTATGCCGAACACGCAGCGGCGTTCACATGAGGGATCACCGCTGCGTGTTTAAAAAGCGCAGCTCAGCTCCGTTTTGAAAAGAATTGACAACTCCGTGTGAACAAGCCCTATGTCCTAGAAAAAATGTTAGCGTTATGACGGTTGATACACAGGGAGGCAAAAACAAAAAAAAATTTAGGTCATAAAGGTCGCTTCAGACCTGGTGAAAAACCCACAGGCCCCTGAAGAGCAGACCTAGCGTTGCTTTTCGACTGCAAATTCGTTTTTGGAAGAGGCAGAAAGGCAGATAAAAAAAAAGACAGAAAACAAGAGGCAAAGAAACAACTCTACCGGTGGACCCTGGGCACCACAGTGCAACGCTGGTTAAAATCATAGGGACTCTGGAACTTTTTTGCCCCCTTTTAAAAAAACATGGCTTCTTTCTTCCGTAACTGTATAACCCTCTAAACGTGGCCCATAGCTATCCTCCTCCCCCCATTATTAGTCAAAGCACTAAGGGCACATCCAGTTTGGAGTTGGGCAGTGTTGTGTTCTCATGACCATTTATGTACGGTTAGGCCTCGTTCACACGGCTTATTTCGCAACGGATTTACAGCCGTATTTACGATAGTAAATCCATTGCGAAATCGGTTACAAATAAGTAACTGGCCGTTTTACATTGATTTTAATGGGAAATACTTGTCGTCGTTAAGATGCCACGCATTTCCGTGCTGGATTGCGGCCGCAGTCCGTCCGGAAAAACAATTAGCATGTCACTTATTTCCGGGCGGATTCACCCCATATATGAATGGGGATTGTGAATCCGTCGGGAAATCAGTGCCAAATACGTGCCACACTTCGTGACACTTATTTGCAACTGATTTCAGAACGTATTTACGATTGGAAATCCGACGTAAATACGTTCTGAAATAAGCCGTGTTAACATTACCTTAAACTGCAATGTATAATCGTCTGTTTGAAATCTGGCCTACTACACAAAGTGAGCTCTGGTTGGGGTCTTTATTCTATGTCTTAAATTAGTGGTGCTGGGTCTGTGTCTTTCTCACCACCAATCCATTGCTGAAAAACTCCCAGTGTTGATGATTGGCTGCCAGCAGTTTGTAATGCTTGCTCCTTTTTAGCTGGACTCCAGGACCTGTATAGAATATATAGGCCTGACACTGGATCATGTCAATTCAAACTTATTCAATATTACATTGTTGTTTTTTCCAGTTTTGCTGTCTATATGCTCCTTACTTTGTGATCCTAACCCAGATGATCCTTTAGTACCAGACATTGCACAGATCTACAAGACAGACAAGGAAAAGTAAGTTTCTCTTAAAGGGAATCTGTTGCCAATGTTTTTTTTTTTACTAATTAAAACAAGATGCTGATACAGATTTCTTTTTAGCCATTTTTATTTTCTGACTGTAGTTTTCTGTATATGATTATGGGGGCATTCTTCCTGCTTTTAGCAGCATTTAAAGAGATGCTTTACAGCAGCTTCATGGACCTAGACACCTGTGAACAGGAGCAGCCCCATTAACATCTGTAGGAGAGTTTTCTAGGCATGCTCTGTGTCCTGGGAAGAAGTCGGTGTGCAAAGGAGGGGGAGCTGTGACCTCTCCTATTGTGACTGGTGGATCCTGTGTTGTCTATACACAATGGTGGCACCTTTCAATGTAACCCTGCTTGTACTGATCATGAGCAGACTACTGGAAATCTTACTGTACAGAACAGGAATTTCAGACTATTAGTAAGCCTAGTGGCCAAAGTGAAAACTGCAGGATTTAAAGGGGTGTTCTGGGATCTAACGGTGCCCGTTGGTTCGTCAGGGCATGAGCAAAATTTGAAGATAACCTCATACTTCCCTCCCGGCCGCTCTCCTTCACTCCAGGCTGCTGGTGCGTTCAACCCGGAAGTAGCCAGTTAATGTTCATCGTTCACATGACAGGTGCAGTCAATCACAGGCCACAACATCACCTGAACGTGACCTCTGTGGCCTGTAATTGGCTGCAGCTGTCACGTGAATACAGCGAGGATGAACAGACTGGGAGTGTCCGGGAGGTAAGTATGCATTTTATCTATTTTTACTCATGCCCTGACGGACCAATGAGCATTCTTAGATCCCAGAACCCCTTTAAGACTTTTTTTTTTTTTTTTTAAATCTTCAAACTAATAAGGAAAATGTAAAGAAAAAAAAAGTTAAGCAATTAGTAATTTTTTGATGACCTATTCCCTGTAAATGGAAAGTTTTCATGATCAAAGCTTTGTGTTACAACCCAACCTGAATCGGTGCATTGTAGATAATCATTGATATACATGACTTTTACACACGGCATACACGTTTTACTTGATATAATTCAGACTATGGCTGCAGGATTTGACATGACTTTCTGCAGACGTTGGTTGACTGTCACTCTGACTACAGACCCAGAATTTGGGAACGGTATTCATTATGAATTCTGAAATGCAGCATGTTTGCTAGTGTACAACATTTTAGAAAATTGGTCCACGCTCTGACATATTGAAGTAAAAGTGCTACCAAGAAATTTTTATTTTTCAAGTCTGAAGAAGTAGGTTTATTACTGATATCCTTCAGCATCTACACAGTACCTGGATTGATTCCGAGTATGTGACTAGAACCCAGACTGTCAAGTCAGCTGTCTCCAGAGCTCATTCTGAAGGGGTAGAGCAATCGGCTACACTTCATCTTGAGAACTGTGCACTGGTGAATGCCCCCAGCCAGTCTGTGCAATAAGTCTTTGCACAGGGGGGAGGGCACAGAACAAAAGTAGTAGACTCAGGGGTCAGGCAGCCATCACTAGATAGACCTGGAAATTTTTTTTAAAAAAAATTTCTTTAACCCCTTAGCGCATATGAACATAATTGAAAATGCTATCGGAATATGGAGCGGGTTCACTCACTGAACCTGCTCCATATGTGGTGGTGCCAGCCGTTGGCTACAGCTAGCACCTGCCGCTAATGGATCAGAACCATTTAACCCTTCGGTCGCCGCAATATTTGTGACTGCAACATCTAAAGGATTAGACCATGGAGCCACAGTCCGTTGTGGGCCTCCCCCTTTTCCCCTTCGCGACAAGGTCACCGAGTGTTGTTTAAATGTCATGGAAGCCAGGGGCCTACCTTAGGCCCTAAAGTCTGCCATGGGCAGGGTGCAACAGGAGGCAATGAAATGCCTGTATACTGCAGTATATAGTTCAAGCTCCCTAGGGGGCTAAATATTAGTTAAAAAATTATTTTTAATTACTAATTTAAAACCTTTTCCATTTATTACTTATGTATTTAATGGCATCACTACATCCTTAAACGTCTGATCTAACACATTATCATGTTTATCCCAGACGGTGAACGTCGTTAAAAAAAAAACCAACACAAGAATTGTTTTTCTTTCTCCCATAGAAAGATCAAAACTTCCCATACATATTAGAACCAGTTAAAACTAGATGTCGCCCTGCAAAAAATTAACCATTGCACAGCTCTGAGGCAGAATTGGAGCAACCCACAGAATAAAGATAACAGCATTTTTTTTCACACAATTAACTCCTTAAAAATGATTACTTTTTTTTTTCCACTTCCGCCCCACAGAGAATGTTTTTGGGTTCCCTTTTATATTGCCATTTAAAAACATTTACTCATCCTGCAAAAAAACGAGCCCTCATACAACTGTATAGGTTGAAAAATTAAAAATGTTATGGCTAGTGGAAGGAAAGGATGAAAAACACGGAAACGAAAGACCAAAAATAGGCCGGCCTTATTGGGTTAAGCAATGTTTTCAGGTACAGATCATTTGGCATATTTGCTGTAGTTCTTGTAATGTCGAAATACTCAGTTAAATTGAAAGTTTCGTATTGAATCCCCTTCTTTTCTCATTACAGATACAACAGAATAGCAAAAGACTGGACTCAGAGATATGCAGGCGTGTGAAGCTATCATTTCATATAGTCCAGTGTACTGTATATTCTAGGCTTTTCAAGATCAGAGGAATCCCGGCGCAGTTTACTGTTCCAGAGGCTGAAAAAAACATTTTTTGAGTTTGACATTTTGAATACTTCTGGAAAAAAATGTATAAATATAAGGGGGAATCTCACCTTTTCCATTAGGGTCACCAGAAGTGTTAGCAGTTTTCTATTGAGACTAGCAGCATAAATAATTTAGAGCATTTTTCTCATATACTTCAGACTATGTTGCTCGGTTACTTTAGCATAGAGCATTGTCTTGCACTCCGGTAGCCACTGCTGCCTAGGTGATCTGGGTACAGTTCCTATTGACCTGCATAAGACTTGCCTGCAAAATAGAGAACTCGTACTCTGTAGAAATAGAGAAATATAGATATATCAAGTATAATGGGAAATAATCTGAATAATTTATACTGCTAGTATCTTAAGATAAAACAAAATTCTGATGGTAGGTTAGAAATGTCATTGTTGGGGGGGCTGTCGAAGTAGCAGTGCTTGGCTATAAAGACAGCTGCTTACATTGTTATATGTACAATCACATCGCAGCATCCATGTACATGACTCTAGTCTCTGCCTTTGTTGAGATATATTCTTGGGGTCTAATTATTGGAAAGTTTTAACACTTCTGGTGCTCCTAATGTACCCTAATTGCTAAATGTGAAATCTCTCTTTAAGGTTTGCGTTAAGTGTTGATCATTTATATTTTTATTAAAGTAATGGAAATAGAACGAGTCACTTTTTAATGTACTATCCTAGGTCTGTCCTAACAAGGAGCTCTGACCTCATGTTCCAACATAGCCTGCTTTATGTACCCAGTGCCACCATTATAAGGTCCTGTGGCCAGATTGGGGGATTTAGTGCTATTGACAATACATTAAAGTGTATGTGCAGCTTCACAACCTTATATATAGCTCTACAGAGGGGCTGTAGACACAAGATGGAGAGAAACCCTAAATGTGTATATATGTAGATAATGCATATTTATGTATATGTGGGTGTGTATATACACACACATAATACACCAATATATATCTATAAAAATTATATATATATATATATATATATATATATATATATATATATATATATTTGTGTATATGTCCTTTTTTTTGTCTTGCCGCATTTAACAAGTCTCTATCTTGTATCTACAGCTCCTGTGCAGGCTTTGCAGCTCCATGTTAATAGACTAGGACCGAATTATGTGGTTTAATTCTGCAGTCATGCTCCCTTCTATCTGTGCCTCTTTATTGTTTGTTTGTTTGTTCACTAACAAACATTTGGTAGGTTAACAAGATGTAGAGGACACATAGGATTGCTGGATAGGACTACACAGGATTTGTTTGTAGTCTGTTACCATGGAGATACCTAGGTCGTCTAAGGCTATGTTCACACGGCTTAATTGCGGGACGTAATTACGCCCCGCAATTATGCCGTGGGAGCGGGGGAGTAAGCAGGGGGCCGGCACTTCGCCGGGCCATAGACTATCACTGCTAGCGGCGCGTATACGCCGCTAGAAAGTGACAGGTGAATTATCTCCCCGCCCGGCGGATTCTATGAGAACTGTGAATTACCGTAATGAATGGGCCGTTTTCGGCCCGTAATTGGCGCACTTCGGCGCGTAATTACGGACCGAAATACGGCCCATTTTAAGCCGTGTTAACATGGCCTTAGATGCTGTGGACACAAAATGAAATTTTTGAAGATGATTATTAGAAAAGTTCCTTAATTTTTTAGTTATGCTGCTTTTCAAGCAACAAAAAAGAAACCTTGATTGCAAAGGTGGACAAACCCTTAATAAAAATGGTCTGTGAACAATTCTACACCTATTTCTGTAGTAACATTTTCAATAATGGGTACTTTAAATTTTGTGTACTTTGCATAAGACATTTAATGCTGTTTTTAAGACACCTGTATCTCTGCATCTTCTAATGATACAAGCTTTTTTGTTGTCTGAGATTTTGTTTTGTTAGCTCACTATTTAATTTGTATTTTTTACTGTATAGACAAAATAATTTTATTTAACGTTGTAAGTAAACTCCTTTTTAATTTTTTTTTTTTTTTTCCCCCCCAGTTTTTAAGCACCATGTTGTCGAGGTGAAATCATTGTCTTAAGTTTAGACTCCAAGTTAAATGATTGCAGAGTTCTTAAAAACTTTAAATGATCTTTGCACTTGTGATTTTTGATCTTCTAGTTACAGGGGAAGTTGTTAGTTTTCATTCCTGTTTTTCTTTATTTTGTTGCATACTTGACCAGTTTAATGCAATGTGAACACAAGTTGCACTGCTGAGAAGGAAACGTGTATCTTATTTCTAGCTCTTTTCTGCATTTTTATTTTTCTAGATTTAATTTTCATACGGGCAATATAATACAAATCACAAATCTTTTACAAATCTTACTGTTGCTTTTTTCCATACAAATAAAAGTGCATTTTCTACTATTTTTGTCGTTCATTCATTCGCTTTTTTAGGCTGAACTACTGTTAAAGGGATACTCCGAATTTTGCAAATTAAAGCTTTTGTGGTCTTTGACATGTTATAGATTTTTGGAATATATCATCTGTATCTGTTCCTCACAATTTTCAAGATCTCTGCTTGCAGTTATTCAGTTGGTGCCATCAAAGTTTACTTCCAGTGAAGAATAATCTGTCCTGGTAATGTGATACACCAAGACGTAGCTATGCTAACTGTACTGTAACTCTGATTGGCCAAGCTCCTGTGTCTAGCTCATGACAGTCAGAGGAATACTTTGTACACAATTCATCATAGAGCTTCGGTGTTAAAACATTTATTTAAATAAATAAAACCAACAAACTTTGCTACATAGTAGGACTATTAAAAGGTTAGTAGTAGAGCTGTTAGATACTATGGCCCTCAGTTTCTAATGTGGTTCACTAGAAAAGTGTCTTAAAATGTGACAAAAAGTGGTGCAGCATATTTATTATGAGCCAAAGACAAATTCTGCACTCTATAGAAGGGCATGACCACGATGTGACACAAAATGCACCAACATTCTGACATAAATAATAGGGTAATAGTGACATGGAAAAGGACTTGAAAATCCTGGTGGACAGTAAACTTAACTGTAGCAGCGAGTGTCAGGCAGCAGCTGCCAAGGCAAATAGGATTATGGGGTGTATTAAAAAGGGCATAGATGCACATGATGAGAACATTATTCTCCCATTATACAAATCACTGGTCTGACCACACATGGAATATTGTGTACGGTTTTGGGCACCAGTGCAGAAGGGAAAAATTGTAGAGTTTAAAAGGGAAAAGGGGGAACAAAATAAAAAAGGAAACTGGGGTGGACTGCAGTACCCAGAAAGATTAGCAAGGTTGGGGTTATTTAGTTTAGCGAAAAGACGGTTTGGGGGGACATAATAAATGTTTAACCCCTTCCCGACATAGGACGTATGCATACGCCCTAGCGGGAAGTGCGTTCCCCGCAAAGGACGATGCTACGTCCGGCAATCGCAGGGGCTTGGGGGGCGAGGCGCACCAATGGCGACAGGGGGGGCCAGCGGTAAATTACCACGGCCCGCATGCCGTCTCGCCCCGGCCGGGTGAGCTCCGGCCACGGGTGTTTTAAAAGCTCATTCCCGCAAGTGTCATGGTTGCGAAAATGAAGCCGCAGGCAGGAGGGGGGAGCTCCTCTGCCTGCTCCCTTCGGTGCGCACTGCGTTTCTGCCTATGGTCCCGGGGAAGTGAAAACCATTCCCCGGGGGGATCTGTGACGTCGCCCTGCCCGCAACGCATTGTGGGCATGGTGGAGGCAGTTTTTCGGCGCCAGTACACGGTCTAGTATGTGTACTGGCCTTCCCTTTTAACAGAAATCTGATGATTGCTGTTTAAAGAAAAAGTAAAAAAAAGTGTAAAAATAAATGTTAAAAGTGGGAAAAAAAGCAAAGCACAAAAAAAATAAAAAAAGTACACTGCCCTTTTCCCCTTTAGAAACGCCAATCGCCCCAAAAAAGATTTAAAAAAATAAAGTACCCATATTTGGGATCGACGGTGCGTAACACCGCCCTAAAAATCGGGGCACATTAATTAACCCGCATGGGAACCCCGTAAAAAAAATTTAAAAAAATCACAAAATTGCGATTTTTCTTCATCCCGCACACATAAAATGGAATAAAAAGCTATCAAAAAACTCTTTTAATAAACTCCAAAGTTTTTCAATTAAAACGTCCTTTGACCCGCGAAAAATGTCCTTACCACTCTGTTATGGAAAAAATAAAAAAAGTTATGGCTCTCAGAAGAAGCGATGCATAAATATTTTTTTACACAATAAAAACCTTTTTTTTTTTTTTTGAAATGTTCAAAATAAAAAAAATATATAAAAATTGGGTATTTGCTGTAATCGTATTGACCCAAGAGTAAATCTAACTTGTCACGGATACCCGCACGATGGCGCCCGTAAAAAAATAAAAAAAACACTACTAGGATTGCAGTATTTTCTTCACCTTTCACCAAAAAAGGGTTTTAAAAAACTGATCAAAAAGTTTTGTCCCCCAAAAAAATGTTTCCCAATAAAAAGTAAACTCTCCCACAAAAAACAAGCCCCAACACACTCCGTACCCAAAAAATAAGGGTTTATGGCTCTAAATTTATGCGAGAAAAAAACGTTTTTTTTCCTTTTTGAAAAAAGTGTTTTTATTGTGTAAAACGTAAAACCTATAAAACAATTACAAATTGGGTTTTTAAATAATCGACCTGTGAGTAAAAAACTGCATGTATTTATACCGCACGGGGGACCCCCTTAAAAAAATAAAAAAAAACTAGGGGGAAAGGATTTTGTTCAAAATGCTTTAATAAAAAAGTGTCAAAGCGTCATATGACCCCTAATGGTACTGTAAAAACTAAAAACTCTCCCGCAAAAAAAAACCCCCAAAACAGCTGTGAAAAGAAAAATAAAGTTTGGCTTCGAATAGGGAAAACAAAAAAAAGAATTTCTTTAGACCTAAAACCCTATTGTGTAAATAAAAAAACAAATTATTAAATTTATATTATTGCAATGTCCCAAAACCCCCACATAATTTTCCTGTCATTTATCCTGTACGGCAAACCTGTAAAAATAACCCCAAAAAAAAACAATGGCGGAACTGGTTTCCTCCCCCCCCCCCCCCCCCCCCCCCTTTTTCCATCCCAATACTAAAAATCTTTTTGGACCCCCTGTACCCCTAAAATGGCACGTCACCCCTAGTGAGCCCCCTGGGGGGTGTTGAATCCAAAATGGGGGATTTTGGGAAAGGTTTCCCTGTTCTGGTACTTTGGGGGTTTTGAAAATGCGACATGACCCCACTAAAATCTGCGTTCCAAAAAGCAAAAAATGCGCTTTCCTCCCTTTCGCCTTGCGCCCAAACAGCATTTTACCCCACATTGGGTATTGCCGAATTTGGAAAAGAAGTTCTTAAAAAATTTGGGATGCTTTTTTTTTTTTTTTTTTTTTTTTTTTTTACAGGATTCCTTGAAAAAATTCAACTTTTTTCAGCTAAAATTGAGTTTTTGGAAAAAAAAAAATGTTTTCATTTTCCCACCGAACGCTAAAAAATTTTGTGAAACCCTTTGGGGGGGGGGGGGGGTAATTAAAACTCACTACACCCTGGATATTTTCCTTAAGGGTTTTTTTACAAAATAAGGGTCTTTTTGGGGGTGCTTATAAGTTTTTCCCCGTGGGTGTCCCAAACCTAAAAATGGTGTTTTAAAAAAAATTGTAATAAAAAATGGACCCCAGAGTCTGTGGTGTCCCCCTTTTTGGGGCTTGTGGTTGAGCCAAATAATGCACTGGGGCCCAATATGGGATTTTTTTTTAAAACAGCAGAATCTGGGGAACAATATTGCATTTCCCTGATCAATCACCAAGTTTTTGGAATAATGGCTGAAAATTAAAGTCGCAAAGAAAAGTGAAATTTTAAAATTTCACCCACTTTAATTTCTGTAAAAACACCTAATGGTAAATAAACTTCTACATGCTTTTTTTGAATACTTTAAGGGGTGTTTCTTAGATGGGGTTTTTTGGGGGGAAATTAATACAGGCCAATAAAAATCACGTTAGAATAGAGGGGTCCCTACAAAAAAATGTATAGCAAATTTTCTTAAAAATTTGGAAAATTACTACAAAATTTCTAACCCCCCTAATATCATAAATAAAAAAAAAATTTAAAGAAAGATGCCAACCTACAGTAGACATAGGTGATGGCTGTTATAAGCTTTTTTTGAGGGAAAACTGTCTTAACCGCAGAAATTTTGAGTTTGAAATGGAAATTTTTCAAATTTTTTTCACGATATTTGATATTTTTCACAAATAAACGAGGACTTTTTGAATCAATTTCTTACTATCTTAAAGCACAAATTTTTACGAAAAAAAAAACAATCTCTGAATACATGAATAGGTTTAAAAATTTCAAAAAATTTATTCTCACATAAAAATGTTTTATGGCAGATTTAAAAAAAAAAGGGCTCTTCAGAGAGGCCAAAACTGGCTCCGGCGGTAAGGGGCTAAATTTTATCAAAAGCTATGGATCCTCCCAAATTTATTTATACCCAGGGGCTGTATCAAGAACAAGGGGGCTCCACTACGTCTTGATGAACGAAAGTTTTTACATAAACACGAAAGGGATTCTTTTCGTTAGAGCAGGAACGGGAACTTCTCCAGAAGAAATTTTATGGTGATTTCAAAATGTCTGGATGCATTTTGGAGCGTAATAATTACAAGTTTTGGACTAGGATTTGGAGAGGGGTGTTGATCCGGGGTTATTCCGATTGCCAGATTGGCGTCGGGAATGTTTTTTTCCCTAAAATGAGGCAATTTGGCTTCTACCTCATGGGGTTTTTTGCCTTCCTCTGGATCAAAATAGGCTGCACTGAAGGGACGTCTTGTCTTTTTTCGGCCTTACAAACTAACTATAGAAAGTAAGTTAAAAAATACTGCTCTAAAATTGTCAATTCTAAAGCTGCTCCAATTTATCAATCGGCACGAGCCACTAGGATAAATATGGTTTTCCCAGGTGGAAGTAGTTGTTGTTTCTTGTCCCTTGAGCTGTGGGGCAGCAGTCATTGATGCCGTGGCAGGAGATCCAGGAATTTACTCACCAGCCTCCCAATGTCCTCTTCTACGCTCCGGTGTGTGCCCCCAAGAAAAAAGGCTGGTATGGGAGCTGAGATGACTGGTAGCCTTCGTAGGTTCTCTGAAAAGGGGCAGGGCAGTTGGCAGTATGGTGTTCTGCCGAGGGATCTGTGGCCACGCTGTACTGGCAGTTTTCCTTGCAGACTGTGGATTCCCTTTGACATAGAGTCCCTGATGGCGTCTTTGTATCTTAGGGGTGGGGAAAAAGATACAGACAAAGTCAATACTTCAGCCCCAGGCCTGAAAAGTAGTTAATGGCAGAACATTTTTTTTTTTTTTAGTTTTTGCCTCCTCACGTTTCAACAGTTGTAACTTTTTTATTCTTTCAATGATGCAGTTGTATGAGGCCTTGTTTTATTTGGGACAAGTTGTACTTTATAGGGGAATAGTTTAAGTTCACTTAGAAATTATTGCAGAATTTTTTTAAAAAATTTTTTTTTTACACTTAGTAATGTATTAGCATATTCATATATGCTAATACATTCTAATCTGTGTCACTTTGACACAGGCAGTGATCTGGATAGCACACAGTGTGTCCTGGTTACTGGCTTCATACACAGACCGCTCTGGGGCTACTCTAGGTCCCCAGGGCTGACTGTGCAGCCGTTCTCCGGGCTCTGTCGGGTCACCGGGTGTTCCGATCACCCGACAGAGCAGGGAAACCCTTTAATTGCGCTGCGGTAACACACCGTCGCAATTAAAGGGTTAAAGTACCGGGTTGCGGAGGTTTCCTCCGCTCAACGGTGCTCGCAGGAGATGCTCTGGGATCAGGGTGGTGTAGTACAGCCGCGATCCCATCGCAGTTGCGGCGCAGGGCGAGGCAAACCCCTAAGTCTGCAGTGACGGCAAAAGAGGTCGCTGCAGACGAATGACCGCAAGAGCCGACGGCAAAAGACGGTGTGCTGTCGTTAAGGGGTTAAAGCTTAACGGCTGGAAAATAGACTAATCCCAGTAGGAGGCAATATAAGCCTCAGTTGTAATTGGAAGAGATATAACAGGTGCAGATAACAAATTAGCTCACACACCCATCCACTAGGAAGGCAACTGAATGATAAAAAAAAACTGCACACCAATATGCAGAAAAGCCCCAAAATCATACAAGGGGAGACTGCACAAATGCAAAATTACTGATCAGACAACCACTCACACGCCTAATATGCATGAGAGGGGTGGTTCCTAGTGTTACAATTGCATAAAGTGATGCAAAGGGTGCCAATTATACAGTTACAGGTCATAACCAGACTCTTATGGTATGTTCACGTGGCAATTTTTTTTTAGATGCGTGTTTGGATCTATTTTTCGGACCCAAACATGCATTGAACAATGTGCAGTGTGATTTACATTAGTTTCAATGTAAAACATGCATCCACATTCAGACGTCTGATGCATCTTTCTGATCCTGTTTATGCAGCAGGCAGCCTATTTAAAACTATATGCTGCATCCAAACATGCTTTTGGATGCGTTTTACACAGCGCTTTTGGATGGGTTTTTTTAGATCCAAAAATGTTTTTAAAAACGCCGTGTGATCATCCCCTTACACTCTCTGGGCCAGAGCTACACCAACTGGTAAGTGTTTTTTTTTTTTTTGCTTGTTTGATGTTCTGCTGCTGTAGATTCGTTGCTTTTTCAAGCTAGTTACTACCATGTTGTCTTTTATACAAAATATTTTGTAAACAAGAATTGTATTATCTGCTTGTTTGTATCAAATTAAAATAGCCTAAATCTAAGACAAAACATAATGTGGAATCTGCAAGAATACGCTGCCCTCTTCTTGTAAGAAATCTCTATGCCACATGTACATAGAAACAATTTCTAAAACTAGAATTCCCTTCTTTTTTAGAGAATATTTGCTTTATGATCTGGAGAGCAGTAAATACAGCATTAGGACAAAGACCCAGGGTACCCTCACCAGTCCCTTTCACATCCTGTTTAGCGCTTATTGGGTGTCTAAGACAAGGGGGGCATTATTTTTCAAAGATGACTCCTTGGAAGAGGAATCTGGTTATCTACATCCAAACTCCTTTTAAAAGCAGTAAGGCCAACCATGGGGACTGAAGAAACCTTAAGTACCTTATTCAATCCATGACCAAATGTTCCTGGGAATAGATTCAATGAGGAAGTCTTTCCAGTCCACAATAAATGTAAATTAATCTCTAAAGAATGGTGACATCCGTAAAAGAGGTTCTTGTCCAAGAACTCTAGAAGGAAACATCCCTTTTTGGAAGAACAATGCCCACTTATAAAAATTCCCCATAGTTGATGCTCATGTGGCTAGGAAATAAAAAAAAAAAAAAAAAATCCTCCCCCCTTTTGAAGATATGGGCCTTCTTAAAGATCCTATGTATAAAAAGAAAAAAAAGCCAAGGGTCTCCTAAAGAAGTCTTGGAAAACTTCTACAGCCATTTTACACCATAGCATTGCTGCATCCTCTACTGCTAGAGCTTTAAAGCGGTTAGAGGAACATCTCTGCTCCAAGTCACCCAGGGAACAGATTCTGCCTTCATTGCTGGCACTCAAGAAGTTAATTTCTTTGTTGTTGCGTCAGAAGATGCAGATAGTCTGTCAGCTAAGATAGTAGCTCTATCCAAGGAGATCCATCTGGTTGCACTTGTGGTTGGGGTACACGGTTGTAAGGATTGTCTGTCGGTTATCTGTGAAGATAATCACCTCTTCGGATGTAGCTTGGATGATATTTTGGAGTAGGGATCCAACAAAAAGAAGGGATTCCCTACCAACTCTAGAACTTTTCAGCTGCAAAGGTCCTTTCATGGGTGCAGATGAGGACATCAGAAGGAAAGAAGGAGAAATAATTCTTCCAACCTCTGGCAGAATAAAGGTTTTCTATTAAATCCAAGCACTAATAACTTTTCCATATCCTCTCAATGATGCCAGGTTCCCTGTAGAATACAGATTAATTTAATTTATTTCTTCTTAGCATGGCAAAATATGATCTCTTCTAGATGGGTTCTTCAAACCATCGTGAAAGGATATCAGTTGGAATTTTCTGCCCAACCTCTAAGAAAATTATCACAACATAGCTGGTTCAAAAGATTTCTTCAGGTTACAAGAAGAATTCATCCACAATGTCGGTCTTTGGTTCCTACTTGACACCTGAGTCTGGTGCTCTTAGTTCTTTCAGGAACTTCATTTAAGCCAGTGGAAAAGAGTACTTTTCACACTAAAAATCACTTCTAACTCGCCACCACCACAGCAAGGAGAGTTGGAAGAAATCCAGGCCCTTTCATGCAAAATATTTATAAGGATTTGTCTGGTTCTTTTCAAAACTTTGGAACTGAATAAGAATATTTGTTTTTTTAAATGCCTCCTCATTGTCACCACAGAGAAGATTACACTGAAAGGTGACACCGATGTGTACAGATAACAGAGGATGCACCAGTCACAATAGAAGATATCACATTTCACCCTCCCTCCACACTGACTTCTTCCCCGGTCACAGAGCATTCCTAGAAAACTCTCCTATAGTCAGTGGCTCTTATGCCCATGTAGTTCCTGTAAAACATTACTCTTAATGCTGTTAAAAGCAGCTCAGATAATAATGCTGCCCCATAATCCTACAAATGCAATGAATAATAAAACATATCCAATCAGAAAATAAAAATGGCTAAGAAGATATGTATCAGCATCTCATTGTAATTAGTAAAAAGAAAAAAATGGCAATATATTTCCTTCAAGAATTACAAGCTGGATGCAATCTCCATCTAAAACTTCTCCTTTGGTTGAATAGTTTGTTCAGCTATTGTTCCTCACCCCCACCCCACTAAAAAAGTTATCTGTTATTCCTCCTGGTTCATATCCTTGTGGAGGTGTAGAGAAAAGATGAAAATTACACTTCCAGGTATTTGAATTTTCCCATAAGCTCCACAGCGGCTTGGAGTTCTCAACTGTCTTTTTTTCCCTATACAGGGTTGTATTTGGTAATAGAGATAATTAAAGTGCTTGCCGGCATTGATCCAAGATGCTATGAACTAGGGGGGATAAGAGGGATAGGTCTTTAATTGCTTCCATGTTGTTGCCTGTCTCTTAGGAGATGGGGAAGCCCTACTTGTATATGCTGTTGTGAAGGTTATGGGAACATCTAATGCCATATAAGTGTCATTTTTTTTTATCTTTTCCACGCAGAACTGTTATTAAAAAAGGTGTTAGGAGTGCCCACTGCTTTTCTTTTTTTTTTATTCTTGTTTTGCTTTTTAACAAAAGCAAGTTACATAACATAAAGAAAATATCTCCGCACAAATCCCATTATCAAGGACCAGAATAACACATATAATATATACATTTTTCCATAAACTTAAAGGAGTTGTCTCACTACAGGCTTTCAGCCTACTTCAATGTGTCTGGCAGCAAAGGATTTTTGAATTCAGGGGCGCGCTTCTTGTCTGCCTCTTCTCCTCCCCATTCCCCCCTCCCTTCAGCACACACAGACAGCTCTCCTCCTCTGACTGCAGTAACTTCTATAAAGCAGGGGGAGGGTGAGGGGGTTTGCTGCCAGAGTTAACCCTGTGTGTGCCTGCCTAGATCTGCTGCTCACTGCTGAATCAGCTGCACTGTGCTGCTCCTCTCCACAGAGTCAGGAGACAGGAGAGGGCTGATCTATGAGTGTGGAGAGGTCTGTGAAGCTGTGTATGCTAATAGCAGAGCAGGGGGGATGCAAGTGTTCCTATACCCCCTGCTTAGCAAACAAATCTCCACGGATATCTCAAGCAACAACAAACACAAACACTGTCAGAACAGACACAGGGCAGCTGTGAAGTGAGTTACTATAATCACGATGTGTCACTAATACAGCAGAGCAGGGAGGGATAGGAACCGTTCACATGCCCCCCTGATCTGTTCTATTAGTATAGTCAAAGCTCCACAGACACACCATGATTATAGTAACACACTTCACTGCTGTCACATCTACTGACCACAGATCAGCCTCATCTCTGCCCTCCTCAATCTGTGTAGAGAGTAGGAGGTCGCAGGCACACACAGGGTTAATCCACAGACACAAAAGCCAGAGCCCTCCCCTTTCCTACAGAAGCATACTGTGCGGGAGGTGCTCTGTGCTCTGACCTGTATTCAGAAGCTGATGAGTCACCAGCACTGACAGCCAGTGAGAGAAAAATCAACAGGTTGGTGGCTATAGCGATTTCGGGAGCTGATGCACTCCTACTATCAGGGATAACTCAAAATCAGTAGGACATTTGTAATGAACATATACTGCAAAGCTGCTTGTTTTTTAAAGATCTTTTAATTAAAACCCAATCATTGTAGCGAGACAACCCCTTTAATGGAAAAAATGCAGTCATGGAATAGAGGTATTTCTGGTGGAAATGATGGTTTAATTAAGCACAAGTCCTGCAAGTCTTTGCAGAGTTGGTACACAGAATGAAGTAACAGACATCAAGACTGACACAAAAATAAATTTAGGATTGTTGAACCAGACAAAAGAGAATTCGGTACATTAGTTACATCATCAAAATCAAATGATTCCCCTTCAAACAAACTTTCACCCAGTTTTTTTTTAGACTTTAGCACAAACCGCAAGTTGCAAGTAGGTGGACAGGTACTGATGAGTTGCAAGTAGGTGGACAGGTACTGATGAGTTCCAACTAGGTGGACAGGTACTGATGAGTTCCAAGTAGGTGGACAGGTACTGATGAGTTGCAAGTAGGTGGACAGGTACTGATGAGTTGCAAGTAGGTGGACAGGTACTGATGAGCCAGCGATAAAGCTTTTATATTCAGAATTTATATATACATATATAAAAATATATTTGTGTGAAGTAGATTTTGGTTGGCTTGATTGGATTGGTTATTGATATTCTGCTATAGCATTGGATAAAGATGATCTAATGAATGAATATTTCTGTTTTTGTATTTGATTGGCTTCAGTATATGAGGGGCTGCCCTGCACGTTTTGTGTTTTTTAGCAACAAAACGGGATTTCTAGGATCAGGCTCCCTAGAGACCTACAAGACCTTCCAGGTCTGTCTCTCCTGGCCCTAGGGGAACTAATATGGGCGTTCCACTGGCTCTGCTCCAGTCTAAATAATGAGTCCAACCACCATTTTACTATGACATTGAGGTTTACAAGCCCATACTGAGCAGTACAAATGGCCATCTTTGCATGCCAGTCCATAAGATGTATCATGAAGGATGTGCGGCGACACACATAATACATACAGACGTGCTCATCCGCTTTCTCTCTTTCTTCCTTCTTTTATACAGAGGGGAGAATTACGACACTGACATCTCATGACCAGATTTATATAGTACAAGGGTTCCCATTAAAAGACAGCAAAGAGTGATTATTAAAAATTGATAAAGAACGTGTATTAGAAATTTTATTGTAAATAATGAGGTTTTGTTTTTTTGGCTTTTGAACAATATCATAAATCTAGTGCATCTAGTGCATGCCCAAAAAATAGGTTTGCTTATCTACATGCATTTGAGGGCAAGATGCACTTGAATATTTTATTTTCTTCTATACGGGCTATGGAATGAGGCTTGTGCATGATCGTACAGCTCAGCCCTGTTCAATGCCCCTGAAGTGAAATAAATGACACAACCCATGGACTGATGTGGTGCTGTTTTTGGAAGAAAGCAGCAGCGTTTTTGAAATCCAGGACGACCCCTTTTAACAATTTAGAGTAGTACTAATTTTATCTTGGACAGTTTAAAAAAATCTTAAAATGGCCACAAACCAGCTATTTGGGGGGTTTTATACACCGTACTCCAAACCCACAATAAAGTGAGTGCTGCCATTGAAGCCAGTCATGTTATATCTGTTGGGATGTGAGAACTGCCTGCAAGCATTCTCAACAGCAAATTCATCTGAGACATATTCCATGTTTTGTCTTCGTATATATGAGCAGTCATTTCAACTCATAGTAAAATAAACTACCATGGTGCACAGACGACTCTGAGATTCCTTACAATCCTGTGTGATTGCTCTATATTTCTAGCTAAAAACCATGCTGAAAAATGAAATAAAACAGACCAATAAGAACAAAGCAAATGCTCCAACAGTATTAATAAAATCACATTATTAGTACAAAAAGGATTTTCTAAAAAGTTATGATTGAAAGGTAATTGCAATAGGATATTACAACCAATGACCTGTACTCACATAATCAAATATCCTAATAATAAACATACCACATAGCCAAAGTACATCATAAAACCGCAAAGACAATAAACTCAGAGGTGAAAGGCCTGTCTGGGTATTGCTCATACACCCATTTGGTTTATACTTGTCTTTGCCCTGTTTATTTTTGTTTTGCAATTTATTTTTGACACATTTTATTTATTATTCTTACGTTTTCCTTTATCTTATCTTTGGAGTTATGTGATGTATTTTGAATATATGGTGTGTCTATTATGAGGATATTTGATTATGTGAGCACAGGTCATTGGTTGTAATATTCTACAGCAACTAACGTTTAATCATGAATTATTAGAAATTTTGTCCTTAAAGGGGTTGTCTCGCTACACAGATCATATCTGTGATGATATGGACAGTAAAAATAAGCACTTTTGCAATTTATTTGTTTTACTTAAATCATTTAGTATAGCAGCTATCAGCTAATCTGTGAGTGGGTAGAGCTAAATCTGAAGCCTGGGGTCAGACCACGCCCCCTTTGCTGTGATTGGCTGCCTGATATTTGGTTCAGCCTTGGTCGGGACATGCCCCCTGTGTGGGACATGCCCCGTGTGCTGTGTTTGGCTGCCTGCACTCTTCCCTCTGACCTGTGGCTTTCTGTGCTGGCTGCTGTCTGTGTCTATGTTCTTATTGTCTTTCAATGTGTCTGAGCTGTGTAATAAAGACTGCCTGAGCACTCTATGCTCCTCTCCCAGTGACAGCTCTATGTGGAGGATCTGGGCAATTACTGAGTCTTTAGCTGTTAGATTAACTCCCCCCCCCCCCCATAACACAGCCTTATACACTCTGCTCCTCTCACCCATATAACCTAACCTTATACACTCTTCTCTACCCACCCATTTAACATAGCATTATACACTCTGCTCCTCCCCCCCATATAACACAACCTTATACATTCTGATCCCCCCCATATAACACAGCCTTATACACTCTCCTCCACCTTTACCTCCTGCCTGATAACAAAGGGGGGAGAAGAGTGCATTCCTCACATTTGTTTCATCAGTTCAGGCTGTATGTATAACTGTTTACACCAATACATGTATTCTGGTTACAAGAAGCTAGTGGAGGGAGATGACAGCTCTGCAGGCTTGAGAACTGGCCACTGCAGGAGGTCTGCAGAGCTATGACATCCTCTCCCACTGCTCACACAGAATGATGATGATGACTCTGCAGGGAGTACACATTGAAGACACATTGAAGGAAGACACGCTTGCTGGGAGGAGAGACACGCCCTTGGATTTGAAGCTGCAAGAGAGAGAGAAAGCTCAGGATGCCTGCGAAAGCCTGTACTGAGAAAACCCCTTTAACATGATTATTAATACTGTTGGAGTTTTTGTAAATTTGCTTTGTGTTAGCGCTGATTTAAAATGAAATAGTTTGCAGTATAGCATTCCACACATGAGTGAAAGACACATGATCAGGTATTAAATTTCTGTGGATGATAGAAACTGTACAGTATAAATCCATACAATGTCTTGTGTGCATAAGACCTTACAGAAACTACCAAGTGACAGGCCTTCATAAACTTGTCCTTGACACCCCTAACTTTATTCGCATCCACTACAAATAGTTCTAGATAGAAAGCAAACTTGGTTTTAATAAAAGGGGTGTTCTGAGATTTACTGAGGTAATAAACATTTCAAAAACTTCAGGTGACGGTATCTGAAAAGGTTTACAGAATTAAATCCGATTCCATGAAGCATCCGATGTTTGCAATTGTGGAAAGTGGAGAAGGAAAAAAACAGAACATCGAATGAAAGACTTTTTCTAGCTGAGAAAATGACTTTCTCACTTGTATCTAGCAGACATTCCTGTAAAAAGAAGTGTTAGGAAGAAGAATTACTTCATTTAGAAGGTTCTCTAACACCTGTTCTTTACAGTTTGGAACTTATAATTGTACTTGGTTACATAGGGTGTTCCCTAAAAGCACTGAGGTTGACTTATGGAGCTCATACTTGAAATAGTGTAGTCTCTTCGTCTACCACATTGTGCCAGGTTTCTGCTGTCAGTATTGTCAGTTCAAGTGTCCAAGAGCAGTGGGCTTCATAAAAAAACAACACCCCATGATCAGCTACGTAGGCTTAGTCCCATTGACATGGAATCACTATGGCAGCACTGTCGCACAGGCTGGGTGTAAAGAGATATTCTACCCTAGAAACAGTGACTGTTGGAGAATCTTGCCATTCATAGTCAGATGAAGCATGACATAAATATTTCTTTCTTGGATTCATACAGAATCCAAAAGAAAAGACCTTCAAATTAAATTTGAGGCACGGTAGAGGCCACATGCATTTCTATCGAGAAGAGCTATTAATGCTCCATACAAAATGTGTGCATGAACCCTGAAAGCAGCACTAAAATAATGCTTCTGGTAGTGCAAAGGACATGGGTACAGACAGTTTTTACATAGTTACATAGTTTGTAAAGCAGAAAAAACATAGATGTCCATCCACTTCAGCCTATTGTCCTACAGTGTTGATCTCAAAGAAGACAATCGTCGTCCTGTTAGGGAAAAATCCTTCCCGACTCCAATCTGCCATCTAAATAAATCCATGGATCAATAACCCTCCTCCAGAATCCTGGTCACTGTAACTTGTTATTATTACACTCTAGAAATACATCCAGACCCTTTTTGAACTTTTAGTGAGGTTCCCACAAAAACTTTATAGCCAAGAGTTTTTCCCAGTGCCTGTTGCCATAGTGTTAAAGGGGATGTCCAGGGTTAGAAATATGTGTTCGCTTCCCCCTCCCAAAAAAAGAAAAAAAAAGTCACCAAGATTGTCCATAACTGTGTCTCGTAATGCAAGTTTTCTTCTTCTAAGTAAATGAAACTAAACTGCAGAATGAAGTACAACCCATGGACATTTGAGGCAATGTTTTTAAGAAAGAAAAGACAAATTGCTTTTCTAGGACATTCTTTAACCGCTTCCAGCCACAGGGATTTTTGGTAATGTTGCTTTCATTTTATCCTTCCCGCTTTTCGATAACCATAACTTTTTTATTTTTCCATCCACATGGACATATGAAAGCTTCTTTTGGGGCGGCAAGTTGTATATTTCGCTCATACCATGACCGATACAATATAATATGCTTCTAGACTAAAAAAAATAGATTTTTGGGTATGTATTGTAAAAAAAACACATTTGTGCCATTCTTGTGGAGGTTTAGTTTTTATGGAATTCACTGTGCAGTATAATTGATATCATTTTTATTATGCAGGTCAGTACGATTCCACCTATACCAAGTTTGTAAAGTTTTAGTTATGTTTTACTACTTAAAAAAAACTTTTTTAGTCTTTTAAATTTGCTCTGCTGTATCCTTTTCTGAAGCCAAAACTTTTTTTCCCGGCTAAATAGCATTGTTTGCGGGCTGAAGTGTAATTCTTATTGGTACTATCTTAGGATACCTGCAACTTTTTGATTCCTTTTTATTCCGATTGTTTGGGGAAGCAAAGTGACCAAAAAAAACGTATTTTTGGCGTGGGGTATTTTTTTCCTCTGGTGTACTATTTTTTATTTCTAAAATGTGATTTGAATGTTTAAATTTTAAAACTTTTTTTTTTAACTTACTCTTTTAGGGTACTTGACTACTAGTGGGCACCAATGATTGTACACTATTCTGCAATCCAGCAATATTGGAGAATAGTGTTCTAACATAGACCTCCTATTACACCCTACTTTAGGCAGGGAGTCATAGGAGTACAAAGATAGCAGCCGTGGAAGCCTTCATTAGGCTCCTGGTTGCCGTGACAACTGGTTAGTTCCCAGCATTCTCATTGTACGGGGACTGATTGTTGATAAGTACAGACTGTGGCTTGGTTTTACTTGCCATGGTCATATTTACCACCACATCTAAATGGTTGAAATGCCGGGGTTGAAGATATCTCCAATCCTGACAACTAGCAGTAGATGCTGACTGTAATGGGCAATTTGCAAGAGTAGAGGTGGGTGGTGGGGGCTGTGGGCTGAAGCTTTCTCCGATGTGGTTGATCTTCTGAAGGACGTGAATGGCAAAGTCGTCTGCTGAAAGGAGGGATGGGGGAGGAGGTGCTGGTGGATGGAAAAGAGAGTTGAAGGTTTTGAATAATTGTCTGGGGTTGTGAGACAGGCAGGATATGAGATTGGTGAAATAGTCGTGTTTGGCTGTGGTGAGTGCAGATTTAAATGTATGTAGTGATAGTTTGTATGAGGCAAAGTCGTCGGTGGAGCGGGTTTTCTTCCAGCGGCGTTCAGCAATTCTGGAAGCTCGCCTCAGTTGTTTAGTGGAGGCTGTGTGCCAGGGTTGTCTGTTGATTTTGCGGGTTCTGTTGTGTGTGAGAGGAGCGACTGAGTCAAGGGTGGTGGTTATTGTGTGGTTGTAGAAAGCGGTGGCTGCGTCTGGGTCATTAAATGAGGAGATGGTAGAAAGAGGTGCAAGAGAGTCAGAGGGTTGAGGTTTTGTAGGTTCCTGCGGGGTCTTACTGGATATGAGACAGGAAGAGCAGGTGGGGTGGAGATAGTGGAGAAGGTAAGCAGGTTGTGGTCAGATGTAGGGTGGGGGGAGTTTGAGAAGTCAGATAGGGGGCAGAGGCGGGTGAAGATGAGGTCCAGTGGTGTCCATCTTTGTTAGGGGCCCCTGGGGTCCCTGGAGAGGTCGAAGGAGGAGCAAGGTGAAAGGATTTTTAGAAGCAAGGGGGGGGTGTCGATTGGGATTTGAAGTCTCCCAGATATAGTGGGGTAGGAAAAAAGTGAAAACCGGAAGAAAAGTGGTCGAAAAGCAGGGGCGGGGCCCTGGGGGCAGAAAAGATAACAGTCACGGGATTTTGGGGGGGGCAGATGGGGACAAGTGCACCAAAAAGGGAGGAGGGGTGAGGAAGGCAGGGGGTGGAGCGGGGAAAAAAGGAACAGTGTCAACAGGAGGAGGCCGAAACCTCCGACAGTTTTGTTACCAGGGGGGGAGTTTGGAAAGTTGGAGGCCGCAAAAGAGAAGTGCGGCGGGGGAGAGAGGGGTCAGAGGGGGTCAGCCGGTTTCAGCAGACCAAGGAAAAATAAGTTTACGTGGACGAACAAGTCATTATGTGGGGAGAGTTTATACATAAAACCGGCATTCCAGAACCCCCCAAGGAGGGGAAAAAGGGGGAGCGGGGGAGAGGGGGGGTGCTTCAGTTAAGGGGGTTACGGAATTTTAGTGTGAACTTTTTTAAAAGAGGCAGGACGATGGTAGAAAGGCGGGGGGGCCCGGGGTTTAGGGACAAAATAAATAAAATATAAATTAAACATAAAATAAAAAAAAAAATAAAAAAAAAATTAAAAAAATAGAAAATTTAAATAAAATAAATAAAATATATATAAAATAAAAAATAAAAAATAAAATTAAAAATAAAAAAAATATAAATAAATAAAATATATATAAAAATATAAAAAATTAATAAAAAAAAAATAAAAAAATAAAAAAAAAAATATAAAATTTAAATAATAAATATAAAATAAAAAAATAAAAATTTAAAAATTAAAAAATATAAATATATATATAAAAAAAATTTAAATAATAAATATAATAAAATATAATATAATTTAAAAATAAAAAAAAACTAATATATATAAATATATAATAAATAAAAATATATAATAATATAAAAAAAATTAGGGTGAGCGATTACGTGGCTATCGTCATCGGCAAATCGAAATTATCAATAAGATACCCCCATAGTCGATAAAATTTTCGCCGATGACCATAAGCTAGGGGAAGGACAACACCTTCATTCTTACACCCAAACAGGGGGAAAAAGCGGAATTAACATCCACAACACAAACTTATCTTTTACATCTTACAAGACAAATTGGGTTATAAAAGCCACTGAAAAAAAAAAACCAGACCTTTTACTACCCCTGTCCGGGAAACAAGCAGCCCCTTAAACCCATGACCCAAAAATTTAAAAAGTCCAGATAAGTATGTTTTTGAACCCATTTTACTGAACTGGACATTGAATATCCTTGTCCTGAACGCCCATGAGCCCCACACCTGCATGACCCCAGTTAAAAAGTCCCGGGAAAAAAGGAGTCTTTCACCACCATTTTATTTGAACGGGCTTTAAACTAAACTGTCTGTACCGCAGTATGACCATTAAACCTGTCTGACCCACAGAAAAAAAAGTACGGAAAAGGAGTCTTTCAACCACCTTTTTTAGTTAAACTGGACATTGACTAACCTGTTCTGACCACAGTATGACCTTTAAAAACCTGTCGACCCACAGTTTAAAAAAAGTGCAAGAAAAAGGAGTCTTTGAACCACCATTTTAATTGAATGGACATTGACTATCCCTGTCCGGGACCGCAGTAGCCCTTTAAACCGTCTGACCCACAGATTAAAAATGCGGTTTTCCCGGGTTCCCGGGCGCTGATATGTAGGGAGCGCGGTCCGTGCGCTCCTTGGTCATCGCCGAATTTACCTGCATTTATACCTGCTTCACATCTCTGAAAAGTGAGCGGAGAGTCGGGAGAACAACCCAGTAGACACCCGGAGGAGACGCGACGTCACGGTGAAGGCAGCGTTTAAAGTCAGCGCCAACCCCGCACAGCGCAGAGACCCGGCGGAGAGCAGCGGCTGCAACATCACCGCGCCCGGACTCTTCTGCTGACAAGTGAGCGGAGAGTCGGAAGATCAATCCAGCAGACGCTTGGAGGAGACGCGACGTCCCGGTGAAGGCAGCGTTTAAAGTGAGCGCCAACCCCGCATAGCGCAGAGACCCGGCGGAGAGCAGCGGCAGCAGCATCACCGCACCCGGACTCATCTGCTGAGGAGACAAGGCTCCGTAAGCCCCCCTGGGTCACCGAAAGATCACAGCGCAGTTCTTCCCCCCGAGGGACAGGGAGGGGTGGGGGCTAAGGGAAAACCCAGGGCAAACATAAGGGGGGCAGGGAGTGCGAGGTGAACGGCAGTGAAAAGGGCGCCAAAACACCTGGCTGGCACCACTTCAGGGGGTGTGGGGCTCACTTCCAGCACGGAACACCAGCAGAGGGACGCAGGCAGTGCAGCACATGCAAAGGGGAGGCAATACAAAAATAATAGTGACTCAAGCGCTTATACATATCCCAGCAAAACAACTCTGGTAACCATCATCTCTGTACATAATTTCATAAGTCTAGTCACTACACTACAGCAAAATCAGAAAACAAAATGGCGCCTATTACCAGAAAAGAAAAGGGAGCCATAAGACGGGCTCTGATCAAGAAGGCTCGTCTGATGAAGAATCACTAGAGTGTGAAAACGAGCACCCCCAAATTAAAATAAATTCTAAAAAACTGGCCACTGCAGTAGCAAAGAAAATACTTCCAGTATTGCAAGACACGCTATCAAAGCAAGTTCTAGCAACATAAAACTTACAATCGGGGGTAAACAGCAGGGGGAGCGTCAGGGAAGGGAAAGGAACAGCAATTATCCATTACAGAAATGAACTCTCTGCTTTTTTCATACACCTAAATGATCTCACTGAACCAACAAAAACAACCCAATAACTGGAAGTTTAGAAAAACCTCATGCAGGGAAAAACCCCGCATCAAGGGGTCCTGAGAAATTCCCTCTAGCCACTTAAAGAAAATATGTGAGAAAGACTTGCCAGCGGCACTAAGCTTAGACACAATATGCAAGGTGAAAAGAGCGCATAGAGTGTGCCCGGATACATCTTACAAAGCGCAGAATGTGAGCAGGCGCTCCCCTCTTCCCAGACAAGTTATTGCTAAATTCTTGGATTATTCAGACAAAGATAACATTCTGCGTAGCTTTAAAAAACGCCAAAAACCATAAAAATATGAGGGTTCAACCATCCTTATTTTCAACGACTATTCTGTTGAAGTCTCACGCAAAAGGAAGGCTTTCAGCAAGTTATGTTCTGCATTGTATCATAAGAAAATCCGTTTTCAACTGCAATATCCGGCTACTCTCAGGGTATCCCTGCCAGATGGTACTACCGAATCCTTTAAATCGGCCCAACAAGCAGAAGAGAAACTAGGACACTTCCTTCGAGACACTTCAGGGGGAAAAGAAGGGAATACCCCTAGAGACTCTCTGGACCCAGAGAATGAAAGAAGAAACGCCCAATCGGTCAGACCCAAGGAACAGAGGCCCCCGCAAACTCCGAGGGAGTCAAGAAGCAAAACTTGAGAACTGACGCTCACTATCGAGCTAAGTTGAAGCTGAAACTATAACATGATGGCTCCTGATGCTGTGTTGATGCGTTTTGTCGGGTTTATATAACCGGATTATTAAGCAGTAGTTAAGAGGGATGTTGAATCCCTTTTTTCTTTTTTTTTCCTTCCCCCTCTCCCTCCCTATATCTATTTTCGGTTACCCCACCCCCCCTCCCCACTCCCACCCCTTTCTGCTTTTCTTCTCCATTTTGGGGATTCTCCTCCCTTTCTCCCCCTCAACCTCTATCCTCGCCAATAGGCAAAGCATTTCCGTGTGGGGCGATGAAACTCTTTACTTTCAATGAGAATGGGGGGAATGGGGGGTAGAATAATCATTAAATGTAAAGGAGATGTATTTTAATGGCAAGTTAGGCGATACCTAGGGACAGTGTGCACGTCAGAAAAAAGAGAGGTCCCGAAATAATGCAAGGGAAGTGGTTCTCGGAGGAGGTATTAGAGTTTGCAAGGTTATGGAGAGTTCTCCAACAGTTAAATATTCTATTGTTACTTAGGTTAAGCCAGGAAAGTGGGTACTTGTGTCAGTGGAGAAGCACCTGGAGTAATCCGGGAAAGAGAAATGTGGTTGTAAAGTCTGCAAAAAATATCAATGCTCCCAGATTTATTAGATAAAGCATGAAAATAATATCTTGGAATGTGAAGGGTTTATTATCTCCCCACAAACGATCCTTGATTCTGAGACATTTAGGTAAAATGAAGCCTGACATAGTTTTGTTACAGGAAACTCATCTTGCTGCCAGGGATTTCTTTAGGATGAGGAAATATTGGGTGGGGGAGGTTGTGGGTTCACCTGCAGTAAACAAAAAGAATGGTGTTCTGATATTGTTGAAGAAATCACTATCGTACAACATTATCTCCACTAAGGCTGACGATGATGGTAGATGGGTGAGATTGCATATGAAATGCCCAAGAGGGGAAATTTGTTTGTACAATGTATATGGTCTGAACAGGGAGGGAATGGAATTTTTTCGGAAACTCGGCGCACAGGTTCTTTCTGATCAGGCGACTACTTCTCTGGTTGGTGGAGACATGAATGCAGTCATTGTTCCGGAGGAAGATCGTAAACGATCTCCCATGACTAACAAAGGATCAAACGATATTGGATTGCAAAGTTTCAGTGAGACAACTGATATGGTAGACATATGGCGCCTAACACATCCAGATAGTAGGGAATATACATTTTTCTCGCATACGCATCAGTCATGGTCACGCACAAGATAATTACTTAGTCACAAGAAATCTGGTAGGCAGGGTTCTAGAGGTAGATAAAAAGGATATCATTGTTTCGGATCACGCACCTGTGGTGATAGATTTTTATCAAAGGCCAGGACTTCATTTGGCAGTTCCCAGTGGCCTTGGCGAGGGACGAAACATTTAAAGAAATGGTTCAAGGTTGGTGGTTAGAGTATGAGTCCGACAATGCAGGTCACACTAACAATCCGCAACTATTTTGGGAAACGGCCAAGGCAGTCATCAGAGGCCGCTTGATCAGCCATGTTTCTCTCTACAAGAAAATAGTACACAAGAAATATAGGGAGTTCAGTGGCCGGCTCAGGGTAGCATACTCGGCTTTTGTGGAGAATGCTTCTTTAACTAATAAACAACGCTGGCAGGAGGCAAAAAAGATGTTCGAACTATGGTTGGAGAGACGAAATAATTTACATAGAACAAAATTTGAGGCGGAATTATTTCGATTCGGAAATAAGCCAGGAAAGCTGTTGGCACGGTTAGCAAAGGCTAGTAAGGGGCATGGGGGAATAGTGTCCTTAAAGACAAGTGAAGGTAACCTTATATCCAACCCTAAGGAAATAAATAATTTATTTCAGAAATATTATAAAAAATTATATCATGATACACAGGGATACAATAAAGGGCAGGGAGATGAGTTTTTGAGACGCTTTAACCTCACAAAGCTGTCAGAACATCAGAGAGAACTTTTAGATGCCCCAATCACTATTGAAGAGGTCCAAACAACAATAAAATCATTGGGCGCAGGGAAAGCTCCAGGACCGGATGGATACCCTTCGGAATTTTATAAAATTCTACCGTCCCAAGTGACACCCACCTTGGTCCAGTATTATTCACACATACTGGCAGGAGGAGACATCCCTGAAGAGGCCAATTTGGCTTTCATAAAAATATTACACAAAACAGGAAGAGATCTAACTAGTGTGGAATCCTATAGACCAATATCTCTTATTAATCAGGATATAAAGTTAATATCTAAAATAATGGGTAATAGACTCGCGGTTATACTCCTTAGTCTAATAGGTCAAGCACAAGTAGGATTTGTTAAAGGCAGGGCTGCCGTGACAAATATTAGAAAAGTCTTGAGAGCCTTGGATGCGCATGGAAAAGGGGCAAAGGCAAATAAGGCTTTGGTGTCACTAGACACCGAAAAAGCCTTCGATAGCGTGAAATGGAGTTGGCCTGATATGGTGTTGGAAAGATTTGGGATCAGGGGGCAATGCCGAACCTTTGTAGATTCCTTGTATAGAAACCCCAGGGCGGCAATATATACACCTGGCTTTCGGTCAGACACTTTAACCTTGAAGAAGGGCACGAGGCAGGGGTGCCCATTGTCTCAATTGAATCCCTGCTGCGCACTTTAGAGCATTCTCAATTATATGAGGGCATTCAAATTGGGAAAAAAGTGATAAAAATAACTGCTTTTGCAGATGATGTGCTCCTTTTCATGAATAGCCCTGGGTCACAACTGCAACCAGTACTAGACTTAATTGGCCAATTTGAGATATTCTCGGGATATCATATTAATCGGGACAAATGCGAGTTGTTGTGGATAGGGGGGGGAACATATGGAGAAACGGCTAGAGTCAAGGCGACTGGAATTAGGGTAGCAAAAGAGCACATCAAATATTTAGGAATTAAAATAGGGCATTCATCTTCGTCACTTTATAACCTAAACTATCTCCCACTCTTCGAAAAGATACAAAAGGAACTCCAGGGTTGGCAAGAAACTCCTGCTTGCCTTTTTAGGTAGGATACACCTTGTTAAGATGATCTCCTTTGCTCGCCTTCTATATCCATTGCAGACCATCCCTATTCTTTTGCGGCACTCAGACATCAAGAGATACAATACTATGGTATCCAAGTTCATATGGCAAGGAAAAAGGCCAAGGGTAGCTATCACAAAATTACAAGCTCTAAAATCTGAGTTAGGTCTTAATATGCCAAATTTGAGGAGTTACAATATTGCGTGTCTGTCAAGGCACATCTTGGATTGGATACACAGCACCAATTTCTACTCTGATTGGGAATTGGAAGAAAATTTAGCAGGGGTAAGGCTGGCGAGCCTATTGCACCTACAAACAGCTAAAATTCCACCGATGGCAAAACAATCCGTCCTTTTAAAGGACACAGTAGAAGCATGGAAGGAATTAAGAAAACGGTTTGGCCTGATGCCAGGGGCGTCGCTAGGCTGTTTTATTCGGGGCTCGG
The DNA here is from genome assembly GCA_025379985.1 of Phyllomedusa bahiana. Classification (NCBI taxonomy): domain Eukaryota; kingdom Metazoa; phylum Chordata; class Amphibia; order Anura; family Hylidae; genus Phyllomedusa; species Phyllomedusa bahiana. Next base: position 102,702 of record JAODAL010001239.1, on the reverse strand, counting down.
GCCCTGAATAAAACACCCTGTGCCCCGAGTCTCCCGGGCTCCAGGCCGCTGCCGTGGGCTTGGAGCACCGACTGGCCCTTCAGCTGCATGTGGGTCCGCTGGACGCACACTCAGCTGAGGGCTTCTGCGGAGCAGAGAGCGAGCGCTCCCTGCCCCGCAGACAGTGTCGGACCGCAGGTCCGACACCGAGAGGCGCCGGTCCTCACAGCGCTGAGGACCTGCCCGGGGCCCGTGCGCCTCAGCGGCAGCGTCGCGATGATGTGATGTCATCGCGATGCTGCCTCTCCTCGGCGCACAGCGCGTCATAGGCCGTGCGCCAGGAGCTGCCGGAGGAGCGCGGGCTGAAGAGGACGGAGCGCGCTCGCCGGGGGAGTTAAGGTAGTATTACTGTTGTTATTTTTAACGCGTTTATCGTCTCATGCCCCTATATATATGCCTGTGCCCCTTATATTCCTGCCTGTGGCCCCCATACGCCTGCCTGTGGCCCCCCCATATACTGCCTGTAGAGTTCTCACAAGTAACACGTGGACCCCGCTCGGATAGTACAGACCGGTAAAATATACAGTGGAGTGACAATTACTATTTTGTTATGTAAATTAGACATATTCCGACTAACGGTACTGACTTACAAATGCTCATTCTTCTATTTCAAAATCTTGGTATCTCTTTGTTTGATATATCATGGTTATATACAATGTGTTAAAATAACTTGCATGTTGATACCAAATAAAATATGTTTAAAAAAAAAAAAAAAAGTGCTGGGAAAAGGAGTCTTTCAACCACCATTTTAGTTGAACTGGACATTGACTATACCTGTTCTGTACCACAGTATGACCATTAAACCTGTCTGACCCACAGATTAAAAAGTGCCGGGAAAAGGAGTCTTTGAACCACCATTTTAGTTGAACTGGACATTAACTATATCTGTCCTGTACCGCAGAATGACCATTAAACCTGTCTGACCCACAGATTAAAAAGTGCCGGAAATAGGAGTCTTTCAACCACCATTTTAGTTTCACTGGACATTGACTATACCTGTCCTGGGCCACAGCATGAGCCCCAAACCTGCATGACCCCCACATTTAAAAAGTGCCGGAAAAAGGAGTCTTTCAACCACCATTTTAGTTTCACTGGACATAGACTATCCCTGTCCTGGGCCACAGCATGACCCCTAAACCTGTTTGACCCACAGATCACAAAGTGGCACTATGCTATTTTGTACAGTGACTCTCATTTAGTATATTTTTTGGTAACTGACATTTGTTTACAGAATTTATTTAGGGAAGTTTTATTTATAGTTTTACATTATTACCATTTTGCTTTTTTTCAAGTGTGATAACATACAACATACACCCCTCCCTGCAGTTTTTAAAGGTATTTTTTACATGTTTTTTAACTGCAAGGTGGCTTTATCAACAAAGCTGGACTGGACAAAATTGAAAAAGAACACCTATCTGAAATGTATACTGATAATAAAAGTGGAGTTTTGCACCTAACAAATAGACCTGCAGTTACTAGAAAAGATCTGTATCCTAATATAAGGCAATGCAATGTCTAAACAAAGTTTTGGCTGTACAATATCCAGTATCCTTTATAGAGGTTGTCTGTGTTCGCCGCGGTCCCCCCCCCCCCGGTCCTCCCCGTGACTTTACAGCGGTAGATGCTCCTTTAAAATTCTCTGCCTAACTACCTAAAATCTGCAAATCTCTGATCTAACTATGTTTCTAAGGATCACAGCTAAAAGTAGAGCTGTCTCTGTGAAAAAATAGAATAATTTCGCTGAGCTGTTTGCTGAGGTGTTTGGACAGAGGCAGAGCGCACGTCCTACTGCTATGAGACGCTGACACACATGATCATGAACAGGAAGGGTGTTCTATGTAACACGAGGTCATGTGATTTTTCCAGCCAATCGTAACCATACACATCCCAGTCATGACGTCGCACACACATCTCACCCTGCTCTATTCTGTAAGCTGATTTGCTGGCCGCCAAAATGACAGGAAGCGCCGAAAATGGCGCGATGTTAATAGATTAGGCACAGATTTTAACCTAAATTATCGCGTGATCTAAAAAATCCGATCAACGTAAATACTGTGCCGATTTCAACTTTGTCGATAATAATCGCTCAACACTAATAAATATATAAAAAATATATAATATATAAATAAATATATATATATATAAATAAATATATGAATTAATATATATATATAAATAAATATATTATATATAATAATATATACAATAAATATATAATATATAAATAAATAAATATATAAATAATAAATAAATATATAAATACATAAATAAATATATAATATATAAATATAAATAAATATATAAATAAATATATAATATATTAATATAAATATATATAATATATATATAATATATATATATATATAAATAAATATATAAAATATAAATATATAAATAAATATATAATAAATAAATAAATATATATATAAATAAATATATAATATATAAATATATATATATAAATAAATATAATATATAAATATATATATAAATAAATATATAAATAAATATATATATAAATAAATATATAAATAAATATATATATATAATATATAAATATAGATATATAAATCAATATATAAAAAAAAGAAAAATCCACAGCACTCCAAATGATTATGAAAGTTGAAAAAATCGTGCTTTATTCACTCATCAGCAACGTTTTTTCATGCTTGAAAAAGACTCCATTGTGAAGTTGAAACGTTGCTGATGGGTGAATAAAGCACCGATTTTTTCACTTTCATAATCAATTTGGAGTGCTGTGGATTTTTCTATTTTGTTAATTTGGGTTTTTGGTCGAAACCTTTCTGCTGGCACCCAATTTTCTGTGGTGTTTTGAGTGCTGCATCAATCTTTTTCAATTTATATAAATATATAAATATGACCATAAAGAGAAAAAAAGAGACAGGCGCACTACTGAAAAGACGGTATAGGCTAAAAAAACACAAAAACAAAAACAAATTAAGCACTATCCTGTTAGGGCTGTGCAGAGGCACAACGCCCAATATCGTAAAAGCAATATTGAGAGTCGTCACTCTCTTTGGATTTTGCACGGCTGCTGTGCGATCCTTTCAGTCCTGGGCTCTGCAGAATCAGGTATATTATAAATACAAACAAAAACAAAAAGAAGCTCTGAAAAGGAACAAGTTTAAACCAGCGCCAAGTGCTAATATGCAGGAATAAAAGTCAATTAAAAAGTTACTTTATTTGCAAACTAGAAGTGCCATCCACTTCGTTTCTAAAAAGGTACCATAAACTTTTAAGAAAAGTAAAACACTAATAACCCTAGAGTGAAATACCACTACTCTTCGGTTATTAGTGTTTTACTTTTCTTAAAAGTTTATGGTACCTTTTTAGCAACGACGTGGATGGCACTTCTAGTTTGCAAATAAAGTAACTTTTTAATTGACTTTTATTCCCTGCATATTAGCACTTGGTGCTGGTTTAAACTTGTTCCTTTACAGAGCTTCTTTTTGTTTTTGTTTGTATTTATTAAATATATAAATAAATATATAAAAAATATATTTATGGGGGGCGTGGCCTAGCTATGGTGGTGTGAGGATGTGTACCAGGGAGCTCCTCTTGCCTCATTCACCATTCTGGCTATTTTAACCCTCTCAAAATGGGAAAGACGGCGAAAAAACAGAAATCCAAGTCGGGGCAGAGGTCTGGGACTACTCAGGGCGAGATAAATCTGTTTTTCTCCCCTCCACGACCGCTCGTGCTGCACGATGCAGCGGGCGGGGAGCAGACTCAAGATGGCCGCCGCAGCGTGGTTCATTATCTCGGGCCGACAGAGGAAGAGGACGCCACAGTTATCCACAACCAGCTGCACTTACCTGCTCAGCACGCGGCTTCCCAGCGGCAGACCCGGACCGGGACTCCTGCACCGGCGAATCACCCTGCAGGCCCTAAGCTACAGGCGCGCGCTGCCGCAACTAAGCACAGCGCGCCCGATGTGACCGGGACTTCGGCCCCAGCAGGGACATCCTCCGGCGGTGATCGCGGCTCTCCGCCGAGCCCAGCAACTGCCGACGCAGAGACATCAGCATCACAGATAAGTGCCGGCAGTATCGCTGCTCCTGTGCTGTCCTCAGGCACCCCTGCTTACCTCACTATGGGGCTGCGAGTGGACATAACTAATAAAGCCACTATAACTCATGTTGCTCCCCCCGCCAATAACCAAGAGGACATTTTGATCATGGTCTCAGCTCAGACGGACACTAACCAGGGGAACTCTCATGTTCTTGGGGGCACACTTGCTGATGAGGCCCTGGCCCCTGTCTCTGGGGGACCCCGAGCAGATGTCCTCATCACACCGCCACGGATGCACCCTGACAAAGGACCCATTATTACTTATACGGCCCAACATATTTCTAATTTTAACACCTTGGGCTCTGCCTCTCCGGTCACGACTGACCCTCCGGCTCACTCACCACCATGGTCGACTGGCTCATCATGGGGTGACTCTCCAACTCACCACCAGGCCGTCTGTTCTCCTAACGCATTACAAATCTGTGTCAGGCAAAGTCCCAAGCAAAGGCGCCCACCACTTTATGGACAGTTATCTCACTCTCTGATGTCCGCATCAGTTTGTCCACAAGTGGCGGCTAATTTTGACAGCACTCCTTCAGTATTTGCCTTCTCGCCACATCAACCTATGACAACCTATGCATCTTTCCCTATGTCTGGGACTGCAGCAACGTCAGATGATGATAGACCGGCTACTTTGGCGGACTTACGACTGATGATACCCATTCGCTCTGCATATTCGTCTGGGCGGACAGACCCTCACGATCCGCTCATCCAAAGACATTCCTGCAGTGCTGCAAGCTCTTAAGCTTCAAGATCTCTCCCTTCCTGAGTGGCCAACACTGTCGTCCATCTCCTCCACTCCGACCCAACGGAAGAGACTTTCACCGGTTATCCCCTCTTCTCCCAGCACGGTCCCCCACAGAGGGCGGCAGAATAAAACTTCGGTCACCCGGGAACAAGGGCACCTTGCCTCGCCAAGCCCTGCTGCTCAACGGTCCTCACCTGCTATTGGAGATTGAGAGACCTGCTGATAGGAACTCTCTGCTTTCCTGATCCTGGGCACTAGGCTGTTTTGTTTGAGATTGTATATCGCCCATGATAGCAATTGTCTGCGCCTGCTGGCTAGTTTAGGGTGCTAGTCTTTGTTGCTGGGAAAAAACAATGGTTAATTTTTTCTTATGGTTGCCGGATATAGCCATATTCGTTTTCAGAGGCTCATATCCCATACCTGTGCGAATCCACTTTCCCCTAGTAGGTGGAACTCCTGCGCTAGGTAATCCTGGCGATACAGGATTTCTGTTGCACTTGAGGTAGTTTTTTTCTTTTTCCAGCGAGATACGTCGCAGGCCCGTGTAGTCTGCCTTTGAGTTACTTTTTTTCTTTTCAGTTATTGTAGTTTACTGTTTCTGTTTGTTAGCTGTTTTTTTTGTCTTTTGTCTGGTCCTGTGTCTTCTTGTGTGTGTCCCCCTCCTTTTGTTTCCTCTCTCTCTTCACCTCTCCTTCTTAGGCCCGTGCTGAGGTACATCACTGCCTTGCTTTCTGCCTGGCCGCGTTGCTTTGACAAACACCATGGCAACGCTCAACATTGCATCATTCAACGCCAAAGGTTTGAATACGCCCGAGAAGTGTGCACAAGTGCATCACTTCCATCGCCGTAAGACTGATATCGTTTGTTTCCAGGAAACACACTTTAAGGTAGGCTGTGCTCCCTTTGATAAAAAAATTGGCATTACATTTTCAGGGGCACTTTCCCAAAAACTTCCACCAGTCCAACCCGGGGGATTTAGCAAAAACCCTTCATCGTTCTGAAACCCCAACCAAGTCATTTCCCTTGCACCACGGCCCAAGAACTGGGTACATCATTTTGGTCCTCTCCGTAAAGGATGTTTGTTTACCATAAAAAAATGCCTATGCCCCAATGGGCCTAGGCCCCCTTCTTTGTCCCCCTCATTGATCCCAGCCATCCCTTTGGGGTTTAAAGGGGACTGGGGTGCTCTGGGGGGACTTTAATGTCACTTTAGATTCTACACAAAGATAATTCCTAGGGAAAAGTCAAACCTTTTTATATTCCCCCAAATCAAAAGAGTGAAGAAAGCGTTTCCCCCAATTGGGCAGCTCTGTGATGTATGGAAAATTACTTCTTTCCCCCCGACTACATATTGGCCCAATACTCGCCCTCCCTTTGGGTTTGTCAACTGCTTAAATTTGGGGAGCATTTTATGGCCCGGGCCCACGCACCAATTTATTGCCCCTTTCCAGTTTCCCCCGCTGTGCAAGGGCCTGTGTGGAACGGGGAAATTTAAGGGAGCCCCTTATTGTCCTTTAAAAACCCATCTCTCAATTTCAAGAGCATCACAGGGGAAATTTGCCTCTTTGCCGGTGTTTCCAGTGGGGAAGCTCAAAAATGGTAGTTAGGGGGGTTTTTAATCAAACATGGTGCCAGGTTTAAAAGGGGGGGCAGGGCGGGGGCCCCCACCTCGCGCAGGCATCCCCCCAAACTGTGGCCCTCCAGCTTTTTGGGAAACTACAACTCCCATCTTTTCCCGGGGTTAAGATTATATAAATGCATAAATGGGATTGTATTTTCCCCAAAAACAGGCTGGGGGGGCCGCAGTTTGGGGTGCCTGCCCCCCTCGTTTTCCCAAAGCCCACCAGGGGGGGGGTAGCTCATAAAGTGGGGGGGCTTTTCCTCTGGGGTACTGCGGAAACTGGGGGGTTCCCACGACGGGGGGTTTCAAGAAATTTCTTGAGGCAAAGGGGGGCAGTATGCTACAGCGTTTTTGGGGAAAAATTTTTTACGAATTTGGAAAAAAATTGTGGCCGTATGCTGGTTGGGCTCTCCGCTCTCGCATAGGGGCAACCCCCACTTTTTTTTCCATAAAAAACTCCTGCCAATGCGTTTTCCCCCACTGCACTAAAGACATTGTTTAAGCCCTTTTCCGGGCCTTTTTTATTCCCAAATTATTTTAATTTTCCCCCCCTTCTTCTAATGCACAGGTGGGAAATCCCTTTTCCCCCACCACCCCTCTCTCGCAAAAATCCCTCCATAAATTTTCCCTCGGCAGCGGGGAAACCCTTTTTTTTTTTCCCAAACAGGAGTTAGAGAGGGTGGTTGCGGACCCTCCCATTTTGGTAAAAGCCCGGGCCCCGGGATGGCTTTACTGCCAAATTTTTCAAGGTTTTTGCAGCCCCGGGGGCCCTTTGATACTGGGGGGACTTTTTCAATCCCTTTTCTGCCCTCTGGCGACTATGGTAAAACATCGCAGTCATCCCCAAATGGGAAAGGATCCACAGGCTTTTAAGCAGTTTTTCCGCCCATATCGCTTTTAAATGTCAAATTTTAAAAAATGTATGTAAATTTAATACGAACCGGTTTAAACCCCCGTTGGTTGGTTCTCCGGGGGCACCCTAACAAAGTCCCCCTTTGTTCCGGGGGGGAGGCACGGGGACAACACGATAAAAAAACGAGGGGCCCCCCACCTTTGGCCCCAAAACCCCGCAAATTTCCTTTTAAAGATTTTTCGAAAGGACATCTTTACCCTTCTCTTCATCAAACTTTGGGCCCTATTGGTTTGGGTCTTTTCCTTCTCTCCAAAATTCCCGGCTTTTTATTTGCCCCCAATGGGCGCACAAACAAGGTTAATGGATCCCTCTCTAAACCCTTTTCCCCTTTTTTAAAAGGAATGCGGCGGGGTTTTGCCCCCCTATCTTGCTTTTTAGGGATTGATCTTTGGAAAACCCTTTTGGGCCCCTCCTTTTTGGCTAACCCCGACTTTAAAGGGGGGATAAAAAATTTGGGGAGGCAAAAACCCACAATGCCCCGTTTGGGGTTTGACCTTCTGGTAAAATCTTTAAAATTTCCGCAATTTTCACTCCCAGCTTTTTTAAAGGGGGTCATATCGCAATTTGGGAAAATTTTTTCAACTTTTAAGATCAATTCCCCAAATCGGAGGGGCTTTAATTTTTTGGTTCTCCCCCTTCTGCGGAACATGCCTTTCCAAACTGAACTTTCCCCTTTCCTGGCCCAAAGGGGTATATTTACCTCGGGTGTACGGTTTTTTTTGCTGAAATTTTCCCAAAATTTTTTCGCAGAAAATTTCATTCCCCCTTCTTAATCAGACAATCAAAGATTTAGGCACCTGGGGGTAAAAAAGCCTTTCATGGTTTGGAAGGGAAAAAATGCACTTAAAAATGTCGGGCCTTACGAAATTTTTATATTTTTTTTCAAAAAATCCCATACCATCCCTTCCTAATTTTTTGGAAAAAACTCCCAAGGGTTTTTCTATGTTTGTCTGGTCCAAACCCCTTTTTAAAACCAGGAAATTTCATAATGACATGGTTTTACTAATCTAAAAAAATGCGGGAGGGGCCGGGCTCCTGACTGTAGGGTATATCATTTGGCCGCCCCGCCTATGCACGTTTTTTGGCACTGGCCCCCGGATCAGAATAAGACGGTGGGGGGAGGGACGGGGGATTCCCATGTTCTCGGTCGGGGGCGGTGCTCCCCTGGGTCTTGGGCTCCCTTTTCTCAATCATTTAGCTTTTCGTCTTCCTTTTGTTTTTAAAAAGGTACACTTTTTGGCTTCCCTCTAAGTGGCATAGGAAATCCCTTTTAAACTAATTTTCCCCCGGAGGCCCATGTGGCCGGGGGTTTTTTTTTACGGGTCACCCAGAATTTCCCCCTGGGGGGTCTTCGGACACTTTTCCCCGGGGACAGGAAAAGGGCCCCCTTGCCTTTCACATTGTCGTTTGGGGGCAGGGAGATTGAAATCTTGGGCCCTATCATTCTGGGTGGGGATGACAAACCCTGCAGGAGCTTTTTTTTTTTAAAATACCGCTCTCTCATTTTTTTGACAAAAAGAAACCCAAAAATTGGGAATGACCAGGGGTGCCGGGCAGATTTTAGAGGGTTATTTTTGCATCTTCTAGCCCAGGCCATGCTCTTATTATGTAAAAGGCTGCTACCTCCGTCCTTCATCCCCTGCCCCTCTTATTTGTTAGTAACCGGGAAGGCGAGTTGGGACTCTTTTTTCTGATCTCCAAAGACATAGATTTCTTTAAAATGACCCAAGGCATGATAGGGTTCTAAGTATCAAAAACATGTTATAAAGTAATTTCCGGTGGGGAAAAGGGTTCCTGCTGTTTTTCAAAAATTTGGGCCCTTGGTAAACGGACCAGTGTTGAAGATTGGGAGCGGAGTGGCACCATGACCCATATTTGGTGGGCTGTCCGAGCTTAGGGGTTCTGGTCTAAAGTTATAATAGGGGGTTTTTAAAAGGGAAAATCCCGTCCCTGTACCTCAGAGGCCCTGCTGCTTTAAAATGGGTTTTACAATGCCCATAAATAGGTTCAAGAAATCCCTCCTCCGGGTTTCTTGTTACAGCGCCAATTTTAAATTAATTTTGGGGAAAGTGGGGAAAACCCCACACCCCCCTTTGATAGAGGGAATGGGGATCAGAATTTTTCTATGGGAAAGAATTGGGGGAGTGATTTTTCATGTGATGATCAAATTGGGTAAAGGGGCCCGCGTAAAATGGTTTCCTGGGCCAAATTTTTTAAAACCTCCCATTATATCTCTCCATCTCTAGTTGAGGCCCCCCATTTTCAGGAAACTGGGTTGGGTGGTCTTTTTTGGGGTTTGTTTTCCCGGGTTTAGAGGACCCTGGGGGGGGGGGGAAAACCCTCTGTGGCCCAGCAGTACTGTCCCCGGACCCGGCTTAGGGGATGGGATAGTCCCTTTGTATTTCCTCCTTTCTCCCCTTATTCCCTTCCCATCCCTTTTGTTGCCTGTATGGTCTTCGTGTTCTGTGTAGTATGTTATTTGTCTATGTAACTGTAGTCATTTATTGTACTCCAGTTGTGGGATTTGGTGCTAGTACACCATTGCGCAAATACGTTAGATCATAATGAGAAGTTAATGTAACTTGTTTAGTTCATTATTCTAATTTGATCACATGTCTTGGTTGTGATATACACATTTATGATACTGGCATTACTGTGCGGAAAATCCGACATTGTTATTTTACTTTTGCTACTATTGTAATACTTATTTTCTTGAATAAAATTACGTTTTTGAATGAGAAAAAAAAAAAAAAAAAAAAAAAAATATATATATAAAATATTAATAAAATATATAAATAATATATATATAAATATATAATATAAAAAATTTAAATATATAAAATAAAATATATAATAAAAAAATAAAATAAAAAAAATATATAATATTTTAATAATATATAAAATAATATATTTAAATATATATATATAAATAACTATATAAATAAATATATATATAAATATATATATAAATAAATATATATATAACTAAATATCTAAATATATATATATATAAATAAATATATATAAATATATATATAAATAAATATATGATATAAAATATTATATGTTATAATATAAAGCCAAAATAGAAAAAAGGAAGGGAAAATAATACTATACCAGCGCCAAGTGCTCGTAAGAAAAAAAGGGGTGGATTAAAGTTTTCAATTTAAGAAAAACTTTATTATAGAAAATAAAATGTGGACCACATAAAACATGCCATATATAGGGGGGCGTGGCCTAGCATGCTGGCAGGAGGACGCACAGTGTAGGAGCTCTGTGCGGGTCTGAACTTCAAAGAGTGGAAAAGGCTATCAGATGCCCTCTAAAAGAAGTCAAAAGGGACCAGGAAGACACCCGGGCACCCCAGCACCGAGTGCACCGATCTGAAAATATCTTAAGCCCCTCACAGACCGGTGGGAAGGCTTGAGGCCTACGACCGCGGCTCAGAGGACGCCATCTTCCTCGCTGGGACGCGTACAGACCCGCGACTTGCCGAGAGATAGGAGCGGCGCAGAGACCCGGGGAGACCCCCCCGGGGACAAGTCTGCGCAGGGCCCCGAAGCCCCATGAAGGGGGAACCCCGACAATGGGTTTGAGCCCCTGCAGCCCACAGGGGGTGAGGGGGGCATACCCCGGAGCACGGGGGCCCCGGGGGAGCCCCTTTTCCCCCTCGGGACGCACCTGACCCAAGGACCCCAAAGGGAAAGGGGCGGGGAAAAGGCCGCCAAGGAACATGAGGAGGCAGGGTACAGAGAAGATGGGATCTTCCGCCGGGGAACCCAGTTCCCCCCGCACCCCCGTGACTCACTGCGGTGCCCGCAGCCGCATCCCTGAACATCAGGAGGCCGTGGGCCCCATTTCCCCCGTCGGACCGGGGGCCCCTCCCGAAAAGTGAGCTGCTGTGAGTAACCCGGGGCATCGTGGGCGCCGGCGTTCCCACCCCCGGGGGAGGGAGGAGATCGGCCCCCCCCACACCCGAAAGTTGCCTGAGGCGTCGGGGGCGGGAACGAAGGGGGGCCCCTGACGGGGAGAGGAGGAGGAGAAAGGGCGGTGAGTTCCCCTCCTTTACGGGTACACCCCCTGCAGATAAGAAAAAGGAGGGCGGGGGGGACGAGCCCCTGGGGAGGCCCGCAGGGGGGAAGCCCCTGTCCTGGTGCGGGGATTGGGGCCCAGTGTTTGGGAGAGGGTAGCCCTGGACCCTTCCTGGTAAAACCCTACCCCTGAGTATACACCCGGGGCAGCCCCCCGTCCCATGGGAATGGGTATCGGGGGCCCACCCAAACCCCCCCCTTAAGTCAAAAAGCCCCCCAAAAACTTTCTCAGGAGGGGGTACCAGATCTCTTGAGGCCCCTCTTGTGATGTGGGTCCAGGCTTTTTGGGGAAGCGAATGCCCCCACTGGGAAGCCCTCAAGTGGCACCTGGGCTGACTCGGGGGCTATCGGAGGACCGGGGGATTATAAAGCGCCTTCTTGGGGCGGTGAAACCTCTTTGGACATGAAACTTTGGCGGAGGATGCCCCTGCATCACAAAAAATTGAGCGCTGTCGATCTTAGAGGTCCCCCAGAGCTTAGGCGCTCCCGACACTTTTACTACCCAAAAAAGATTGTCAGTTATGGCAGCTGATATAAAAAGGTTGGGCCCAAAAACGGGGTGGTCAAAAACGACGTGACTACCTCCGTCCAGAGTGGATTCTTTGAATCAACACACTCCTCTGTCAGACCTCTATATGGACTTACAAACAGCCCCTTTAAATACAGCAAACCCTCCATCAGCAGTTGTAGATCAAATTTTACGACAGAAAAAAGAAAAAGGAGGAATAATAATTAAGGTTAGGGGGTCCAGAAGCTGTTTAAACACAGGAATTAACCCGCACTGCGTAAATTTTTAAAATGCTGTTAGGAAAAACACCGAGTCGCATGTTGGATTGACAGAGACACAGGGCTCTGCCCCATGAGTTCAGACCCTTTGCAAGCAAAAAGGTAATCTGTAGGTTCCTTTTATAGCACGAAGGAAGTTTTAATGGGAGGGCGAGATTGCTCCAAAAAATCCTTTCGAAGGGCTAGGCTAGCTTTATTTCCCCCACTTATCTAGGCGTACGCCAGGTCTGAGCGGCATTTAAACCTTCATCCCTCCCACAAAAAAAGACGGATGATATAGGTGGGGATTCCCTTTTTCCCCTTATGTTAGACAGAGGAGGGCACGGTGTTTAGAACTCCGGGAGATTTACGTATTCCTTACGCCTGAAACTGCCAAAAGGTTCCATCCCCGATTGGGACGTTGCGGCGTCCAATGCCCTTGGGGGGCCCGTGCCCCCTCCTACATCTTTTGATGAAGGGGGTGGGGGATTGGGATCCCAAAAGAACAGAGGCTAACAAGATCGCAGAAAATAGTCTCACGCTTAGAAAGAGTAGAAGGGGCGGCGAGGCGCGGTCCATTGCCTAACACACCATAATAACCCAGCTTCTCCAGTCACGGACCTGCCTCGTAGAGCGATCTGTGCCTATTGGTGAGCGGGCTGCCGTTCCTGCTTTGGAGATCCCGATGCCTCCACATAAAGTTAGAATATATGGCTCTAGGGGGCAAGCGGATGTCCCCAATTATCTATCGGTGCGGCCTGGCTTGCCTGGACTTTAGACTGGGCATGATAAGAGACCACCTAATAGATTAATATATGGTTCCACCCTCTGATGCAACGTCCCAAATTGTAAAGTTTCAATAACAAGATAGGCCCCATGGACGACTTACCTTTACTCAGTTAATTGTTTTTGCTACTTTTTGATAATCTGTTTTAGTCCAATAGGGCTCCCTGTCCTCTTCCCCGATAGGCGCTCAACGAACACTGTGTGTTTGTATTAAGCAGTTAGTGATTCTGCTAAATTTAGTTATTTTTGCTGGCCTGTATACAAGTACCCAGGCTTATATTCTGCGTGTATTTTCTACCCCTTACATTTAGTGTTTGACATTTCCATTTATCTTTTTCATTCAGACGCGGCTGATTGGACAATCTTTCCTTATTTGTGACTTAGCTGGTTCGGCACTTTCTGGTAACATGACGACATTTAAGATCTCTTCTCTTAATGTCAAAGGGTTTAATGTCCCAGAAAGGAGATCCCAGATCTTGTACAGCATGCATAGACAGAAGACTCGTGTACTCTGTGTTCAGGAGGCCCACCTATTAGTAGTTCACCTAGAATCTTTCCAAAACAAATACTTTCCCCTCTGGTGCTGCAGCAGCAATCCGGACCAGAAAACTAAAGGAGTGGCTATCTTCTTTCACAAAGATCTCCCGGTCCAGATACTTGACATTAAAATAGATCTAGATGCCAGATACCTCTTTGTTAACTGCGACATTGGAGGGTCCACATACACAATAGCAACCATCTACGCTCCTAATCAAGGGCAGCTTTCCTTTGTGCTCAAAGTATTAGACGAACTGAATGTATGCGCACGAGGTAATATTGTCCTATGCGGGGACTTTAATATTGCTATGCAGACAAGTGTGGACACCTCGTTGTGACGCTCTTCGGTCTCGCACCATAGGTTAAACAGGATTCGGAGGCTCTTGCACGATATGCAGCCTGCGATGTCTGGGGCTTCCCCATCCAGACGGGCGGGGAAAAGTTTTATCATATCCCCATGGAGGTATGCAGAATGACTATGTGTATCCCCAACATCCTTTTTCTGGGGCCCAAAAAAATCCGAGTATGGTAAATTATACTTCTTCGGATAAACCCCCCGGGGTCATTAGCTGAAACCCCAGCGCCTTGCCCAAGAATTTTAAATTGGAGACTCAATGAATCGTTATCCAGGATCGGTCTGTGTGGTGGTTATCCCAGACTATCAAGTTATTTATTAAACCCACTCTTCGGACCCATCCCCCCCCAAGTGAATGGAATCTTTAAAATGTGTGTTGAGGGGTGCTGAAAAAAAACGGGGGGCCCGCTTAAAAGGGAAGCGGTTCAAACTTAAAAAAATTGCTGGCAGGTTGGGGAACTTGAAGTTATACAAGATGACGCTGTCCAGTCAGACTGCGAGACTCTTTGCAACAAAAAAGAGATCCTGCATTTTGGGACAAAAAGAGGGCCCAAAGGTTTGGCAGATTTGCGGGGGAAAACATGTTGGGAAACAAACCAAGTAGAATGTTCCCCAACCCCTCCGAGACAAAAGAGCTGCTTTTTTTTCCCAATTAAAACTAGGGGGGGCAAATCAACATTCTATAGGGAGAGAGCTGGACGAATTCCAAGGTTTTAACAGAGTTTATAACCTCACCTCCGATCCGAGATGCTGAACCTTGGGTGAAACCCCCGGGGGTCTTTCGGAACGGCTTTTGTCCTGGTTTGGATAGGGGCGACTGGAGGCGTTGGGGCTCCCTTTTCGGAGCGGAGCTTGGGCGGCATCTCTCCCTTGGCATCTGGTAAGAGCCCGGGCCCCGTGCTTCACAGCCAGATTTTAAAAGGGTTTTAAGGAGGAGTGATGACCCTTTCGTTCTCCTTTAATCGTTTCCCCCACAAGCCTTTCCCCCTCATTCACCGGCAACATCACGGTAATCCGAAACCCGGAAAAGATCTGGTACCCCCAGTTAAGGCCCATTTCTTTCTTAATAGGATCCCAAGTTGTATCCCAAAGCTTTGCCATCGATTAAACTATCTGACGACCTTAACGCATAGATCAGGCCGGTTTTTTTTCCCGGGAAGGGGGAGGCAAGAGATAAATCTAAAAACTCTTCCCTGATTATTACGCAAAAAAAAACCCCCAGAACCCCCTTATGCTGCGTTTTTGACGCCAAAAAGGCTTTTTGAGGGTGGTTTGGAAATTTTAGGGAATCTGCCTTGTCAAAGTGGGGTTTGGGTCCGGTTATGCTGCAGCGAATCATGGGCCCGTATAAAAACCCCGCGGGCGATTGGGTCATGGGGTTTGTCAAACCCTTTTGACACCGTAATGGGACAAGGGAGGGGTGTTCCTTTGTCCCCTATCCCGTATGTGCGGGGATGGAATGTTTTTATTTGGGGCCACCAGGGCGGACCGGGAGATCAGGGGCCCGCAATTGGGGGAAAAGCAATATAAAAGCGCGCTTTTGCCCTGATCTTCTGCCTTTTATTTCACGCCGGGAAAACCCCCTCCTGCCCTGAGGGGTTATTGGATAGATTCGGCGGCAAGAATTTTGGTGAATGGTTAAGGTGGGACAATGAAAATTTCCCTGGACCGGGGGGGGCTGCGACCTGAAAAGGGGGTTTCACGTTTAAAAAGGGGGGGACCCCCTTTAATACCTTGGGGTCCCCCCCAAAGAACTAGAAAACCCCTTTACCTGAACTTTGCCTCCTTATACAAACCATTAAGGCAGACTGAGAAAAAAGGGAAACCGGAAAGAAAATTTTCCTGGTGGCCCAATCAAATTATAAAATGAAATTTTCCCTAGGCCCTTTAAAATTTCTTCAAACCCCCCCAATGGTCCTCCCCAATAGCCTCTTTAGGGACTCAACAGGTGCTTTTGGGAAAAATTCGTTGGGGGGGTGCGGACCGAGGATAGCTAGAAACATCCAATCAGAAAAAAGGTGAGGAGGACTGGCCCTTCCGGACATGAAGTCATCTACGTGCAAAATCGCTGTAGGGGCTGGATTGGTTCCCCCGCTGAGTTGCAAAAACATGGTCCACTTGAAGACGTATTAGCAGGAGATGTCATTCTCCGTGGCTCCTCCCTTTAGGGACCCCCAGTTTCTAGTTTGCCATGATCTCACGGGTTATATGTCAGTATTTAAAAAAAAATGGGCTCAGATAAATTATAACCCCCGGGGGACCACGTCCCCATTAGGGGGGAAAACCCGACTACAAAATCTCGGCCCCCCCGCCCTTTTTTACCAGGAGGAAAAGGAAACGCCCCCAAGTAATAGGCCTTCATAAAAAAGCAAATGTTTTAAATTTACAATGAGGGTGTAGCGGCGCAGAACCAAACCCCGAATGTTGGTTAAATAAAAGCAATTAAGCACTACTTTGAAACCAATAGGCTGGGAATGGGACTGGGTAAAACCCTCCCTTCGAAACCCCGTGCTGCAAAAAACCGGGGGCCCAAAACACGCAAATTTTAGGTAACAACATGCTTCTGACACCATTTTACAAGGTCGGTGGTATTTGAGAAGGGTTTGGGGGGGAACTTTGGCAACATTAACCGATAATTGGGGTAGGGGGATACCTCGGTGAAAGACCTCAGTTTTCCCGTCTATACAGGAACTTAATTACAAAATCCTATCAAGATGGTAAAGAGGTTCCCCCCCACTACACACATTATACCCTACAGTCCCCGCCATGTGGAGATGCGGGGAAAAGTAGGGAAACATGATAATATTTGGGGGAAAAATTTGACTGCGCCATTTGGCGCGGGTAATCGAGGTGATAGAGAAAAATTTCGGGGATTTCGATTGCAAAAGACCCCCCGGGCCCCCCTTCCTCCCTGCAAAAGTACCGATGAGAACCTTGAAAGGGGGGCGCTGTTCTTCTTTGGCAGCGCTAGAATTTAATCCCAGGAAAAGGGGGACTACCCAGATCCCCCCCCTACAAAGGTTTAAAAAAATTTTCATATAAAAAAGAATGGAGGAGATGAGGTCGGGAGCGAGAACTCCTTACAGGTTTTACAGGACAGGGGGATTGGTGACCCCTTTTTAGGGGCACCTGAATACAATCTGCAAGTTGACACCGGGGCAACGATTTTTATCCCCAGTCACCCCCCGCCCCTTTCCTTACTGTAATCTCCCATCTCGGCTGTGCCAAAAAGGAAAGGGTTCCTTAGTGACCCAAGTCATCTTTGCGCTTAAATATGCCGAACCATCAGCCGCGTCTGAAAAAGTTTGAAAAATTTTGAAGTTTTAAAATTTTTTGGATGTTTTAAATTCCTTCTTTCCCCGAAAAATTTTTGTATTTTACTGACCGACTTTTGAAGTTCTTGTGTCCCAAATATATTGTAACCTTCGTCTCCCGCGGGAACGCGAGTAGAAAGACCGAAAGTGTTTCGGCGGGGGAGGGGTGGAGTAAAAATTTTATTCGTGGGAAAAAAAACCTGTTGGAAGACTGAAATTAATGCAGTTATTCCCCTGCTCACAATATGTCTAAAAAATTTGGAAGGAAATTTTATCTTTCAATTTTTTGTTAAGATTTTGATGTTAATCGGTTTTTGTAAAATCTGATGTTGTTTCAATAAAGTTTTTTTGGAAAAAAAAAAAAAAAACATGCCATATAAAACAAGTTTCTTAAAAAAAAAAAAGGGGCCTGTAAAAAAACCCGACGCTCTGGCGTTTTCCCCGTTTACAGTGGCGTTTCCTCAGGGTTATGTTGCCAGTCCAAAAGGGGACTCTAAATAAAAAAAACCCACAAATTAAACAGGTTCATTTAATTGGTTAAAGGGAAACAATTTTTAATTAACACAGGGATTATTTCAAGATTTTCCTTTCCCCTTTACTATCTTTAATGAAACTCACTCACAACAACCTTCTAAAAAAAAGTTTAAAAAAACATTTTATACCCTTTGAAATATTCATAAAAAATTGTATCATAAAAAAAACCCCTTAAAAAGGTATATAATTGATTTTAAAATTTTAAAACGGGAGATTATAAAAAATTTTCTAACAGATTAATAAAATAAATAAAGGTTTAAAAAACGGGAAACTTTTTTTTAAAAAAGTCATTTTTTTAACAAAAAAGGTTTTCCCTTTTCACCTTCATTAAAAAACCCTCGGATGTAGGCTTCCTCATTTTAACATCCAGAAAAAATTTTTTTTGCGCTGCAAAAAATTTTAAAATCTATTCTGGACCCCAACTGGGGGAATTTGTTCTTTTGGGAAGATTTTCCCTTTTTTTAAGTTTAAACAAAAAAAAATAAAAAAATTCTTTATGTAAACATTGGGTTTTTTTTGCTGAAAACGCGACCCTTTAAATTTAAGCTCCATTATTCCCGATAAACCGAGTTCACCCCTTTAAAAGGGGCCCCAAATTTTAAAAAATTTTTGGATCCCCACCCAAGCAAAATAAAAAAATCCTTTTTGCGAAGCGGATGATTGGCGATCCAAATTTGTTTATAAAAAGAAAGGTATTTCCCCCCTGGGCCCAACCAAGGTGTTATTGTTGCCAAGTATTATAAAAACTTAAAATTTTATTCTAATACCAAAAAAGGGGGATTTTTTTTATTAAAAAATTTTTAGTTTGCATTTGGGCCTTGGTTTTTGGGGGGTGTCCCTCACCAATTTTATTGGGGACTCCAATTTTTGGCGGGACAAAGTGTCCCTTGCATTTAGACGTTTTGGTCATCGTGCAAAAAAAAATTTAAAAAGGGGATTTTAGACAAGGAGTCCGGGGTCATCTGAAATGATTTTCCCAGGAAGGAGATTTTTTTAGGGGATAAACGATCTTACCAATAAGAAAAAAATTTCCCCCGAGTGGGTGCCCAAAATAGATTTAAAAAATTGCAGCCCCAAAGAAATTTTTCTGGATGAAAATTAAAATGAGGACGAACATCCAGGGGTTTTTGAATGGGTGAATGAGGGTTTTAATTTTAAAGGGAAAATAAGAAGGGTTTTAAAATTCTTTTTTTTAAGGTTTTTGTAGAGTGGAATTCCCTTTTGATAGTTTTGGGGCGGGAAACTCTTGACTTTTCCCCTGGGGTTTTTTTAAACTTTTTTTCTTTTAAACCCAAATTGAAAAAACCTGTAAATTTATTTTTTTTTATTTATTTAGAGTCCATTTTTGGATTTGGCAAAAAATCCCCCTGGGGAAAACCCACGTAAAACGCGAAACGCCAGTGTGTGGGTTTTTTAAACAGGCTTTTTTTTTTTTAAGAAATTTAAATTTTTTTTTAAAGGCATGTTTTATTTTGGACCCATTTTTTTTTTTCTTAAAAAAAAATTTTTTTTTAAAATTGAAAATTTTAAAACTACCCCTTTTTTTTTTAAATGGGGCATTTTGGCCCCGCTGGTTAAAAATATATATAAAATTATAATATAAAAATTTTATTATATAATTATTAATAAAATATATATATTTATATAAAAATACAAAATATTTAATATATAAAAAATTTAAAATATATTTTATACATATATCCCTTTATTTAATATTAATAAAATAATATAAATTTTAAAAAATTTAAAAATTTTATATAAAATAAAAAAAATTTATATAAAATAAAATATATATTTATATATTATTTTTATAAAATAAATTTTATATATATATAAAATATAATAAATAAAAAGTATATATAAAATTAAAATTATATATTTAAATACATTTATATAAATTAATAAAGTATATATTAAAATATAAATTATAAATAAATTTATATAAATACTTTAAAAAAAAAAAAAAATGGGACAGGCGCACGTAGTAAAGAGGGTTTAAAGGGAAAACACAGAAAACGGGCAATTGCACCATACCTGTTCAGGTTGGGGCCAGGGGGCACAACACTCAATATTGCCAAAAAAAAATTTGATGAGGGTAGCCCACTCCATAAAATTTCAAACCCAAGAAGTTGTATAATCCCTTCAACCCCAAACCCCGGGAAATTTTCCCAAATAAAAAGCCAAAAATTAAAAAAAAGGAAGGGAAAAAAATTTTTTACCACCCGCCAAGTGCTCGAAAAAAAAAAAGGGGGGGAAATTAAATTTTAAATTTTAAAAGAAAAAATTTATTATAGAAAATAAAATGGGGAAACCACTTTAAAACATACCAAAATAAAAAAATTTTCCTTAAAAAAATAAGCCGGGTATAAAACCCGAAGCTATTAGCTTTTCGCGTTTACAAAGCGTTTCCCGGGGGTATTTTTCCGGCCCAAAACTGAGCTCTAAATACTAAAACCATTGCCCCCCACAAAAATTTTGTCTGATTGGTCAAAAAGGAGAAAACATTAACCACAGGGAGTGTATAAGGAATTTTAAAAACCGATCCTATCATGATGCATTCTCAAAAAATCTTTTTTTATCCAAAAGTGAAAACCCTTTAAAAAAATATTTTTATAAAAAAATCAAAAAGATTACCCCATAATCTAAAAATTATATTGGGAAAAATTTAAAAAAAGAATAAAAATATACCAAAAAAAAGTAATGAAAAAAATTCCTGAAAAAAAACAAACACCTTTTGCTGAAATCCCATCCTTTTTAAAATTTTTAGGGTTTTTCTTTTTTCCTCTTAAAACCCCTTGGATTTTATCTTTCCCTATCTTAAAACCCAAAAAAATTTTTTTTTTGCGCTGCAAGGTTTGGAAACCCTTTTCTGACACGATTTCGGGGTTTTTTGTTCTTTTTGGTTTAAAACTTAATTAAAAAAAAATTTCTCCTCAATAACCCCTCATGTAAAATAAACGCGGGGAACACCCTGTTTTCATATCCTTCTTCTTTGTATTTCACAAATGACCATTCTTTTCTAATTTTTCAAGGGAAACTTTTTTTCCAACCAAGGGAAAATTTTGGCAGCCCCAAAACAACTTTTTGAAATTGGGTATTTTTTAAAAAGGGAAAACGGGTTAAACATTTAAAAAAGGTTTTTTTTTTATGAGAAATGTTTCCCTTTTTGGGGTAGTATTAGAATAAAACTTAAAAAGGTTTCTATAATGCAAACGGAAAACAAAAACATCCAAAGTGCCCACAAGAAAAACCCTGCCTTTCCCTTTCTATCGTGGAACGTATCCCCAATGGGTATTGTTTCATAATGGATTTTTTTATTTTACTGGGGGGGCAATAGGTTTTTAAAGGTTTTGGGGGCTCTCCTGAAAATAACACTTGGTTTTTGTCAAAAATTTAATAGGGGCTTAGATAGGGATGGGCGTTTCCAAAAAAGGGGGCCCAATGTTTGGCAAAACAAGTTTTTTAATTTTTTTTTATTTTTTTTTTTTAAAATAAATTCTGGAAATAAAAAAACCCCTAAGAAACGGGGGAGTGAGATCTAAGGGAGAATCACTTTATGATTTTAAAAACCAAAAATCTAACTTTTATCCTTTACAAGCCCCGGGTTCCCCTTTTTGAAAACTTTTCCAATATTTAAGGATGAAGAGTTCCCTTTCCATTAACCCGTCTAAGGGTTTGAAATTTTAAACAAAAGAAGAGAAATCGGCGATAGAATCGCTAAAAAAAACAGTAATTTGGAAATTTTCCCCTGGGGAAAAAGGGTGGTTGTAAAGTCCTTAAAAACTATACCCCCACTCCCCATAAAGAATCCCAAAACTTTTTTGTCAGATCCTAAATATTTACAAAATTTTGTCAAAAAAAATCCTTTTTAGAAGCACAAAAAAAATCTAAAAGGATTTAGGGGGATTCATCATTAAAAGAGGTGTGTTAATAAATTTAAAAAATACAAAAGTTTTCTTTTAAAATTCAGGACCCAAAGTTTTCCCCTTTTTTCCCCCCAAAATCTCCCGAAGCTCCACAAGGACAAAAAAAAAACCCCCCTTAAGACCAATAATACCCAAGGGGTTAACTCGTTTACGGAAATTTCTTCTCACTACATAGATAAAATGGCTACACCCCAAAACGTATTTAAAAAAGGGAAAAGTTTTCCGGGAGATTCGGGGAATTTTATTTCCTTTTTATCAAATTTTTAAATACTAAAAACACTTTGGGGGTTTTTTTAATGCTTAAAGTAGCGCCCTTTGTATACAAAAAATTTCCCACTTTTTTGGGGGGAATACGCTGCATCTCTAATATTTTAGAATTAGTTTTGTTTTATGTTGGGGCCATTTACAGGGGTTTCAAATTGACCAGTATCGGGTTTTTTCTTAAAAAAAAATTCTTCAAGTATGGGAAAAGTTTTTTATGGCAACAAAGGGGAAAGGGCAAATGGGGCCCAAAAAAGGGGGTTACCCAGTTTATGCCAACCTCTTCAGGGAGCATTTTTAAAGAGGTAGATATTTTTCCCCAGAAAAATTTTTTCATAATATTTTAGTCTATAAAAGTTTATTCGACGACCTTTTTTTTTTTTTGGGAAGGGGGCCCTGTAAAGAGTTTAAAAAACTTTGTAAATCACTTAAATAATAATTTTTGGGGTCTTTCCTTTTTTGCCCCCGGGTTTAACCCAAGATTCAATAAAAATTTTTAGACCAAAAAACACTAAGGGGGCTGAGGGGTTTTGTCACGGGAACTTTTTTAAAGGGCCTTTTGATATAAATGGGCCTTTTAAATAGACTTTAAAATTTGCCCCATCACCCCCTTTGGGGGTTTTAAAAGGGTTTATCCCCAAATTGTAAAGATGAGGGGGAATGCGTAAAAACGCTCCCGATAATTTTTAAATATAAAAAAAAACAGGCCAATATCTTGAAAAATTTGGTTACAAAAAAGAATTATCCGGTTAGCTATAAATGATGCAAATTCCCAAAGAAAAATGAAATTAAACCCTTCAACAGGAAGGGTTCTGGGGGTTAAAGCCCAAGGGACCCCAAAAAATCAAGGGTTTCCCCGAAATGAAACCCCTTATCACTAAATACAATACAGCTAAATTAAAAAAAAAAAAGCTTGTTTTTGAAAAAGCATTGGGCCTTTGCTGAAACCCCGATCCCTATTAAGCTTATTATTCCTAAAAAACCCAAGTGTTATTTTCAGGAGAGCCCCAAAATTTCAAAAACCGATTGCACCCAGTAAAATAAAAGACCCCTTTATGAAAAAATTTCATTGTGATAGGGTTTCCAACAATAGAAAAAAAGGTTTTTTCTTTTTGTGGACACGTAGGAGGGTTATTTTTTCCCAGACATTATAAAAACCCTTTTAATTTTTTTTTTCAAAAAACTAAAGGAAACATTTCTCTTTAAAAAAAAAAAGGGAACTGTAACATTCCTTTGTAATATATCCCCATTCAATGTTTTAGGGGCTGAAAATACTTTAAAAAAGAAACAAAGTGTCCCCTTCCCACTTTTAGACTGAATAGTCATCGTCCCTTGTCCCAAAGAAAAAGGGAATATGAAAACCGGGGGTTGTCTGCGTCATTTAATGGGGTTTCATGACGGAGATTTTTTTTAAATTTTAATGTTTCCCTTTTTAAAAACAAATCCCTAAAAGGGGGTGCCCAAAAATGGGTTTCCCAAAACCTTGCAGCCCAAAAAAAATCTTCTGGATTTTTTAAGTTTGAAAAAACGTAACAGAGGGTTTGAATGGGGTAACAAAAAACCGGTAATTGTATAAGGGAATGGAAATACAGCAAGAGGGGGTTTTATTTTACTCGGGGCAAAATTTTTCTTATCTTTTTAGGTAAAATTTTTTTTCTTTTTTTAAATTTTTAAATAAATTGTGGTTTATGGTTTAATCTTTTTGAGTTTTTTTAAAATATGTTTTTTTAAAGGGAAATTCACTAGGATATAAAAAAAAGTTTTTTGGGGAAAAAGGGCATAAGATAGTATCGTGTGTAAGTTCCCAATACACCCCTGTTTTTTAATGTTCCCCCTAATTAACCAATAAAGACAAAAATTTTGGGGAGGCAAGGGTTTTTTAGTATTTAGAGCTCATTTTTTTAAACTGGCAACAAAAAACCCCTGAGGAAGCGCAAATTGTAAACCCCGAAACCTAATAGCTTGGGGTTTATAAAGGTTTAAATTTTTTTAAAGGAAATTGTTTTATATGGTAGTTTTATGGGGCCCCACATTTTTATTTTCTATAAAAAAGGTTTTTTTTAAAATTGAAAATTTTAATCCACCCGTTTTTTTTACGAGCACTTGGCGCTGGTAAAAGTTTATTTTCCCCTTTCCCTTTTTTTTCCAAATTTTTTAACCCTTTTATTTCCCCCAAATTTCCCAAAGGGAAATTTTGGGGTTTTAAAGGGGTTTTTACACAGGCCCTTCCCTAAAATTATATGGGAGTGACTACCCCTAAAATTTTTTCCCCTTTGGGGAAAATTTTGGGAGGGGTTGTGCCTCCTGCAAAACCCTTTAAACAGGTTTAGTGCAATTGCCTTTTTTCTGTTTTTTTCCCTAAAACCCGGGCTTCACTATCGTGCCCCCTGTTTTTTTTCTTTTTTATATGAAATCATTAAATGCCGGGGGAATATATTGTTTATCTGCCGGGCCGAGACTTGGGCCCTGCCGTGTGTGTGGGTTTGTTTACGAATCATTAAAGAAAGAAATTAAGAAATTTTCCAAAAATTGATTCACAACCTCCATCGTTTTTTCCAATTTGGCATATTGGGTTTTTTTGCCTCTCGCACATTTTCAATCGGGTTTAAAAGCAAACCCTTATCATTTAGCAGGGTCAAATATAAAAACCCGTTTTCCCACAAATTGAAATTTTTTGTTGTCCCCCAATTTTACCCCTTAACTGGGTAACAAAGATATTTGCCTCCAAAGAGGTGCGTGGAGATAAAAGGGGGGTTGGGCAACTCCAATGCCTGAATTCCCGGGAAAGGCTTCTGCAGTCGGGGGTGGGAAAACCGAATCGTCTACAACCTCATCATTGCTATTGGAGAAAAAGGGGTGTTGTGCCTCCCTGAAAACCCCGGACCAGGAAAGGGCCGTATTAACTTACGGGGTGGTAAATTTTTTCAATACCGGCTTCACTATTGGGGTTTTTTCCCTTTTTTTTTTTCTTTTTTTTAAATTTTTTGGGCTCCAAGTGTCCTGCTGGGGAAAAAATTACAATTTGAAGTATTCAGAAAAGGGAGAAAGTAGTAACACCAGGGAAATTTTTCCCAAAAACCGCAACCGGGACAAGGGGGAAAAGCCCTTTTTAAAGAAAGCTACCCAAAACAACGGGATTTAAAGATCCAAGGGGGCCCTCACACCCAAAGGGTTGACATTTTTCAGGGGGGGAAAAAACGTTTAAAAGGAAGGGGTTTTTAAAATTTTTAATAAACTTAGAACGAGCTTTATGCCCCAGAAGCTAGCATACCCAAAGTATAAGGTTTTTAAATCTAAAATAAAAAATTGAGCTTTATTCCTCGGGGTTTTGCGGGTTAAACATTGCCCCTACTTTCCCTTAAGTTTAAAATTTTTTGTTAAAGGGGAAATGGAAAAAATGTTTTGCCCGCCTGCCCCTTACATTTAAATTAGTTTACTAGTGGGTAAGAGAGAAACTTTATTTCACCCGTTTAAACTAATGAGGTTAAAAGTTACCCATAAAAAAATTTAAAAAAATTCGAAAAGCCACAAGATTTAGGAAAAAATTTTAAATAAAAAGGGTAACAATTAAAGGTAAAAATTTTTATGAGACCAACCTATTTACTCGTAAAAAACCCCTTAAAAATTAAAAAGGGGATAAAAAGAAAAAAAAGATAATTATGAAAAAAACTAATATGGAGGAGGACCCCCCAAAAATCGGTTGGGGGCATAATTTAATAATGGCGGAAAAATAGCCAAAAAATACCAAAAGTGGGGGAAAATATAAATCCCCTAAATAAAAAAACCCTAAAAAAAAAAATGGGCCCAGGTATGGTGAATGATGAATTTTAAAAAAAATTAAAATTAATTTTGGGGTCTCAAGGGGGGGGGAACACTTCAGATACACAGAGGTTGGAGATTTAGTAAATAATTAAAAGGTAAACCCACATGGGGGTTTTAAAAATCAAGAAAAAGAGAAAACGGACCCTTTCCCGGGATGATCGATGAGATAAAAAATTGGGCTATATTAAGTATTTTGGAGCAAAACCTAAGTTAGTTTTCAACGATTTGAGAAAAAAGTTCTTAGCATAGATTCCTGTTTAAAAAGGGGGCCTAATTTTCAAAAAAGAGATACCTTTCCCAGAACGGGTTTCCCCGTAATCTCCGCCTTCAGTCAATGTCACTTGATAAACATTCAGAAAACCCAAAGGAAAAAGGATTAAAATTCATTTGGGGACTTGATCCCACTAAAACCCCTAAAGAAAGTGGGAGTTAAAGCCCCCTGAACACGTTTAAAATAATGGGTTTCACGTTTCATGAATTTTTAAAGAACTTTACACAAAACAAAAAATTTGGGAAAATATCAGGAGATAAACAACTCATCCGTAAAAGGACGATTAAAATCCCTTTATAGAACCCCCCCCCCTCAAGAAAATTTCCCGCTCATCTATGGGTTTAGCTGGACAAAAGGCCCAAATAAAAAATTTAAAAAATTTAAATAAAAAAAAAAAAAAACAAAAAGATAACCCAAAAAAAAGTGAACCCTTTCGTAAAAAGTAATTTTCTTATCTTTACACAAAAATAAAGGTTTGGGGCTCCAATTTAGGTGTTTTTCCACAAATGGTTCCCCCTCTTTTTTAAGGAAACCCGGACATATTCCTCAGGTAAAAATTTAAAATCCCTTTAATCCCTCGAAATGTCCCAAACCCAATTTAAAAAGGGAAAAAATTTTCCCAAAAGGGAAAAACGGGAGGAACCTGTTTGGAAAAAAAAAGGTGCAAAAGGGTTTAAAAAAACCCGGAGTTTCTCCAGAGTTTATTTAAAAGACTTTTTTGTACCCTGGCCAAAAAAGAGCAGAAAGAGGTTGGGACTAACAAAAATAAAAGGTATATTTTAATTTTATCCAATCAAAAATTTATCCCCCAGCAGAGATTAGCCTTTTTGTCAAAGGGCTATACTTTTTCCCAAAATTAATGAAAGGGGTTTAACAAATTTGAATTGTTTTTTTGATCTTAAACCTCTTATTTTTCCCAAAATTTAAAGTTAAAGAGATTTTTTAAAAAACAAATTCTGGATTAAAAAAAAACCCGAATACAGGGTGAGGGACCCAAAGGAAAAATCAAATTTATGATTTTTTTTAAACCCAAAAACTAACTTTTTATCCTTTACAAGCACAAGGGCACCCCTTTTTTAAAAAATTTCCCCTGAGTTAATGGGTTAAGATTTCCCCTCCCTTCAACCTTCTAAGGGGCAAAGGGAAAAAATAACAAAAGAAGAGAAATCTGCCCATAGAATCGCTAAAAAAAACAAAATTAATTTTGGGAATTTTGCCCTTGGGGGGCAAAGGTTTGGTTTGGGATAGTCTTTTGAACTTAAAAAGGGACTACCATGGGAAAAAATCCCCCCAAAAAATTTTCAGATCCTAAATATTATTTCGATTTTTTCAAAATAATTTCCCTTTTTTAAAAAGCACAAAAAAATCTAAAAAAAGTTATTGGATTTTATCATTTTAAAAGGGGTGTCATCAAAAAAAATACAAAAGCCCTTTTATTTTTTTATTCATGATTTTAAGTATTCCTTTCTTTTACCCTCTGCCCAAGCTTTCCCAAGGGCTAAAAAAAACCCCCGAACACCTAAAAATACAGGGGGTTAAAATCGTTTACGAGCAATTGCTCACTACCCTAGATAGATGGCTACACCTTTCTTCTTAAAAAAGAAAAGGGTTTTTCAGGATTCGGGGGATTTTATTTCCAAATTTTATCTAATTTTAATACTAAAAAAAACATTATGTTTTTTTTTAAAAGCTTTATGTAATTTATTGTATACTAATATTTCCCACGATTTTTTTGGGTACGCTTTATTTTTCTAATATTTTTAGAAATTTGATTTTCATTGTATTAATAAATTTTCCCCCGAGGGTTTGGGGGTTTCTGCACCTAATATTTTTTTAATTAGATTTGCTATGTTTCCCAGCCATTTACACGGTTTCTATTGACCGTAAACAGGTTTTTCTTGAAAAAACTTCTTTTTAAGTTTTGGGGAAGTTTTTTTATTGGCAACAAAAGGGGGAACGGCGATGGGGGGCCAAAAATTTGGGTCCAGTTTATGCCCAAACCCCTTCATTTAAATCAGTTTGAAGAGGAGTTAAAATTTATTTCCACAAAATTTAAAATTTTTTATAATATTTAGTCTTAAAAATAAAAGCAAAAAACCTTTTTTTAAACTGGGAAAGGGGCCCTGCAAAGAAATTGAAAACTTTGTAAAAACACTTGAATAATTTAAATTTTTGGGGGGCTTTCCCCTTTGGGTCCCCGTTAATCAAGAAATTTAATTTGAATTTTTAGACCTTTTAAAAACACTAAGGGGTCAGAGTTTTGTCACAGAGACTTTTTTTAAAAGGGCCGTTGAATATATAAAAGCTTTATGACTTTAAAAAATGCTCATCACCGGGCCCTTTTGGGTTTTAATTAAAACCTTATTGTCAGATGAGGAAAAATGCCAAGAACTGCTCCGATAACTTTAAAAAATAAACAAAGGGCCCAAAACTTGAAGAATAGGTTTTCAAAAAAAGAATTTTTCCGTTTGAGTATAAATGATGCAATTATGAGAACTAATACATTAAAATCAAAAAGGAATGTCTGGGGGTTAAGGCCCCAAGGGGTCCCAAAAAACAAGGGTTCTCAAAATTTCAAACCCCTTTTTCACTAATTTCAATACCAGCTCATAAAAAAATAAAAAGCTTTTTATGCAAGCATTGGCCTTTTTCTGAAAAAGCGATCCCTATCTAAATTTTATTATTTCCCCGACAAACCAAATGTTATTTCAGGAGAGCCCCAAATTTTCAAAAAACCTGATTGCAAAACCCCCCAAAAAAAAAGAATTCCCTTATTTTTAAAAAATACGAAATTTGAAAACGGGTCCACGATTTGAAAGAATGGGGAGTTTTTTCTTTTGGAACGTAGGATGTTATTGTTTTTTCCGTAGCAAATTTTAGAAACCTTAAGTTTTTTAAAATTTAATACTACGAAGGAAACATTTCTCAAAAAAAAAACCTTTTAACTGTAAAAGGTTTTCCCTTTTTAATTTTTAATCATTCAATGTTTTTGCGAACTGCAATAATTGGTAAAAACAAAGTGCCCTTTTCAAAATTTTGGGCTGAAAAGGCATTTTTTGGGTAGTACAAAAAGAAGGAAAATGAGAAAAGGGTTGCTCAAAAGGGCATTTTTCATGAGGTTCATGACAAAAGATTTTTCTTTAATTACGTTTTTAAACCAATTTAAAAAAAACCCTGAATCGTGGTTTAGAATAGGTTTTAAACCCTTTCGCGCAAAGGGAAAACTTCTGGAAGTTTTAAGATTTAGGGAAAGATCATCCCGAGGGTTTTTAAGAAATTAAGGTAACGAAACCCTAAATTTTATAGGGGTGGTATAAAGCAAAAATTTTGTTTTAATTTTTCTCAGGGAAATTTTTTTATTATCTTTTTTGGTTAAAATTTTTTTTTCTGTTTTTTAATGTTTTTAATTTAATGTTTAAATTTTGGGTAAAACTTATTTGAGTTTTTATATATTATACCCTTTTAGGGAAAATCACTATGGGTAAAGAAAAAATTTTGGGGAGAAGCCCTCAGATAGTTTTCGTGTGTAAGTTCCCCCTTTTCCCCTCCCCCTTTTTAAAGTGTCTTTCCCATTAACCAAAACAGACAAAACGTGGAGCAATGGTTTTAGTATTTTTAAACTCAGTTTTTGGGCCCTTGGCAAAATACCCCTGAGGAAGCCTAAATTTTAAGAAAACGAAAACGCTAATAGCGTTTGGGTTTAAAAACAGGCTTTTTTTTTAAGAAACTTGTTTTTAAATGGGATGTTTTTTTGGAAAAAAAATTTTATTTTCTTTAATAAAGTTTTTTTAAATTTAAAACTTTTTTCCCCCCCCTTTTTTTTTTCGGGGGCACTTGGGCGGGTGGGGGATAGGGGATTAATTTTTCCCCTTTTCCTTTTTTTTCTATTTTTTTTTTTTAAATATATTAAATATATATAAATATATTTAAAATTTTAAATTAAAATATATAAATAAAAAATATCAAAAAATATAAATTAATAAAAAAATAAATAAAAAAATTAATTTAAATTTTTATAAAATATATATTAAAAAAAAATAAAAATATAAAAATATAAAAAAATTTTTTAAAATAAAAAAAAACTATTAAAAAAATTAAAAAATATTAAAAATTATTTATATATATATATATATAAATATTTTTATATATATTATATATAAATATAATAAATATATAAAATATTAAATATATATATTTAAAAAAAAATATTTTTTAAAAATATAAATAAAAAAAATATATAAAGAAAACCCAAAAAAAAAAAAAAGGAAAAGAAAAACGGCGCCCAAAAAGTGTAGTTAGTTTTTAAAAAAGGAAAAATTTGCACGCATCTAGCGGGTTTTTACTTTTTAACCCGATTCTGTTTTTCCCCGGAAAAAAGGGGGAAAAACTTTTTAAACTTCGCTTTATGGTGGATACAAAGGGGTTGTCCACTCCCCCCTCTTAACGCACGGGGAAACCCCCGCAATCTTTTTTTCTCCCGGGAAATTTTATTAGAACCGGGATAAAAACAAAAATAGAATGAAGAAAAAATAAGATCTCCGGCCCCAGTGGCTAAAGTTTTAAAAACAAGAGATATTGGGGGGAATTTAAAGATTTTAAAAAAAGACTTTTATTAAAAAAACTCGCTTATCCGAAAGCTTCTAACAAAAGGGAAAAAAATCTAAAACCCCCAACCCTTTCCCCTTATAAAACAATAACTTTTGCTTTACTGGGGTTTCCGCCTAAATCAGCGCTTCCTCAGGGGGAAAAAAAACCAAAAATGAATTTTTTAAATACAAGGGCAGGGGGAACGTTAGGTGAAAATTTCATTTGGAAAATTGAAAAAAGCTTACATCACAAGATGGAAAAATCACAAAAACCACATAGGCTTTTTCCCGCAATCAAAAATAAAAAAAAATTTATTTTAAATATTTTACCCTTTGAAAATTTGTATAGTTAAAAAAATTCTATAAAATAGACTACATGATCCATATAATTAAAATATTGATTTTTAAAAAAAAAATACTACATTTTTTTAAAAAAGAAATCAAAAAATAAGACAAAAAATATTTAAAAAATAACCCGTTCAAAAAGAAATTTTATTTCAATAAAAAATGGGTAAATGTAGTGCAAAACTTATTTCCCCATTGGCCAGATGAGTTAAATTATTTTTGGTCTTTTTATTCGTTTTTGGGGCCCCCTGGATGTATCTTTTTTTTGCATTTCCCTCCAAATAAACCTCCTTGCGCGTGTAACATCTGGAATCCCATTAGAACGCTTTCGGGGGTTTGTTCAATAGGGAATATATGAGTTTAAAGGGGAAATCACCATTGTGGAACTTTTGTTTAAATTTTCGGGAAACCCCTTTGGGCTAAAATCTCCCTTTTTTTATGGGTTCTATGGCCATTTAACCTAATTAAAAGTGGACCCTTTTGGGCCGCCCCCAAAAATTTGTACCCCAAAATCTGCAAATGAATCAAATAGAAATTTTAAAGCGGGCTGGTGCAATCTAAAAACTTATTGATAAAAAATACCTCTTTAGTCGTATTAGAACTAAACTGATGGGTTTCTAAAATGCATGAACAACAGAGGCATCAAGAACGCCCACATGGAAAGCTACCCTTTTTAATGGCAGATTGCACCCCCTTATCACTTTGATCTCTTAATTTGCTGGGTGCTTCTAAACTTTTGAGGTTGGGAGCTCTCCTGAAAATAATATTAGGTCTATCGGGAATTAAAGGACCTAAATAGTGGTCTCGTTTCAACAAATGCTAATGTTTTTGCAGTATGTTTTTTAGTTTGCTATGAGAAGTGTTAAATCTCGTAATAAGCGAACACTTTGAGAAATTCTGCTTTTTCACCTCCCTAGATGCAGGAATTAAGCATTGCTGTTGTGTTAAACTATCAGTTTTTTTCTCCTGCATCCTCTAACATTTTTTTAGGATAATTGTTTTGTAGACGCCTTGTTTTTAAAATATTCAACTGCTCTTTATATTTAAAATCTTCTGTGCAATTTTTTTCTCATTCGTTTCATCTGGCAATACGGGATGCTCATTAGCCACGGCTTATGATGGGCACTGTTAAAATTTATGAAACTGTTAATGTCAACAGACTTGAAGAATGTTTCTGTAAATAATTTAGTCTCTCCTTTACTGATGATTAAGTCCAAAAATTCTATGGAATGAGGGTTATTGTGAGACACAAACAACAAACCCCAATTATTCCCATTGAGGTGGTCTACAATCTTTTTAATTTCTTTCTCAGGCCCTTTCCATATTATGAACAGATCATCTATAAACCTTTTATATGTTAAAATATTGTTAAAAAATGGACTTAAATAAATATAAACAGCTCATAAAAAGATTTGCATAAACAGGCGCCATTTTCGTGCCCATGGCAGTGCCATTCTGTTGCCAGTACCAGGTGTCCTCATATTTAAAAAAAAAATTTTTCTAAAATGAATTTGATCCCTGTTACTAAAAATTCTTTAAAAGATTCAGGTACAGTTGGGTCAGATGCTAAAATAGATGACATGCATTGTATCCCTAGTTCATGCGAGATGTTCGTGTATAGGGATGCTACATCTAAGGTTAAAAAAGTATTATGTGATTCTGATTTAAAACTTGATAAAATAGTAATTAACTCCCCAGAATCTCCTAAAAAGCTTTTTGTTTTTATTACATAAGACTGAAGCCATCTATCGATAAAATGGGACAGATTACTTGTGAAAGAATTTACCCCCGCTATAATGGGTCTCCCAGGGTTTTTTTTTTTTGTCCTTGTGGAGTTTTGGAAGAAGATAGAAAAAAGGGGTACTCGGTTCCTGTATCTACAGGACGGATTACAATATCCCTATTGTCCTGTAAAGATCTGATTGCGTTTTCTTCTTCCCTAGTTATGTTATTGGTGCCTTTTTGTGGTTCAACAAGGCGAAATTCCTCCACCATTAGTTCATGGAATGTCTTTAATAGGTGGCCTTGTGCTTGAACGGGATAAAATTTTGATTTAGGTCTAAAATTATACTGTAACTCACTACCCGTTTCATTTGCTTCATCCATTACTGAATCCCCTTTATTTTTTGGATTCATTTCAAAGAATCTCATTAAGGTTAATTTACGTGTGAGGTGATTTAAGTCAAGAAACAATTCAAAATTATCTATCATATCATTAGTAGGACAAAAATAAAGTCCTTTGGACAGCAAATTAATCTCAGCTACAGATAGATTATGGGTTGACAAGTTAAAAATACCATGATCTGTTAACCTAGTGTTATCCTGTGTTACAGCCCCTTGTTCGAGATTTTTTCCTTTTCCTTTCTTAGTCCCTTCTAGGTTTTGTTCTTGCACCCTTTTTTGCCAGCTGGCCCCGGCCCTCTTTCCTCTATGGAACTTTTTCTTTTTAAGGGGTTCTGGGTGCTTTGTGGCATTCTCGTGTTTGGTGAAATGTTGCCCATTTCTAACAAAGATGCATAGAGGTATTATTAGATATAAATACTTCATTATTTTCCCAAGTGGTATTTTGTGAAGTTTCTAGTAAACTATTTTGTGATGAAAGTGAATCCCGCCCCCTATTTTTTTCTTTATGCTCTTTCTTAATGTTATCAAATTTTTCTTTGATATACTGTGTCTTTTGTGTCAATTCCATCATAGATGCACTGGATTCATTTAGCATGAGGTCAATTAATGAGATACTTGTTCTTTCAGGTGTATCATTTAATAAAGCTGTATTAGTGTGTTGTTCTAATAAGGTGAGATCATTAATTTCATGTAAAGTAAAATCTAGACCTAAACCTTGTTCAAAAGCGTCGTCCACCACATCTTTCATGTTTATTTGAACTACCGCAATTAATTTAATCCCATTCTTCTCATACTCTGACATTTTATCCATGGACATCAAATGCAGATCCGAAATAATTGGTACCGTTTTTGGTGATTGTGTTATTTTCTGAGCAGAGGCCCCGTCTCTAGGACCCTCATTTTGAGCTAATTTCTCTTTTGGCGCTATTGTTTTAGGCCTTGCCCCCATATTATTGTAGTCCAAAACATTCCCATTATCAACGGAAGGTGGACCTATATTTCCCAAATTTTTGGAACTTACAGTATCTCCATCTATACAAGCATTACTTAATACAGACTCTTTATTGATATTACTCAACACAGACTCTCTATTGGGATTCACCTGATTAGTCCCTGTTCTGTTGTCTTTGCACGGCGCGGCTTCAATAGGTTTGTTCCACCCCCGTTTGTACTTAGAGTTGACAAATTAGGGTCTCCTAGATTTATAACTAGGCTTTCGATTGTTGTGTTGTAATGAACCCCGATCTAAAGATTTAGGTTGGTCAGAGGCTTGAGTCTCTAAATTTTTCATTTTCTCAATTTTATCCCTTTGCAGTTTCATTTTTTTACGGGAAAATAGGTTACCCTCATATTTAGATATCTCATTTGTGACTCTATTGTTAACTTTAATAAAGTTCTTATGTTCCTCAAACCTTGCTAACTCATTCATAATGGACTCTATATCCTCTGTGAGCTTTTCAACTAAAGCCTTTCTTTTACCAATCAACAGGCTAATCAGGGTGAGAGAACAAGCCGATGTTACATTATTCCACTCAAAAGCAAACCTTTCATCATTTAGAAACGTAGGTGCTATGTCAATGCCTAAGCCTTTGGGAATAATTTTCAACTGGGTATACAAATTAAGAAACATAATATCTAGATTATGCTGGGCTTCTGAACACATTTTAAGTTCTAGATCATTAAAAAGGGAGGTCATAGTCACCGTATCCATGTTAATACTGATTTCTTGTTCTTCTGTGAGTTGCCTCAGGAGGTTTTCCCTGGTTTGGAAACGATTCCTGAAGTATTCCATAATTCTTGTTTCTATTCCAGTTCAGCTCAGAAGTACTAGTAGTAATAATAATATTCCAGTCGATGTTTATATAAAAAAAACAGAAAATAAACACACAATCGTGAAGACCGCAATTATAGGGAAAAAAAACAAAGCAATAATGCACTTGCCTCGTTTAGTTGTGCAACAAGATAGAGGCACAACTCTCAACTTCGTTAATAGAGGAAAATGGGAGTTATCAATCCACTTCGCTGTGTGTCTCCTCAAAATCCAAACCTCACAGCTACCAGATAGCAGCGTTCTCCCGTTTCCGAGAGTGTTTCAGCGATCAGGGTTTTCCTGTGTAGATATCCTCAATTGCTTCCCACACTCGTATTGGAGCCTCCTCTACACGCTCTCCAGCTCACGGTATAGAAGCAAACAACAAAAACAAGCGCTCGATAGTGAAGATAGTACAGATCGGGATTACAGCAAACCACCAATTTACTTTTTACCTTCTCAAGTTGTGCTAGTATAGAGGCACAACTCTCAACTCAGCAACATGCAATGGGTGTAGTCTCCTAACCCAGCCGCGCGCTTCTTGCAATCACGATGTTCTGCAGCAATTATGTTAGCCAATTACATACACCACTATGGCAGCCTTGGTCTTTTACCGGTAAATATTGCAATTATCTCCGGTCCACAATAAAGAAACCAAAAAAAAAAAAAGAAGAGAAGACAGGCGCCCAAATAGTGTAGTTAGTTTAAAACAGGATAGCACGCATCTAGCGATTCTACTATACCTGATTCTGTTGTGCTGCAAACAGGGGCACAACTCCCAACTTCGCTTATGGTGGATACTAGGAGTTGTCACTCCACTCTTAACGCACGGCAGCCAGCAATCTTTTTACTTCCATATTCTATTAGAACCGGGGTAATACAAAAATAGACTGAAGAAAAAATAAGATCTCTTCTTATTGTTAGAAGCATCGGATAAGTCGAGCTTCATAATAAAAGTCTTCTTTTAAAATCATTAACTATCCCCAATATCTCTTGTTATTAACAATAGCACTGGGCGCCGTGAGATCTTAATTTTTCTTCAGTCTATTTAAATATATATATATATATATATATATATATATATATATATATAAATAATATATAAATAAATATATAATATATAAATAAATATATAATATAATATATAAATATATAATATATAAATATAAATATAAATATATGTATATATATATATATATAAATAAATATAAATATAAATAAATATATATAATATATATAATTATAAATATATATATATATATATATATATATTATATATATATATATATATATATAAATAAATATATAACAGAAATATTTATATAAATATATAATATATATAAATATATAAATAAATATATATATAAATAAATACATATATAAATAAATATATATAAATATATAAATATCTAATTAAAATATTTATCAAATATATATATATATATATATATAAATATATAAATAATATATTATTATTATTATTATTATTATGTATTTTAAAGCGCCATTGATTCCAGGGCGCTGTACATTCGAGGGGGTTACATACATAACATTAGTCAAACGAGTACAATGATAAGTGATGAATGACAATTGGCATGACAGAGGGAGAGAGGACTCTACCCGCGAGGTCTTACAATCTACAAGGAGGGGGAAAGAGACCGAAGGTGGGGGCAGACATGTTTGTGGAGGATGTAGTGACAGCAAGGTTATTGTAGGTTATAGGCAAGCCTGAAGAAATGGGTTTTCAGATTGCTTTTGAAGCTGGTGAAAGTGGAGGAGAGTCTGTTGTGTTGGGGCAGTGAGTTCCAGAGTGTGGGTGAAGCACGGGAGAAATCCTGGAGACGGTTGTGTGAGGAGCTGATAAGGGGAGCGCAGAGGAGAGGTCCTGTGAGGAGTGGAGAGTGCGTGAGGGGAGATATTTGGAAATTAGGGCAGAGATGTATGGAGGGGAGAGGTCATGGAGAACCTTGTAGGTCATGGTTAGTAGCTTGAAATGAATTCGCTGGGCAATGGGAAGACAGTGAAGGAATTGGCAGAGGGGAGAGGCAGGGGAGTAGCGAGGAGAGAGGTGGATAAGACGGGCAGCAGAGTTGAGAATGGTTTGAAGGGGAGCAACAGTGCTAGACGGGAGGCCACAGAGAAGGATGTTGCAGTAGTCTAGGCGGGAGATGACATGGGCATGGACCAGCATTTTTGTA
This sequence comes from Phyllomedusa bahiana, assembly GCA_025379985.1. NCBI lineage: Eukaryota > Metazoa > Chordata > Amphibia > Anura > Hylidae > Phyllomedusa > Phyllomedusa bahiana. The sequence goes on along the minus strand of JAODAL010001239.1, from coordinate 65,564 downwards.
GTGTCATAGTTGAGGAATGATCGGATGCGATAGATGTTTTTCAGGTGGAGGCGGCAGGCAGAGGTGAGGGTTTGGATGTGTGGTTTGAAAGATAGAGCGGAGTCTAGGATTACCCCAAGGCAGCGGACTTGCGGAACAGGTGAGAGTGTACAGCCATTGACTGAGATAGAGAGATCAGGGGGAGGGGTAGAGTTGGACGGTGGAAAGATGATGAGTTCTGTTTTCTCTACATTTAGTTTTAGGAGACGTGAGGAAAAGGAGGAGGAAATGGATGATAGACAGTCTGGGATCCGGGAGAGCAGAGAGGTAACATCTGGGCCAGAGATGTAGAGTTTGGTATCGTCAGCATACAGGTGGTAATGAAAGCTGTGTGAGGCTATGAGCTGAACGAGGCCAAAAGTGTAAAGAAGGAAGAGTAAAGGACCCAGGACTGACCCCTGAGGGACACCAACAGAGAGAGGCTAGGGGGAGGAGGTTGAGCGAGAATGAGAGACGCTGAATGTCTGATCAGTAAGGTACGAGGAGATCCAGGAAAGGACCAAGTCCGTGATGCCGAGGGAGGAGAGGATTTGTAGCAGGAGGGAATGGTCGACAGTGTCAAAGGCAGAGGACAGGTCTAGAAGGAGAAGGACAGAGTAGTGGCGTGAGGCTTTAGCAGTTGCTAGGTCATTAGTGACCTTGGTTAGGGCGGTTTCGGTAGAGTGGTGGGGTCGGAAACCAGATTGTAGTGGGTCAAGAAGAGAGTTGGAGGAGAGGTGGGAGGACAGATGACGTGCTGCTCGAGGAGTTTGGAAGCAAAAGGGAGCAGTGAGCCACTATTATTAAAAATGACACATGGTATTAAGAAGCTTGTTATAGATTTTCCACTGGGGCCCAGAATCTTCAGGTTTTACACTTGTCTCTGTATAAGCAATTCCTTTGGTCATTACTTTTACAGGAAAGCTAATATGATGACCTCATAGCTCCTTACATAGTTCCATTACTACAAAGGGTCAGTCACAAACGCATGGAAGATTTTCTATCATCTAGACATTTCTTTCATCTTTACCCATTTACTACTATTATATATCATTAGTGCTTTGTGTCTGCTGGGAATGATTTCCCTATTAGAATGTACTGGGTTAATATACCTTACTTCTAGCAATCTCTTGGACTTGCCTGGAAAATGACTTATTATTACGTGTAAGGTGACTTACCTAGACAGGTGATTCAGTCTTTGTATGAATTACACTGCAAGGTTCGGCATTGATGTGTAATCAGGAGGATAACGCTTTTGTATTATATACCAGGTTACGCATAATGTCAGAAAGATAAAGCTCTAGTTGGAAAGGTAGAGAATTTCATCCACGGCCAGACCCTACAACTCGTTATTTTCCAGAAAAGGGAAGCCTCAGGACAAGGAAGAATGCACCATATTAAATGCTGATCATTGATAGTTGACATCTCTTTGTAATAAGTTAAAATCTCTGCTGAATTACAGTGTAGCACAAAAAATTATGGTCATGTGAGGTGAGTGCTCATACATGTGGCTAGTGCAGTGTACACAGAGCCCGAGGCTCACGTGGGACCAATGTCATGATGCTGTGGGCACCATGTTCTTTTCTAGAACTAATATTTTTGGGTAGAATACCTCCATAATATGGCTATCATATCACATAAACGTTTCCATAATACAGATATAAAGTGCATCTCAGCCATATCACAGGCATAAACTGTGAAATAAGCAATTTCACTTTTGTATATGTTTTATGTGCTGGACTCAAAAGCGTGATAAAAAAACAAACAAATCCAGCTAATAGGAAAGGCATCACATGCCAAAACCCACTTTGCTGCCTTCCACCATCAAGCCGACCCACAAGGCACCGATCACTGCCTGAATTTCTTCTCACCGGTGTCTTCGTGCAGTGTTTTCTGCAAACCAACTTTGGGTCTGTGAGTGAACCAGGCATCATCTTGCTCCACATGGCCTCAGTGGACAGTCAGAACTGTTCCACAATATCAGGCACACGATCATGGTGAACCCTGCAGGCCATCTTGTCTGCTCTTTGTAAGGTCGATGGGTCACTGGCACAGACTGCTGATCTCTCCGCCTCTGATTCCTCTGCAAAGCCGGCCACAGGCATGGCCCAAAGCAAGGTCCTCGCGAATTACGAGTTACTCTTGGACTTTGTTTCCTCACCATGGACAAAAATTAATTTGCCTCACTAGGCCATTTGAAATGGCCAAAACCCGATAGGCGGTTTTTGAAAAATATTCCAGAATCCGCAAATCAGAATACACAAAATTTGTACCTCCATTAGCTCTTGCCCTCTTAAATACATCCTAAGCGGCTGCCTGCTGATCACCTTTCTCTTGTACAACTTTGCTCTCCCTTCCCAAAACCCCTTCATAGCTATCTATGCAGGGGAAATTAAATTTTCAAGCGGGCTAACATGACCTATCTCCATTGTCACAAGGCCCCCTCTTTGCTCATTTTTGTCAGCTCCTATCTACAGTTCCAAGTCTTACTGCGCATTTCCTATTTCTGGAACTTATGCCCCAAATGTTACCTGCTTACCTTTACTAGTTTCATTGAAACCTAAAAACCCATTCTGAGGAGCATAGACTCAATAACCTTTATCATCCCCATAATCAGTCTCCATCCTTACCTTCTATCCTGTTCTCCATTTTTAGATTGCAGCTTTTGGGTGGGCAGGATTTCTCTCCTTCTTTTATTCAGTGTGTTATTAATGTTTTGTATCTGTTCTGGTACCTGACCATTGGCTTGTACAGTCCCTTAAAATTTTAATGGCGTTCAAAATAAATAAAATATTGAAAAAAAAGCAGGCTGAGAAGGCTTCCAATAACCCCTTTATGTCTGATCTGATGCCATTATTATCATTCAGTTTTAGAACCAGATTATTTGTTCCTTCACCTGCCCTGCCAAATAATTTACACTTCTCATAAGACTGCCAGCCTAAGTAACTGTAGAGCTTACTGGGAATCTTATTCTAGAGCAACTCAGGTTTATACTAAAAAACAGTTCTCTGTTTACTCCTCCCAGCACCCAACTCTCATATCTACTACCATTATAATGTTAACTTCCAGCCAGCAGCACCCATCTACCTCCTCTTCTATCTGCCTCATGTAACTCACGTGTTCTTCCAGCAGTGGTTTCAGGGAGTGTTTTCTGATGTTTCACACCTGACACAGCAGCATCCATCTACTTTATAAAGTAGAAAACGTGACTCATCAGAGAAGACAATTCTTTGCCAATCAGCAGAGGTCCAATTCTAATATGCCAAGATCAGCAAAGCCTTTTCTGCTGATCCAACGTCATTTAGCAGAGGTGCAGTGATATCTGTCGGCTTTAGAGGCCCATATGCAGTTCACTGAACTGTTTTAGACACACATTTAGGTAGTGAGCTGCTTCATTGTAGTGTGTTGTCCACCATTGCGCACCTTCGTAGCTGATGTTCACCTCTCACATCAATAGCACGTGGTTCTCTGCGGTCTCCATTTAGCTTATTCACAATGGTGCCATTTGCCAACTCATGATACACCTTAACCACAGCAGCAAACCAGTTTCAGAAATACAGCCCTATTGCAAATCTGATAAATTACCGTATTTATCCATGACAGCAACGAGGGATATGTGTGCAGGCAGCCTATCACACACCTTATATACACACACCAAGCCAGCTCAAGAAATGTGACTTCCTTCATGTCTACACACTGCTGACATTGAATGTAGGAAGTGGTCATAATAATGTGACTCAACTGTGTATGTCCTTCAGGTGGTCTTTTACAACCATTTGCCTTTCTGTGGGGGAATCCACCAATTTCTTACATATATTTTCAGGGCCAAACCAGTCACAAGATATTCTGCTATACAATAGACTGCTAATTCAGGAGGCTCAAGTTTTGTATTACACTGGTCACACATAAGTGGTTATAATAAAACAATGCAGTGTGGAAGTTTGGGGACAACAACCCTAAGGGACGGGGGTCATACTGACCTGGACGGGAGCACCTTTCCTGTCAGTTACTAGTAGGGAGACCTTTCCTGGGTACACTTACATTTAGATTGTGAAATAAGTAGATGCAGCTTTTGGTATGTAAAATTGATTTTTTTGGGAGGTACAAGATGAAATTGAAACTCTCCATGTTTGGACCCCACTGATGAGTCTATGTGAGGACAAAACACGTTTGGGGAAAGTATTTTTGTGACTAAGGTTTATCTACTTAATCTTTCGTGTATAGTAATAAGTGTTATTTGGACAATAGTGAATACTTATTTGATAGGTCTCATGTACATATAGATATATACATGTCTGTGATGTGGCAGTCCCCTTCCAATTAAGGTAATATTCCATTTTTTGATATAGTATTTGGAGACAGTTTATATCTCTAATCATCGTGCCCCCTTTAAGAACTGTCCAGGAGAACAGGATTAGTACTGCGGGGTCGCTCTTATCGGGGCGGTTACTCCACTAAGGGCATATTCCTGGACTTATTAGGGTGACGAGAATACAGGTATCCCTAGATTGTTGTCTTTTTTATTGTAAGGCCATGTTCACACGGCTAACTGCGGGACGTAATTCAGTCCGTAATTACACGCTGGAGTGCGGCAATTACGGGCTGAATCCGTCCCAGTAACTACGGTAATCCACAGTTCTCAAAGAGAACTATGGATTACGTCTCCGCTCCCTGCTCGGCGAATACGCTGAGGGGAGAGATAATTCACATGTGAATTACCAGCGGCGTATACGGCCGTGGTAATGATTCTTTGGGCCGGCGAAGGGCCCGGGCCCCCCCGCTCCCTCCCCCGCTCCCCCCCCGGCCCCACGGGTAACTGGGGGCGTAATTAATCCCCCCAGTTAAGCCGTTTTGGAAAATGGCCTAAGTCTGTTTATGTAGAGTAGTAATAAAAGTTAAGTTTTAATAAGGAATTATTTTTTGTGGTATAATACTTCTCGTGCCACCCACAGGGTCCCTGCTTACAACTTACAGCTGTGTTCATGAGGGCATAGGGTGCTCTTCTACCTATAGATATCTGTCGGGGACTGACAGCCATCTTCTTAGGACAGAACTATCTCCCTCATTTGTTTTAACTTGGTGAAATAACTCCTTTATACAGAATAGGGAGGTTTTATCATCTAGATGCGGTTTACGCTCCAAGAATTAAATCATGGTCATAAGGACAGGAACTCAATTAAGCATTTCAGAATTCTAGCACAGGAGACAGAATTCAATCTGATTAATTATTTGTACACATACTAGTTGGTGATGTGCAGTTTTAATCCACATGGATTGTACAGGTAAAACACATTGCATCCATGTGCTTAGCTTGTACAAACCATAAGGCAAAAAAAGAAGTAAAACTTCAACATGTACAGGCAACCATTCATTTATTATTAGTCTGAATGAGTAGAAATTTGACAGGAAGTCTGTAAAGGCATAGTTGGTGAATAAATCTATAAGGGACTACTTGGTAGTATGGATATCACATGCCCTCTAGAGGATATTAGTGGTGATGCAGATCCTGTGCTCATGGCCTTCGTTCCGCGACTCCAGTCCTCAAGCTCCCCCTTCCCAAACAGGTCATGGTTTCAGGATTTCCTTAGTATTGCACATGTGATATCATTTTTCCAATGCATTCTATGGGATATCCTGAAAACAGGACCTGTTGGTGAACCTTGAGGACTGGAGCTGAAGAATACTGCTAGCGGCAATAGCCTGCAAGTATAAAACCAATACAGACAAAAACATGTTTCCAGCAGTCATCAGATTGCAGCTCTGATTTCTTTACACTGCGGTTCAAACATGGTTCCTATTGGCAGCTGCACCACTATTCAGTTTTGGTGGGAAAAGCTCTATTTTATGAAGTTGCGTTAAAGCATACATGCCAACTCTCCCGCCCAATGGGGGGGTCCCGCTCCCCCCGCCCTCCCGGCAGAGTTGGCTCATTCCTCCCGCCTTAAATTACCGCGGCGCAAGAGTAGCGCTGGTGTGCTACTCTTGCGCCGCCGGGCCGCTCCTACAGGCGGGTGAAGCGGCCACAGCGGTCGCTTCACCCGCCCGGAGTCTCGCTGTGCAGGGAGGAGGCAGGAGGGATCGCTCCCTCCTCCCCCTGTATGTACAGCGCCGGTGTGTGCCGTACATACAGGTCAGCGGCGCAGGGGAAGTGACGCGCCTCTGCACTCACATCCCTTGCTTCGCTGAGGAGATCGGAGATGTCCGGAGCTGCAGGAGCCTGGTGAGGTAAGTGGATTTTATTATTTAATTTTTATTAGCTACATGGGGGGCACTACCTGGCTACTAAAGGGGGCACTACCTGGCTACTAAAGGGGGCACCTACCTGGCTACTAAATGGGGCACCTACCTGGCTACTAAATGGGGCAACTACCTACCTGGCTACTAAAGGGGGCCACTACCTGACTACTAAAGGGGGCCAACTACCTGACTACTAAAGGGGGCAACTACCTGACTACAAAGGGGGCCACTACCTGACTACAAAGGGGGCCACTATACTATGGCTACATAAAGGGGGCACTCTACCTCCTGTAAGGGGCACTACCTGGTTATGGGGGGGGAAACTACCTGGCTATAAGGGCATCTACCTGGCTTTCTTCCAAAGCCATTATGCAGTTAGGCGGAGTGGGTGTGGCTTTTTGAAGTGGCGTATCACACCAAAAATATGGGCGTCTCCATGCAAACGCACGCCGCCCTCTTTAATCTCCTGCTTTTCCATTTTCAAAAGTTGGCAACTATGCGTTAAAGGGGTTGTCCAGCATTTATATATATTTTTATTGGGGCCAAAAACAACCTAATACTTACCCAGATGTCCCCTGCCACTGTAGCTCCTAGTGATCCGCTCCATTGGACTTCCAGGCGCTCATCCTGACACAGAGCAGAGGTTTGACGTAGCTACGACTAAGGGCAGATTCTTTGTTACCGTTTGGCATCGTATACTGGACCATTTTATTATATATATATATATATATATATATATATATATATATATATATATATATATATATTTATCATGGATTAAAGACTTACGTTTTATTGCAGGAGTGGGATTTAACACTTCATGCTGGTACAATGCACTTACCATGTGAGCTGGGTCAAAACACAACTACAAGCTAATAATAACTAATACTTACCTAGCTGTCCCCTGCCGCTGTCATTCCTGGTGACCCGCTTCCGGATTCTCGTCCCGACACAGAGAGAAGACTTGCCTTCCATTACCTTCGAATGGAGCATAAGCCCCTCCAGCGTGTCGAGACAAGAACCTGGAAGTCGAGAGGAGCAGATCAATGAGAGTGACAGCTAGTTAAGCGGTCGTTTTTTTTTCGGATCACCCTTGCCCCAATAAAATATATATTTTTACTGGAAAACCCCTTTAAAGCAATGATTCATACTGATCCCCTGTGTACACTATAAGAGGTGAAACAAATGTCAACGGTGTGAGCCAGCATGATCTTAGTTCAGGTATCCTCAAACTGCGGCCCTCCAGCTGTTGGGAAACTACAACTCCACTCATACATTTATATAAATCTATAACAGTGGGAATGATGGGAGTTGTAGTTTCCCATCAGCTGCAGGGCCGCACTTTGAGGATGCCTGTCTTAGTTGGTTCTAAAGGCAGATATAGCTTGTAAAACAATACAGCACTTACAGGACAAATTGTATACTGTGCAGGGGTGGAAGGTACTAAGCTAATACAAAGCCATTGGTCAGAATAGATTATACCCCCTGGCAATTGCCTGCATATTAATGCCAGCACAGTCTGGGAACCAACATACCCCGCTATCTATGTTTTACATAGATCTCTAGAACGTATATCTAGATATATCTTTCTTTTTGCCGAAGAGACAAGGAATTGCTGAATGAACCTACTTTCTTCTGCTGGGGAATTTTGGTATTAGGCAAAACATATATGTAGACACAGAATGCAATCTACATTAAAGCAGATAAGTAGCTGGGTGGCTCATGCTGGGGCTGGCTTCTGAACAGCCATGGAGCAAATTCTGAATACACACAGACACAATGCATTCTGGAGTTTGCATTTGCCATGCTAGCAACCAATTAAGAACAGGGCAGTCCCATCTAGAAATATGCCTACTGTCTTATCACACCCGCAAGTGTCTCCCTGCAGATGCCTCCTAAAACTGACCTGGGTATTCTCGTACTGCAGATGGGAGAAAAGTACAGGATCCCCATGTGTCTCCCTGTAGGTACATCCTAAAATTGATCTGCATGTAGTGTTCCCCTACTATACATCCTAATACGGCATGTAATGTTCCTCTATGGTACAGGAAAGTGAAACACGGGATCATTTTATACTGTGGATTCTCTGCTGGTAGCTAAACCTAATCTCTAAATTGTTGGGCTGCAGTATTAAGAGCCTTATTTTCAGAGAATTCCATACCCTGTGAATTCATTCTCTACTACCTTGTGGTTACCTACCCTCTCTGTCTTTGTTATGTCAGTTCTTAGACAGTATTAGCTCTTCTTATAGAGACACAACTGGTGTGGAGTCTTGCAAGCAATGCTTCTTGGGAGAAAGTATGCAAATTAGCTCTCCTTCAGGAGGAAGAAAACTCTTTAGTGCCACCTATAGGTAGCTGCCCTCTAAGTAAATGTCTAAGATCAACCAGTCCACAGCCGCCGAGTTGTAGACAGTGGTTTAAGGGATTTTGCCCCACATCAGTACAGAGCAGGGTACTAACTAGCTGGGTAATTATGTCAGTGTGTAAACCACGACAGTAAACATCACTCATATCAGTTTTTGTACATAATTTAATGTCTATGCATCAGGTTTACATTCCAATGTCACAACATAAGAGAAAGCAGGTGTCCACCTTAGGAATGGACACCGCTCATACAGTGGTTTCATCAAGTTTAGAACAAAATCAAGTCCCTATTTCCCTGCCAGATGACCAGACAATACCTACCGCCACCGTGGGATTGAACAATTAAGGCAGATGACAGGTACGGGTGGTGGAGACATTTCTCTCCTACAGAGCAATGATATTTACTGAAGTTTCTTTGTACAATATTAACGCCATCATTTATTGCTTAGGCTTCTTTCTTCTTGATGATTAAAGGTCCAACGTTGTCCCCGGTCTCCTCGTTGTGTTTTGTGTGCGCTCCATCACAAAACGGGAACTGGAAGGCAAAGAAGTCAATTACTCCACAAGAATAAAGCACAGACAATTCGGCCTCATTTAGGAAGACCGCCTACACCAAGTCTATGTTGCCCTTAGCAGCCAATCAGAGCTCAACTTTCCAGAACAGTAGGCAAAATGAAAGCCAATGGAGCAAACAGGCTCGTCCGGCACTCAAAAACGTATATAAAATAGATCTTTATTTATCCCATTCTTAAAAGTTATAGAAAAGAACGATGTATCAAACACGGAGCAAAAACATGGTTGACACGTTTCAGGTCTAACAACTGACCATTAAAGAGAACCTGTCACATAGTTTTTGCCCCCCCTGGCTGAGGACAGAACAAGCCAGTGTCAGACCTGCTGTTTCCAGTGCTGTGTCCCTTATTCTGTAAGATGCTGGAGTTTTCGTGTATTTAGTGCTGAAATCTGCAGTTTTCAGCCAGAAGAGTCATTCGAAATGTCCTTCAGAGTGTCAGTTATTTTTAAACCTGGCCAATCGGAGGCTAGCCCCGCCCACCTCAACTGACAAAACCTATTACTTTGAATAGGTATGAAACATGTGAATAACTGGGCAGTGGGCGGGCTAGCCATTGGTGGGTGGGGGCTACACCTGCTCATGAATAAGATTTAAGGTGTAAATGCTCTAAAACTGCTGCATCTTACAGAATAAGGGGCACAATGCTGGGAACAGCAGGTCTGGCACTAGCTTGTGCTGCCCTCAGCAAGAGGGGCATAATCTATGTGACAGGTTCCCTTTAATTCTCTATTGGATTCTGATAAGCGCTCCTGTGGCTGGGTGAAACCTCTCATGCACCAGCCTTGAATGAAGGATCTCTACATTAGGAGGCGGTGAGCGAAAATCTTCTGTCTATTATAGTACTGTTATTCTAAAATGAAAGCCGAGCTCTGATTGACTGCTATGGACAACTAAAGGGAGTGTTCTCTATAGAAGCTAATGTCACTATGGCACAAGTCAAGTGGTCACTGCATAAACTGATTTGGACTAACAAACAGCATCCAAGAAATTGATTTCCTGCTGCTTACAAATTCCCCAACATAATCTGCACAAAGATTGTCGTCATCATGAGACTCAAATTGGGTCAATTTTATAAGCTGCCCTAGTGCTGCTAAGTAATAATGTAAACCAATGCTGCAGACAAAGGACAGGACTCCCTCAACATACAATGTTAACTGGTTCCAGGACGACCACTGTATGTTGACACAGTAGCTCTATGGAAACTGGCAATTGGTTCTGAAGCCGAAAAATGATATCCAAAAGTGATGCAAAATGGAGATTAATGTAAATGAAGCGAATACTAATCCAGATAAAGCAAGTCCTTACATAGAACGGTCAGAGAGCTGCTGGAAATCACTTTCTATTTTGAGGACAGAAGCTTGTTTGTGTCATGTACGTTATACACAATGTACCAGAAAAGAAGAAAATGGGTCCCTCACTTGGAGCCCAAAGGAGCCATCCTCCTGGCACATGTAAAGAGCAGTACAGAACATGTAATACTGCACTTTACTGTAGAGAGGCGCTACTAGACCGCAAATCACTGCATTCACTTCACTAGTACTTGTAAAATCAGTACAGGACATGTAGTACTGCAAATGCACGGTAGAGGGGGCGTACTAGACCACCCACTCAAATGCCTGCACTGCACTAATACATGTAAGAGCAGTACAGAACATGTATCGCACTGTACTGTAGAGAGGCGCTACTAGACCACCAATCACTGCATGCACCTCACTAATACATGTAAGAGCAGTACAGGCATGTAGTACCGCACTGTACTGTAGAGAGGTGCCCAGACCGCAATCACTGCATGCACCTCACTAATACATGTAAGGCAGTACAGGACATGTACTACCGCACTATGCTGTAGAGAGATGCTACTAGACCACCAATCACTGCATGCACCTCACTAATACATGTAAGAAGAGTGTAGGACATGTAGTACCGCACTGTACTATAGAGAGCCGCTACTAGACCGGCAATCACTGCATGCACCTCACTAATCTTTAAAAGATTACGGACAATATTTCAGAGGTGCTACTAGACCGCCAATCACTGCATGTACCTCACTAATACATGTAAGACAGTACAGGACATGTAGTACCGCACTGTACTGTAGAGAGGTGCTACTAGACCGTCAATCCCTGCATGCACCTCACTAATACATGTAAGAGCAGTACAGGACATGTAGCATCGCACTGTACTGTAGAGAGGCGTTACTAGACCGCCAATCACTGCATGCACTGTACTAATACATGTAAGAGCAGTACAGGACATGTAGCATCGCACTGTACTGTAGAGAGGTGCTACTAGACCGCCAATCACTACATGTACCTCACTAATACATGTAAGAGCAGTACAGAACATGTAGTACCGCACTGTACAGTAGAGAGCCGCTACTAGACCGCCAATCACTGCATGCACTGTACTAATACATGTAAGAGCAGTACAGAACATGTAGTACCGCACTGTACTGTAGAGAGGCGCTACTAGACTGCCAATCACTGCATGTACCTCACTAATACATGTAAGAGCAGTACAGAACATGTAGTACCGCACTGTACTGTAGAGAGCCGCTACTAGACCGCCAATCACTGCATGCACCTCACTAATACAGGGGTTTTACAAGTAAAATGTTCATGATAATTGCTACAGATCAGAGGTATCTGGGACATTGCAAGTTGAGTCTGGTTGGAAGATACAATGGTCTTTCTTGGGACATTGTATGATGAAGATAAATGTATCCTAAGGCCATTGTAGCTTGAGGGAGCACTGTACACTCATGAGTTATAAGAGGGAAATGAAAACTATTTTGTTCAAGAGACCAATCTAGCTATAGCATTACACAGCAATTTCCTGCAAAGTCCTATGTATTATGCATATATACAGTTAGGGCCAGAAATATTTGGACAGTGACACAAGTTTTGCGAGTTGGCATGCAGAGCCCACCACATTGGATTTGAAATGAAACCTCTACAACAGAATTCAAGTGCAGATTGTAATGTTTAATTTGATGGGTTAAACAAAAATATCTGATTGAAAATGTAGGAATTGTACACATTTCTTTACAAACACTCCCCATTTTAGGAGCTCAAAAGTAATTGGACAAATAAACATAACCCAACCAAAATATTTTAGTTTCATATATTTTGTGGCGAATCCTTTGGAGGCAATCACTGCTTAAGTCTTGAACCTATGGACATCACCAACGCTGGGTTTCCTCCTTCTTAATGCTTTGCCAGGCCTTTACAGCCGCAGCCTTCAGGTCTTGCTTGTTTGTGGGTCTTTCCGTCTTAAGTCTGGATTTGAGCAAGTGAAATACATGCTCAATTGGTTGAGATCTGGTGATTGACTTGGCCATTGCAGAATGTTCCACTTTTTGGCACTCATGAACTCCTGGGTAGCTTTGGCTGTATGCTTGGGGTCATTGTCCATCTGTACTATGAAGCGCCGTCCGATCAACTTTGCAGCATTTGGCTGAATCTGGGCTGAAAGTATATCCGGTACACTTCAGAATTCATCCGGCTACTCTTGTCTGCTGTTATGTCATCAATAAACACAAGTGACCTAGTGCCATTTAAGCCATGCATGCCCATGCCATCACGTTGCCTCCACCATATTTTACTGAGGATGTGTGTGCCTTGGATTCATGTGCCGTTCCCTTTCTTCTCCAAACTTTTTTTTCTCCATCATTTGGTACAGATTGATCTATGTCTCATCTGTCGATAGAATACTTTTCCAGAACTGAGCTGGCTTCTTGAGGTGTTGTACGGCAAGTTTAACTTGGCCTGTCTATTTTTGGCATTGATGATGGTTTGCATCTAGATGTGAACACTTTGTATTTATTTTCATGGAGTCTTCTCTTTACTGTTGACTTAGAGACAGATACACCTACTTCACTGAGAGTGTTCTGGACTTCAATGATGTTGTGAACGGGTTCTTCTTTCACCAAAGAAAGTATGCGGCGATCATCCACCACTGTTGTCATCCGTGGACGCCCAGGCCTTTTGGAGTTCCCAAGCTCACCAGTCAATTCCTTTTTTCTCAGAATGTACCCGACTGTTGTTTTTGCTACTCCAAGCATTTGTCTGCTATCTCTCTGATGGATTTGTTCTTTTTTTTCAGCCTCAGGATGGTCTGCTTCACATCAATTGAGAGTTCCTTTGACCGCATGTTGTCTGGTCACAGCAACAGCTTCCAAATGCAAAACCACACACCTGGAATCAACCACAGACCTTTTAACTACTTCATTGATTACAGGTTAACGAGGAGACGCCTTCAGAGTTAATTGCAGCCCTTAGAGTCCATTGTCCAATTACTTTTGGTCCCTTAAAAAAGAGGAGGCAATGCATTACATAGCTATGATTCCGAAACCCTTTCTCCAATTTGGATGTGGAAACTCTCATATGGCAGCTGGGAGTGTGCACTTTCAGCCCATATTATATATATAATTCTAGTTCTGAACATGTTTTTGAAAAACAGCTAAAATAACAAAACTTGTGTCACTGTCCAAATATTTCTGGCCCTAACTGTACAATATCTGTGACATCACATGGCAGCTCTCTAGAACCGCAAGCAGAAAACCTAAATGAATAAATCAATCATAGGGTGGGCAGTTTTACATTTTTTATTGCTGGTTACCTTATTTGACCTCCAGCAGCGGCAAAACACAGCTTTATCTCCCAAATCCTCCATGTCAAAAGCATGGACCACCTTCGGGTTGTCTTTCTGTATTTCCTGGTTTACCATGGTTTTGCAGCACTTATCTTTACAGCAGAGGGATCTGTACGCCAGGTATCCAACGGCTGCAGCCCCAACCGCCAAAGCAGCAACGCTTGCCCATTCTGTCGACAAATAAAACAAAGGAAATGCAGATATAACGCATGGAAAATTCTAGAAAAAAGAAACACAGACCTGACTTTCCATGACTACGTTATGCCAAGTGTATGGCCCTGTACTAGGTAGAACAGAGAATCCAAGAGCTAGGACTTTATTTTTCTATCTGCATAGTCACAAAAGCTTGTTTTTTGCGGGACAAGATGTACTTTTTAATGTTGCCATTGAGCAGAACTTCTAATGTATTGGGAACCCTCCTCATTCCCCCCCCCCCAAAAAAAAAAAAAAATTCTACATTGGGTGGAACATGGAAAAAAAAAATGCGAGTACACCATTTTTGTGGGGGTTTCATATTTCTCCATACAATCCCCTGAGGCGAAGAATGGAGGGTTGAAACATGTCGGGACCCATAGGGCCTGATTAGGGCATTGTTAAATTAGGGTCAGGCTCCGGTCAGGACCGCCCTCATCAGGGCGATATTCCTGGTTTTTGCTAGGCTAGGGCTTAATTCGTACCCTACATAGGGATATCTGTTCTTGGTCCCTCCCTAGATCATTGTCTGTGATTCTGGTTGTTTTCATTATGGATGCTTGAATGTTACTTGTGTCCTTTTTATAGATTACATATTAAAAGTTACATTTTAAATATCAGTTTTTCCCTTTTTTGTTGGTGTCTAATTTGATTTAGGGATATTATACTTCTTATTAGAATATCTTTAGAAGTTTTGGTATTTGGGTTTCAATTTCTGGAGTACACGTTTCGGTATAAATGATATGTTATCTGTATTCTGTAGGTTGATACGATTCTGGTGACACCAAATTTGTAGAATTTTTGTTATGTTTTAGTAAACAAACATAAAAAAAATTCTAAAATAATTGTGACTTTTTGATCACTTTTCAGTCAAAGTTTTTTGGGGCATGAAGTCACCCAAAAAACACTTTTTTGGCCTTGAGATTATTTTTTCTTCTACTCTATTCACTGTACGAGAAATTCTGTTATATTTTAATAGAGAAGACTTATGAACCCGGCAATATCAATTACGTGTAATTTTTTTTTTTTTATTTGTAAAATGGCCAATAAATATTCATTTATTTTTAGGTTTTTTTTAACACTTTTTTTAGTTTAACAATTAGTCCCCCTAGTATACTTGACCACTAAGGGACGCGATCGCTTGTCTTATATAAAGTAGTATTGTAAACAGGCTTTCAGTCATGGGTATGTGAAAAGGTTAAAGAGGCGTTCCCATCTGAGATATAGCATAAATATTGGATAGATGCTTGTCCTAGTTCTGGGACCTGCACCTATCTTGAGAAAAACCTGAGAAAGTCTCTGTCACATTGCTTGGCTGTATATGGAACTCCCATACTACAGAATAGAGAGTTCTGCGCAAGCGTGACCTCTAATCCTGTCTGCACAACGACTTCCAGGGGCTTGTTCTCAAGATAGGTGCGGGTCCCAGGGGCGAGACCTGCACTAATCAGATATCTTATTGCTATACAATAAATGTCTAAGATAAGAACACCCATTTCAGTCAATTATCAGAGCTCAGTTGAAGGGTTAAAGAATTAAAAAAAAAAAAAGGTGTATTTGCAATAAGGATGTAAATCTATAGATTGGCAAAATGAGGGGAAAAAAAGTGATAGACAAAGATAAGGGAGGTGATATTACCTTTACTTGCAAAGATTTCTATAGTGCTGTACCTCTTCATAAGTTCAAATGGTATTCTAAAATGGACTGGACAATTAGCCCCTCACCAATAGCTGCCATACAGTTTTGCAATAATGTCTACAAGGGGGTATGGAGCAGGCTCACTTGCCACGTCTGCTCCATACACAGCAGCTAATTGCTGTTAATTGCAGCCAGGACCTGCGATAACTTCAATACTGGCATTTAACCTCTTACATAACGTAACCGCAGCGTGCAAGGGAATAAAGGGGTTTTCTCACTACAAAGACTAGCTTTCAATATGTAGAGACAAGTAATTAAAGACCTTTTCAAATATATTAGGGTGCTTTCACACAGCGTAGTTTTAACTGCGCTCCAATTAAACTGCCTTTATTATTATCAAGCTTTTTTCACTTATCTAAACTGTTTGGAAAGTGCGTAATCAATTAGTGTGTTTATCCACAAGACGTCAAACACAGTAATTGATCACTTACTTGAAACACCTTTCTGCACATTTAGACAACTGAAAGAAGCTTGCTGGTAATAAAGACAGTTTAATTGGAGCGCAGTTAAAACTGCACCAAAAACTGCGATGTGTGAAAGCACCCTTAGGGTATGTTCACACTGGGTAATTTCGGCACGCATTTTGCCGAAAATTTTTGCCTCTAATAGGGGGAAAATGCTGCCGAAATTACGAATCATAGTTTTTTAAAGGAATAGGTTTACGCCCCCTCGCCCCCATACAAAACATCGTATTGTACACGGGGGGAGAAAAGGGGAAATGTCAGTTACTTGTGGCAAATAAAAAGCCTTAAAAAGGGAATTCAATGGGGCGGGGGCTGCCCCCCCCCAATCCCCCTCCACACCCGCTGGAGTACGCCGTATTAGCGTAACCCCCAAAAACACAATTCTTCGGGCTACTGACGGCCAGTACATTGTGAACATACCCAGCTTTTTGCTTTCCTTTTAGTCAGATTAAAGAGATATCATCGTTCCGAGTGCACTGGGTTTTCTCTGGGTAGCCTTAGCAGAGTACAAGGAGTAGTTGCCAGGTAGAGGAACCACTTTAACGGATAATTATCTTAAAAGTTTAGTTTTTTATTTACAAGAATAATTTTTTTCACACTCTGACACCGTAGTTTTGTTTATTGAAGACAAACCCCCACGTCTTTTTAAGGTCTCAGCTAGTTACAGAGAAACTAAATATGTTAATCACTGCCTGACAAATGCAGAGTGAAAGAAACGCCACTTGTGACTGCGAAACTGCATGGTGAGAAAACCCATTTAAGAAACAGTGTCTGCCCCACCTCCTTTTAACCTAGTAAGTTTGCAGGGCAAGATATAAACGTTTAATCTATTAAAATATAACATTATTTATCCAGCAAAAATTCACGGCCGCCAAAAATTACAATAAAATAGTAATCACAAAGTTGTGTGTATCCCAAAATGGTATCAAAACTACACTTTATCCTGCAAAACACAAAAACACAAGTCTTTACATGGAAAAACAGAGAATGACGCTGCACTAAAAATTTTAAAAAAAGATATGTTTTTAGAACTTAAAACAAAACCACACACAAAAATGGCACAAATGCTTTTTTTTTTCTTTATTTAATATGGTACAGTCAGTGGCAGCATTAAAAAAACCATCTTATCCTGCAAAAAACAAATATAAAAGAAGTTAATGCTCTTTGAGGGCAGGGAGAGAAACAAACCAATGCGATGTAAACAAAAATAGTTGCTATAGAGGTGACTGGGACAGGGTAGAAGCATCAGTGTAGCAGTTTGACAGCAATACGCTGCTATATTCAGAACAGATTGCAGAGAGGAGGATTTGGTAATAGATTATAATAATCGAGGCAACAAAGGTTTTGGCTGTTTTCACAGCAAGAAAAGGGTGGATTCTGGAGATGCTTTTGAGGCGCATGTGACATAAGCCTGCAAGGGACTAAGCATAGGGAGTGTAAAACAGATCTGAGTGTAACAACTCAGGAGTTATGGAGCACACAAATGATAGTACCAGGTTCAGGAAGATTTGTCGATGGCAGAAACAATTT
The DNA here is from genome assembly GCA_025379985.1 of Phyllomedusa bahiana. Classification (NCBI taxonomy): domain Eukaryota; kingdom Metazoa; phylum Chordata; class Amphibia; order Anura; family Hylidae; genus Phyllomedusa; species Phyllomedusa bahiana. The sequence continues at coordinate 47,832 of JAODAL010001239.1, read as the reverse complement.
GTTTGTATCAAAAAAAAAAAAAAAAAAAAAAAGAAAGAAGCTCAAGTAATGAGCAAATAATATGTGTAACACAAAGTGGAAATTTACCAGAAGAAAGAGGTTAAATATTTTAGTCAGGTGACTAGTGACAGCAGGGGAGAGATTGGATAGGGTGTGCGGATAATGGATCAGTAATGCAGGTAGTAGGATCAGAAAAAGAGAGGTGCCTGGAGACTGTGACAAAAGGCAAGAGGGAAAGGGAATGATGTTACTTTTGAATGGGAGATCACTTAATGCCTGATGTCAATTTTAAGGGTATGTTCACTTGGCATTTAGTAAACGTAGCGTATTTGCGCTTTTAGATTACGAGCTTGCATGCCCTCAATTTCAAAGCACAAACACTGGACAATGTAGATGCAGATTTCTGCCTTGCATATGTTTAGATTTTGCGAGGTGTAACATGCCTGAAAGAAGGGACGTCACTTCTCTTTACTTCTGAAAGACTAAATTTACTTGCACATTCTAATACAGTATTTGTGGGGTGTATTTCGGGCACATTTCAGCAACAAAATATGCCCCGCAAATACGCTGTGTGAACATACCCTAACACTTAGGTCTGTGAGATTTAAGAAGAGAGTGGAAAGTAGCAAGGAGTTGCTCAGTGCTGTGTAGACATAGCCTAAGGCCCACCATGATTTTGAGAATTTTATTGGAATGTTTGGCAGCCAGATCAGGACAGGAGATTAAGGAGATTGAGGGCAATGAGGACTAAAAAGAGTCTTCAGCGCTGCAGCATGTTCCCCGATGTCTGTATTCACCCAGCTGCCGTGAATAGTGCATTCCGCTACATGTGCCATTCCCTTGACATCATCTATTGGAAGTGAATGGCTTGAGGAGAGTATAGATTTTATTTTCTGTTTCATTAGGCAGCAGTAACTTAGAGGGAATGTGTCATCAAAAAATGACTTCTTGTTTAACTCACATTTTTATGTTAAACACATTTTTTAGGAATTTTTGGTTATGTTTTTTTCAGTATTTTTTTAATAATTCTTAAGTCTTGCAGTTTTCACTTTGGCCACTAAGCCAAATAATAGTCTGACACTTCCTGTTCTGTTTAGAGAGCTTTTCAGCAGTGTCTGCTCATTATCAGTAAAAGCAGGGTCAGACTGAAAGGAGACACCATTGTGTACAGATAACACAGAATCCACCAATCACAAGAGGAGATGTCACAGCTCCCCCTCTCCCCTCCCTTCACAGTGAAAACTATCCTATGCAAGTCTATGGGACAGAAACTGTCTTAAGAATCCTATGTGCATAAAGTATCTCTCTGACTGCTGTTAAAGCAGTGCAAGCAAGAATGTCTTCCCCACAATCCGATATAGACGGCCGAATAGAGAAATCTACAATCAGTAAATAAAAACGACTGAGAGGAAGAGCATATGGATCAGGGGCTTGATTTAATAAGTAAAAAAAAAAATTGGCGACATATTCCCTTTAATTAGATGCAGAGCACCCGTTGACTGTAAACCTCCGGGCCGTTGACATTTAACATTTTAAAACGCCGAGTTGGCAGATGCACACTAATTGTGTGGCTGTGAGTGGAGAGCCACACAATGAAGGGATGATTCATCACTGTCCTTCCTTATTTGATCGCCATATATATATATATATATATATATATATATATATATATATATAGTATTTATATAATATATATATATATAATATATATATATAAATTATATATAAAATATATGTATATATATATATAGATTGGCAAGAAGCCTCTAGGTAGTTGCAGATCAGTCCCAGATCAGCTGTATTTTACTTGCAACTAAGGCCAATATACCAGCCCCAGTTACAGAGAAAATCAAAAGAAAAAAATGCTCCCAAAAGGTCTGTTTCTGAATTCCTTGGGGGCACAACAGAAAATATTTTACCATTTTCTCGAACAATCTTTAAAAAAAAAAAATAAAAAATATTATAAGAAAAAAATCGAACACAAAAATTACCTAAAAATAGAGCCTTGTGTATCGTGGAGAAAGAACGCGTTAAAAAAGCATTATTGCATTCAAGCACCTGTACACTGAAGAAAATGATCATGGTCAGGAATGGGGGTAACAACCAAGCCAGAATCTGGCTTAAGAAAAAAAAGGAATAGAAAAACGCCCTTCATATAGGTTGTCTAGTTTTAAAAAAAACTAAATGCCATAACCAGGGTCGTGGAGTCTGAGCCTATTTTGCAGGAGTCAGAGTCATGATAAAATGGACCGACTCCCAAAATACATAATATATTGGTCTAGTTAGTTCGATGCAGTGCAAAGAGGAATTGGGTCTTGCTGGTACTACTGCTCCCATATCTTCAGCCTCATCACATGAGGAGTTTAATTTTGAAAAGTATTTGGAGCAGGCAAAGCACTGCCCCAGGGGAAAAGATTCTGCTCCCATAGCAAACAGATTAACTAGACTTCAGCAAAATTTTTAATTTGCTTTCATATAAGTAGAAGAGTTCAACAGTTCATCAGACGTGACTACATGAAGCAATTCCTTTATACCCTGAGATTGTTAGAGATGTTGCCCCTGTGGTCACCGCTCTGCCACCAACCCAAGTTAGTGTAGAGAGGCCGTTCTCTAGCCTGGAAATAATGAGATCAGATATGAGGTCATCTATGACGGAGGATCTGATGGAGGCGATACTACTTCTCAGAACAAATTCATAGACTCCAATGTTATTCAGGATGTTTTTGTTGAAAACAGGTTTTTCCTATTTACTGCAGCGTTTTGCATATTTTACTTTTTTTGTGTTCTAAAGTTGTATCCAATAAATATATTTTACACTGACAAAGAAAATGGTAACAATGTTTTTAACGTTTGACTTTCAGGCTCCATATCTCATCATCCACTACAGCTTTGAGCGTGAGACTCCCATCATTTTATATACAATCATCTTGGCTATCTCATACATAGCTTTGACCTGCAACTATTTAGCATATGCTTAGTTCTGCAGACTTTTGTCATGTAACTACATTGTTACGGTTTTGCTCCTGCTGGTGGAACAATCTTTTCCTTCTTGTTAATTACAACCCGTTCTCACATTCCCTAATAGCTCAGCATGTTATTTGGCTGAATCCCAAGTGAAAGGTCACTGGTTTGAGCAGCCAAGAAGATTCCACAAGAAAAGAGAAACATCCAGCTCATCGATAGCGGCTCTCTTCCAAGAAAATTGCCAAACTGCATCATGTGAGGTCATGACAGCTGGAAGAAAATTAAATTAAGTCCATCCCTTCATAAGCCAAGAGGTGGACGTCCAGGCAAAATATCAGTCAGCAAATCGGCTCATCACAAGGTCTGTCAGTTCTAATGCAACAGACGCTGCAGTGGAGGCGGCTCGTAGGCTTCGGAAGAGTGAGATCACAGACGTCCATGCAAGCGCCGGGCAACACGCATTGCACAAGTCTGGAATGATGAGTCGAAAAAAGGTGAAGAAGCCTCAACTTCAATCTCATCATAAGAAGCGTCGGCTTGAGTTCACAAAAAAGTATTAAAAATGGAAGATTGGAAACGGGGATTTGGAGCGATGAGATGAAAGTCAATACACCGGGCTCTGATGGGGGCAAATAGGTTTGGAAGAATCACAGGAAAAGGGGCTAACGGATCGAGAAATTTAAGAAACTGTCAGGTTCGGTGAAGGAAGCCTGAGGATATGGGGATGTTTCACAGCCAAAGGTGTTGGAGACTTGACCAGGATTGATGATGATCTCAATGCTGAGCTGTATGTGAGTATTCTACAAGATGAGTTACTTCATACACTGAGTACTATGGGTATGAAAAGGGCAACATAGTGTCCAGCAGGACAACAACCTGAAGCAGACGTCAAGGTTGGAGAAGGAATGGTTCAAAGACAATGAGGTAGAGTTGCTGTATTGGTCTCCACAGACACCAGACCTCAACCCAATCCAACACTTGTGGGTAGAGGGTTTAAGAAAAGCTGTATTTGTATCCAAGCCGTCTGCACCAAAAATTGGGAATGTGGAAAGAGACTGGGGGCAGATTTTGGTCAAGACCTGCTTGAATCTGATTCAGAGCTCAGAAGGATTCAGGCAGTGCTGAAAGCCAAAGGTGGATTTCCCAAATACTAACAAAATAACAATAATTAACATTTTGATTTTTAGGAGCAAAACAGTAACAATGCAGTTACATGACAAGAATTTGCAGAACCAAGCTGATGCCAAATACTTGCAGGTCAAATGTATGTATAAGATAGATAAGATGATTGTCTATATAATGATGGTAGCATCATGTACAAAGCTGTAGTGGATGCTGAGATATGGAAGTCATAAGTTCAAAACATTGTTACCCTTTTGCTTGTCAGTGTCTTTTCTACCTAAATAGCTTCATTATTGTATCATAAGGTGGTAAAAAGTCTTATGTTACCCCTTTTACTACAGATAATCAATTAAACATGAGACATGTATGAGGGAGTCGGAGTCAGGGAAATTGAGGAGTCGAGTTTTGGCTTACCGACTCCACGGCCCTGGCCATAACAGGGTAACAGAAAATAAAAGTGGGATCACAGTTGTCTCCATAAACATCGCCACAGCAGAGGGCTGCTACAAATTGTATCTATGTCTGGGAGATCTGGCTGTTTCCCCCATTACACAGACTGTTGACTTCAATGGGTTCAATCTAAGGCTCTGTCTACACTGCACAGAAAAACCTCAGTTTTTTCAGCGTTTTTCGTTTTCAAAAAAAAGCTGGAAAAACGACTGTAATCATCTCCCATAGACTTCTATTGTAAAAACGTCCTGCTGTCTACACTGAGCTTCTTTTTTCTGCTCTTTTTTTTCCTGGTCGTATTTTTCAACATGCTCTAAAAAACGCCAGAAAAAGGGGAGAAAAATTTTTCTACAGTCATGTTTAAAAAAAAAAAAAAGGGGGGGGAAAAATCTTTTAGCGCGTTTTTTTTTTCGCGTTTTCCGCGGCGTTTTTTGCCCCGATTTTCAAAAGAAAAACCCCCCCAGAGACCCAAGTCCCACCTTTAATGGGGGTAAACAAAGTTTTTTCCCTTTTCAAAACTCATACAAATGTCTGAGAGTCCCTTTTTTTTACCTTTTGTAAACAAATGATCATCCTTTTTCGTAACGATTTTTTGCGCCCTTTTATATTTTTTTTGCTAAAAATCTTATTTACAGATTTTGGGGTCAAATCTGTTTTTTTTTTCAGATTTGATGCTAAACTCCTTTTTTAAACAAAATTTTGGTGCAAAGTTATCTTTTTTACGGATGATGAAAATACTTTTTTTACGGATTTTGGCCCGAATCCATTTTTTACTTTTTTTGGCCTAAAATAATTTTTTTTTTTTAAGATTTTGCCGCTAATAACCTGTTCGCCCCGCGCCAAAAATACTTTTTTTTTATGGTTTTTTGGGGCAAAAATCCGTTTTTTTTTTTTCATTTTTTGGGGATAAAATATTTTTTTTACAATTTTTTCGCCAAAAAACGTTATTCCCCTCTGACGCCAAAAAATACGGTTTTTTTTGGATTTTTGGCGCAAAATAAGTTTTTTTTTTACGTTTTTTGACACTAAAAATAATTTTTTTAACTGATTTTGCCGCTAATAACGCTGTCTCGCGTCTGACGCCAAAAATACGTTTTTTACGCATTTTGGCGCAAAAATCCTTTTTTACGTTTTTTGGCACTAAAATAATTTTTTTTTTACAGATTTTGGCGCTAATAACATTATCTCGCTTCTGACGCCAAAAATACGTTTTTTATGCATTTTGCCGCAAAAATCCGTTTTTTTACGGTTTTTGGCACTAAAATATTTTTTTTTACTGATTTTAGCGCCAACAACATTATCTCGCTTCTGACGCCAAAAATACGTTTTTTATGCATTTTGGTGCAAAAATCCATTTTTTATGGCTTTTGGGGCAAAAATCCGTATCTTTACAGATTTTGGCGCTAATAAAGTGATCTAGCTTTTGACGCAAATAATACATTTTTTACGGATTTCGGCACCAGAATCCATTTTTGACAGGTTTGGGCTTAGTTCAATTTCTTTAAAAATTTTGGCGCAAATAAACTGTTCTCGGTTCGGACACTAAAAATAGTTTTTTTTGACGGGAAATTTTGGGGCAATAATGCGTTTTTGGGAGTTTGGCGCTAATATCCTTTTCTTTACAGATTTTGACGCTAATACAGTTATATTGCGTATGCAAAGATAATGTGGGTTTTTGTGGATTTTGGTGCAAGAACTGGTGGGAAAATTTAATAAAGCAGTAGCACGCAGCAGCAGCACACAAAACAATGTGCTCACAATTTCTACAGTGATCTAAAGGAAGTGACTACTTAACATGTTAACTCTGCCTGTAGGGTGTAGTTTACATCCAATGGCTTAATTTGTGCATACATTAAAAAGCAGAGCAAAGACACTCCAAAAAACGCTTCAAAAAACGCTCCAAAAAACTGCCTTTCTGTCAGCTGCTTTTGACAGGCAGTGGACAGAAAACTCAGTTTCATGAACGTTTTTAGTAATTCGTTTTCAGGTAGTTTTTTGTCCACTGCAGGGGAGACATAGCCTAATGCTACATTTGTCCTGTGGTGGTGCTGCTGCAGAGGAATTAGACACTTTCTGCGAGATCCCCTCTTTTACCACAGCTAATCCCTTAGGATCCTGCAGAAGGTGCCTATGATCAGCATTTTCTCCTCTCTCTCAGCTTTTGTTACCGTGCACTACTCTTTGGTAACGTGAAATGAGAACAATTCAGAATTTAGTTATGCATTTCCACAAACAACATGACAAAACGCAGATGCAATAAACCATATGTTTAAATATATTTACAAACCTACTCAACTACTCGTGTGGATTGAAGCCAAAATGTACTCAATACTGAAGTGTTTTCATCATACCAGAATCTGCACAATGCAGCACTGGCTATCATGTAAGCATGACAGGAGTCTGTACAGATACGGCGAAAAACTCACAAACAGCCATAAACCGCACTGCTGTAGTATATAGTATATCACCAAGTAGAAAGTTGTAATGATTTCCAAACCAATCCTGCTCCTATAATGGCTCTCAGAGACCACAGACCATCTAACATGGGAAGACGTCTTTACACAGGTTGTCTGGAGACCCACTGTCAAGTTCCCATGCGACATAATTGTTGATGCAAAGCTTTCCAAAACTGTATATTGCATGGAAACTGGATTTGCATATATTAATGCACATGCAGAAACATCCCCCTTCGGATACATGAAACAGCCGCAAACATTTCTGGAACAAATCTTCCACATTTAAAAGGGAACCTGTTAGGTGGTTTATGATATCGAGATCAGGATGTGATAGAGGGAGAGAAGCTGAGCTCTGTGATATATAAGAGCAGGATGTGATAGAGGAGAGAAGCTGAGCTCTGGGATATATAAGAGCAGGATGTGATAGAGGAGAGAAGCTGAGCTCTGTGATATATAAGAGCAGGATGTGATAGAGGAGAGAAGCTGAGCTCTGGGATATATAAGAGCAGGATATGAGAGGCGAGAAGCTGACTCGGGATATATAAAAGGATGTGATGAGGAAGAACTGGCTCGGGTAAAAAAGAGGGGATGTGATAGAGGAGAGAAGCTGAGCTCTGTGATTATAAGAGCAGGATTGATGAGGGAGAAACTGAGCTCTGTGATAATAAACAGTTGTTTAGAGGGGGAAGCTGACTCTGGAAAAATTGACAGGGGATAGGGGGAAAGTGGTCTTATTTTAAGAGCGGGGGGAAGAGGGTAGGCTGGCTCGGTTAAAGGCGGTTATGAGGGGAAAAGTGGTCGAAAAAAAAGGCCCGAGGTGTAGGGAGAGAGTGAGCTCTTGTTTTGGCGGATTGAATAAGGAAGAGAAGTAGCCTGGGGTATATACACCCGGAGGGAAGAGGGAGAAGCGAGCTCGTGAATTGAGGGAATTTTGATAGGGGGGGGCTGGAAACCTCGGAATATTAAGAAGGTGTTATAGAGGGGGAACTGGCCTGGTATAAAAGGGATTGTAAGGGGAAGCTGAGTCTTATAATTAAAGCAATGTATAGAGGAGGAAGTGGGCCTGTTGTTTAAAAGGGACGGTTTGGATAGGGGAAGAAAGGGGGTTTTGGGAATTTTAAAAACGGTTATAAGGGGGAGGAACTAGTTGTTTATAAGAGCCGGATTAAGAGGAAGAACTGAGCTCGTGATATAAAAGGGCAGGATGTGATAAAAGAGAGAAAGCGGCTCTGTGTAATTAAAGCGGATGTGAAAAGGGGAGAAAAGCTGGCTCTGTGAATAAAAGAGCAAATTTTGATAGAGGAGGAAGCGAGCTTGTGTTTAAAAAAGGCAGGATGTGATAGGGAGAGAAGCTGACCTGTTATATTTAGCTTTATGTGATTAGGAGCAGGATTCTGAGTAAAAAGTAGAATAAATCTTGACCAGACTACTTAAGAGACAGTCCGCGCCCCTCCCCCACATGCATGATTACAGTTTTCTGTATGGATGTGCACAGAGTGTCAGTCCTGTATGGGAGGTGTCGAGTATTTCATTTCACTTAAAAGGGGTTTTCCCACAGTTGTTGACGTGGGTCCCCCAAAAGGGGGTATTTAATCACTTTTCAAAAATATATATGTCATTAAAAAAAAGGGAACCCTGTAAAAGTACGCTTTTGCTCAGCCCCCCTTATTTTACTAAAAGTTTGCATTAAACCCCCCAGGGGAGTGATCTGGGCGCTTGCGTGAAAACTTCTTCTGTGACAGGGAAATGAATGAGCTTTCAAGGGCTTGGAGAAAGGCGTGAAAGGTCTGTCTGCGCATAGAAAAACAACGTTGTAAAGTTTTTATTTGATTTTAACTTTTGAAGCTCCCTTATTCCTCATCTTTGCCCCCCCCTCCCCTCACCCAGCAGCGTTCTGACTCGCTGATTTGTTTATATTCTCCTCTGTGGCAATTTAAGTAGGTAACGAACTCCTTCCGGGGCAAAAAACCCCTTTTTAAAAAATTTGTTTTTTCTCAAAGATTAGGTTTAAACATATAGGGACCAGTAAAAGAGTTTTTCCAAATATATTGCTTAATTTTTTGTGGCTTTGTTGAGGAGATAAGCTTTATCTGCTGCAAGTGCATATAGGTTACTGTCCTGCTCTTCCCTTCTCGCTCTGCTCGGTTGTATGTAATAGCAAGGATGAAGACAGGTTGGGCTTCCGGCAGTTTGAGAACAGTGTCTCAAACAAATAATTAGTCTCCTTTTGTTTGTTTACTTTGAGCTCTGAAGCTCTCTTATTTTATAGTTTAATCCCGCTCTTTGTCAGCTTTTAGTAGGTTAGGAATGGAGGGGATATGCTAACCCCTTTGAATTATGCACCCAACCTAACGGGAAGAGACAGCAGCATGAATTGCTTTTGGCTCGAAACGCGTATAGAAAAAATCCCCATGCAGTTTCACAGAGTCACAGGCAGCTTCAGACTTGCATTTCCTAGTTAGGCTGTTAGCGGGTCTGTAGGAGTGATTGTTCCTATCTGAGCCCGTTACATTGAAATGACTGAGGAGTTTAAAAAATTCTGAGTACATAAACTACATCCCTCAAAAAAGTGAAAACATGTCCTTATCTTTAAAAACAAAGCTCTGTTCCTAGAGATTACACACAGCAAATAGAGAGGAAGATGGTGGGTAACCAAGAGAAACTTGTGTGCACTCAGAAAAGAACATCTCTTATCTCAAATGTTCCCTACATGTTGAAAGCTTATCACTGCAGCGAGAAAACCCCTTTAAAAGGGCTTTTGGCACAAAGCAGAATCCTCTTCGGGGCGCCACGTTAACCGCTATAATTTGGCTTTCAGTGAAAGGGAGGCGCTTGTTTGTGAACTTTTCCCCCTGCAGATCTATGGGAGTTCTGAATATAGCTGAACACACTCAATCTGCTATGCTCGGAATCAGGGCCGGAACAAGGCACCAGTACCAGTCCCTCTCTCACTTAGTACACACTCACCAGTTAGGAGAGCAGCCTATCTTCTTTTTTTCCCCACTCAGGAAGGAGGGGAGCAGAAAACTCCCCCCCTTTCAACAGCATGCATGCCTGGCAGCTTCTGTCCTTGACAAGAAGCTGTAGCCCCGGCGGGGGAAAGGGGAGTGGCAACCTCCCTTTCACATACAGTCTGCTGCCCCGTCCCTTCCTGAACCCCCCCACCCCTTTTTGGGGGGAGGGGTGGGGGGGGGGGGGGAGGTAAACTCCTGTCCCCTCCTGCTCTGTGAAGGTGGCGGCTATAACTAACAGCCACCACCCTCTATGCATGGAGCCCTCAGTCCTAACCGGCTCCATGCCTGCGCCCCCTTTGTGGCGGCAGAGGGATGGCGCCCCAGGCGACAGCCTCTCTCTGCCTACCCATCGTCCCGGCCCTGCTCGGAATTGCCATAGAAAAGAACGGGGAGAACTGCAGAAGCCTGTTCTTTGAGGCCGGCTTGTAGCAAGCTGGCCTCAGAAGGGGATGATTTTTCATAGCAAGACCCCTTAAAGATTTGCTCTGTTTTCACGCAAAAATCTGCACCACATCACATAAACCTATAGCTCATCTATCTCTTGGACAGGGTAGCAAAAACCACCTGTTCCCTTTAACCATTTTTCTATCACCATCTTCTAAAATCATAACTTTAATTTTTCTGTCAATGTAGCTGTATGAGGGCTTGTATTTTTGCCTTGTATTCTTCAATAGCACCATTTTAGGGTAGATAAAACATATTAAAATTTGGTTCACACTATGTTATTACATTTCAGGACCTCCTTTGTGGGTATTCAGTAAGAGACCTGAAAATAACAATGTAAACAGAGTCACTTTTAGGCAATGTTCACACGGCTTATTGCCGACGTAATTGCGGGGGACGGATTTCGCCCCACAATTATATCGGCTGCTGTGCCGGTATAGACACTCAATCACGGCGTGTACATGCCGTAAATAATGTGCATGTCACTTTCTCCCCCCTCGGCATATTCGCCGAGTGGGGAGGAGAGACCGAATCCATAGTTCTCTATGAGAACTGTGGATTACCGTAATGACTGGGATGGATTCCAGCCTTACTGCAGCGCAAATACGGCGCGCAGTACGGTTGGAATCAGTCACAGAATAAGCCGTGTGAACGGCCCCTTAGACTACGGTTCCTCCGTTTCCCCGAATATAAACACTTGTTACCGGACAAAGTAGCACAACTGATGGAGTCATAGGTGGGCTCCTTTTATGTGGGACATGATGTAGTTTTTATTTGACCCATTTTTGGCTACACGAAAGCTATCAACTTTTCATTTATCTTTTTTAGCAGGAGGATTTACATTTAAAAAAAAAAAAAAGCACAGATCACCATGAGGTTTTGTATTTATTGTAGTGTCATGGCCAAAAGTTTTAAGAATGACACAAATATTATATTTTCACATGATCTGTTGCCCTCTGGTTTTTATGTGTGTTTGTCAGATGTATTTCGGTATGTGATAAAAACAAGTGCAATCATATTATGATTAACAAAAGCTTTTATTGACAGTTAGAATGAGTTAATGCAGCAAGTCAATATTTGAGTGTTTACCCTTCTTCTTCAGGACTCTGAAATTCTCCCCTGGCAGCTCTCAATCAACTTCTGGACCAATTTTTGATGATGGTCCTTCTTGCAAAAATAATGCTTGCATTTTGTCCAATTTGTTGGTTTTTGTTTGTTCCCCCCGTCTCTTTATTGCACAAAATTCTCAATGGGATTATAATCGGGGAAATTTCCAGGCAATAAAACCAAAAATCCCTATTTTTTTGTTCCCCGAGCCATTTAGTTTCACCTTTGCTTTATGGCAAAAGGGGTCCATATGCTGGAAAAGGCATTGTTTATACCAAACTGCTCTTGGACGTTGGGAGAAGTTGTTTGGAGGCTTCTTTTTACCATTCTTTATTCATGGATGTGTTTTTAGGCAAGACTGTTAGAGAGCCGATTCCCCTTTGGTGAGAAGCAACCCCACATGAAAAGGGTTTTTGGAGCTTTATAGTTGGATGGAAAAAGACGGTGGTATCCTCCCCTTTTTTTTTCCGAACAAATGTTTTCCAGATGTTCCAAACATTCGGAAAGGGATTCATCAGAGAAAATGACTTTTACCCCAGTCCCCAGCGCCCCCTCCCTGTACCTTTGGAGAATATAGTCTGTCCCTATGTTTTTTCGGAGAGAAGTGGCTTCTTTTCTGCCCTTTGGAACAGGCCTTGCTCCATGAGTTCCCCCTCACAGTGCGTGCAGTGCATTCACACTGTTGCTGCCATTCCTGAGAAAGTTCATGCTGGTAGCCCGATTCTGAAGTTTGAAAACACTTTTAAGAGACGGTCCTGGCGCTTGTGGTCTTTCTTGGGCGCCCTAGAGCCTTTTTGGCACAATGGAACCTCTCCCCTTGAATTCCTTGATGATGCGATAGATTGTTGACTGAGGTGAAATCTTTCTAGTTTCGATACTCTTCCCTGTTAGGCCAGTTTTGTGCAGTGGCAATGATGACTGCATGTGTTTCTTTAGAGATAACCAGGGTTTAAACAGAAGAGAAACAATGATTGCCAAGCACCAGCCCCCTTTTAAAGTGTCCAGGTTTGTGATTTTTACTTAATCAGGGACAGATTGATCTCCAGCCCTGTCCTCTCAAAACCCACACCTGTGTTAATGGACCCATCACTGAAACTATGTTAGCTGGTCCTTTTAAGGCAGGCCTGCAATGATGTTAAAATGTGTTTTGGGGGAAAAAGTTCATTTTCTAGGCAACTATTGACTTTGCAATTAATTGCTGTTAAGCTGATCACTTTTTTATAACATTCTGGAGTATATGCAAATTGCATTTTAAAACCTGATGCAGGACTTTGTAAAAATTAACTTTTTGTATCATTCTCAAAACTTTTGGCCATGACTATTATTTCCATAACGTTTACTCTGCAGTTGCAGACAAAAAGTCCTCTTTATTATTTGGGTCATCATGAATAAATAAAAACTATTTTGATAAGAGAAAAAAATTGTATTAGACAGTATTAATAACCTAGTTCCAATGTGTATATAGCATCAGGGCAACAGTGAGTATACTACATCATTCACTGGCACTTACCCAGCTTTCTATAGCTCCTGATATGCAAGTGTCCCTATTGATGTAGTGATCCAGGAAAGGCAGAATTCTAGGACCATGGATATTGAATGAACAATCAGGTTCCTTCTGCTACTAAAATGCCTCTGAATACATCACTGTGAGTCAACGACGTACGTTGCTTTTCTAGTTTATTCTTCAAAATATGAAATTGTCGCAGTGGAAAAAAATGGAGCAAAGTAAAGAAAACAATGTGAGATTTCATTTCTCGGTTTGGATTTTAGATTTAGTGGTCCTTTAGTAGAGGGAGATCTTTTCAGGATCCTGATCTCTTGGTCCAGAGGAGAGGCTGCAAAGAGTGTCTCGGTGTCTCTGGAGGACCTGTCCTGTATTACACAGAATCCATTGATTGGAATAGACACTGTGTAATGCTTTTATATCCCCAGTGTTGGCGCTGCAAGAAAAGTGATCACTTACTACCAGGATTCCCACCAGGTTTCCTGGCCGGGGGGAACATGCTGAGATCTGTTACCATTCTAACAAGTAGGGATGGTCTACAGAGGAGAACCTCTGATGAATTGTAAAATAATCATTTATACTTAATGACTAGTCATCATGAGAACACTAATCTGAAGAGTGCAAATAATCACACCCAGCCCAGAGGAAAAAACAGGGGCCTCCAGCAGAAGCGCGGGTGGAAGGAATGTGACTTATACACCCAGGCTTATAACAATGGGTCTCTGTAGTGTGGTTATAATACACCAAGTCTAATATCCCGCATGTAACCTGGCATCCAGAGGAAAGCGAGAAGATTAGCAGTGCTTATAGAGCCTTACAGACGAAAAAATACATAACGAAAAAGTTATCTGGGCCACAACCAATATGGCCACCATCACAGCTCCCATACTGATCATCATCACACAACAGCTCGGCAGTAGAGGGCGTCTTTCCCAGAATGACAATTTATCAGCTATCGCTTGTATAGATGGCAAGAGTCTGATGGGTAGGGGGTCTGACCACTGGGACCACTACAGTTTAAATGTAGAGGAGGTCAGAGTCTATGGGACTGTCGAAGAGAGCCAAGTGCAGCGACCGCAGCTCTACTCAGGTGATGAAACATGGGACTATCATTCTTATGAATCTGCTGGATAGGTTATGAGGGTCTGACTACCTGGACCGCCTTATGACCTATGTTATGGATAAGTGGTCAGTATGGAAAAGCCCATCTACTCCAGAGGGAATCCTTTCTGATAAGAGTTGTCCACCTCAAAAGAAAATGAAAGCAACAGCTCCCGGACCCCCACTAAAATAACCTCTTCTGGTCCCTGGCTCCAGCGCTCAACGGGGACATTGGAAAGTGAGCATACAATTTTTTATTATACTGGAGGCCTGGGAGCTGCTGCTTTCATTTTCTCATGAGGTGGACAACCCCCTTGGGCTATGTTCACACGGCTTATTTCGGGGCGTATTTGCGGAAGTAATTACGTCCGCCAATACGTCCTGAAATACGTTTCAAATACGTATAACAAAGTGTGGCACGTATTTCGCGTCGTAAATACATTCCCCATTCTTTACTATGGGGATTTACGTCGCAAAATACGCCTCAATAAGTGACAGGGGACTAAATTTTATGAAAATACGTCGCGGAAATACGCCTCGTGTGAACGACGAGGCGTATTTTACATTGGAATCAATGCTAATCTAATTGTTCATTATTTGAAACGTAGTTCAGGACGTATTTGCAGACGTAATTACGTCCTCAAATACGCCCCGAAATAAGCCGTGTGAATATAGCCTTAGGGTCCTCCAGAATACATCACTTTGGAGGATTTTACACAGGCCTAAAACATGAAATCTGCCTCGAAAATCGGAACCTTTCACACAGATGTTAGATGTGGATTATAAAACTGAAGAGGTGGAATAGCCCTGTTTCAGCACAGCTTCCCAACCCTGAATCTGAGCAGACTCCAGGTCAAATAAATGGAAGGTCACTTTTTTCTACATTGTGGATTTGAAGTCTACAGAGGAAAAACTTCAACTAAATGAATGGGACATAGCTATCCTCTGGATTTTGATGCATTATCCACGTCCGGTTCGGTGTCCAACTCGTTTGGGTGAACAATCCATTAAAGGGGTTGTCTCACTACATTGATTCGTGTTACCACAGTCCTGTTTTCTTGGTTTCATTTTGAATTCAGGGGCGTGTTTACTGGCTTCTACTAGGCTGCAGTAGAAGCCAGGTCTGTAGCTATAGTGACCAGCACTGGCAGCCTATCAGGAGAGATCAAGCAGGTCTGTAGCTATAGTGACCTGGAGGAGCTGATGCAGCCCATACAAGAGGGGATATCTAGGAATAGGTAGGACACTGGTAATGAACACATATTGCAAAATGACTTGTTTTTGCAAGATCTGTAACATAAAAGGCAATGCTTGTAGTGAGACAACCCTTTTAAGTATATTCACAAGTGAGATCTGTTGCAGATATTTCTCAGAGTGAAAACCAGTTGGATGCATGTGAATAGGGTTGTGCACGTTTATACATTTTTGACAACCCTGAAGGAGAAAATCAAAGATACTTCTGCCACAGATCTTGTACCATGAGGTGTGGCAAATAGGAAGCAGGCTGGGTGATGCTATACCTCCTAGATATGCACTCATAGCATACAAACACCATGCTGTGCTGGTTGAAGCACATTCTTCTAGTGCATAGCCAGCTTCAGGATCCGTGTCCATGGCGTGGGTCTGGGCCCCCTTGTATGGCGTCTTCTCCCCTAGAGGAATGCTGCTGAGCAAGAGTTGTGCAGTTCTATACATGAAGGACAAGTTTTGACCTCTAGAGGAAAGCGCTTTCATAAATCAGCCAATCCCATGTAACAATGTGCAGAAAGGCCAGGAATCCAGACACACAGCAAGTAAACCATAATGCAACTCTGCAGGGAGCAATCTAGTAGCAGGAGTGTAAACCCTGCTGCTACATTATTCATCCCAATCACAAGTGGATCTTAAGTAGGCTCCAAGGAGTTACTTCATTCCTGGGCCAGCACTGGATTAATCCATTCTGCCTTACAGGAGAATTCCAGCCAAATGCCATTACCAGATCGGAGGAGTATTAAAGGGGTTTTCTCACTACAAAGATTAGCTTTCAACATAAAGGGACAGTTAAATGAAGACTTTTTTTCTAAATACATTGTACAATAGATTTTACTTCAGTCATGAGATAAGAGCATTTTTTAAGTGATGTGCACATAAGTCTCTTTAGTTACCTGCATACTAGATGGATATCCGTTATGATCAGCTAAGAGCAGGGAGTGATGTTACCCCACTGATAGAGAGAGATGGAAGCAAACTAATTATATCTAACCAGATTATACAATAGGTACATGTGCTGTGAGGACTGAAAAGCATGACTATCTAATCTTGTTACAGATAATCTCCCACACTCTCAAAGTAAGGCTGCGTTTACCCGGTAAAGACCAAATACTGGTCGGAAATCCCATCCGGTATTTGGTCTTTTTTGCACATAGAGGGATGGCTTTTGTCCTCGGTTTGCAGATTCAAGCCCTCCCCTTTCACACCCACATGTTCATGTTCCACCCAAAAAACGGGTAGAAGAATGAACATGTTCTAAGTTTTTCGAACCACTGGCAGTGTAAAGAACCGTCCGGCGTAAAATCCGTGCAGTGTGGACTGCTTCACGGATTTTCCATTAAAGTCTATGGGGGAGCGTTGCTTGTCTGTTTTCAGACGGTTTACAAAACCACAAACCATCTGATAAATCGACAAATAACCGTGCCCGTGGGGACCATGGCCTAACTGCTCGCTAATGCTACTCACTGCTGTAGAACAGAGACAGAGTACGTGCAAAACTGCTATAACTCAGTGAAGCATCGTGCTGAGAAAGCCCCTTTAAAAGGGTATCCCCATTACATGACATGCCACGGTCAGTAATACTGAAACAAGAAACTAAGCAATTAGACTTCATGCCATTTACTTAAAATAACCAGCATGTTCCTTCTTTTAGTTACTTGTTTAGTTTCCTTGGTTCCCGACCACCACTGTGTGCTTTTAGTGGTGGTCGGGAATGCAGCGTCATGGTAACATTGCCTGAGGCCATGATGTCGCATATTCTAGCACATGCGTGGTTCACAACCCAATATTTGCCAGTGACCGAGAACTGCTTCAGGGCATGTGCAGCAGCCCTGGAGCAACTCTCTACATCACAGACTCAGGGGCTGGCTGTCCTTCAGCAGATGCTGTAACTTCTGGCCTAGTAATGTTCCCCCCCCCCCCCAACTGTTACAGAGCGCTCCTGGGATCGGTAGCTTCCCCCGCAGCACCCAACACAACTATACCGACGGCAGTGTCTCTAGGATACATGAGCAAATAATGTATTTGCACAGACTACTAGGAAAACATTGCAGCCAAACACTATAACTAAAACAGAGTGAACAAGCAGCGTGATCAAAGTACACCAACGGGGGTCACCACAACAGAGCCTACCACCCGCTATACACGATGGAGTATCAGATTCCATAGCTGCATGGGGGGCATGCACATACAGGCAATCGGTATGCTGCTGCCTGAACCGCCCTTAGTTTGGCTACACACCCCCATTTCAAGCTCCAACACTCCAGAAGCTGAGAAACAAGGAAGGAGTTATGGAGCGTCAACCTGCTGGCCCTCACATAAAAAATGCACCATCAATCTGACAACCTGCTTCCCTTTCCGCTCCTCCACCTAAGGTGGCTACACTTTCACCCACACCCTATCCCCAGACCTGAGAACATCCGGGTGTGAGGAGGTGGGCATACTTCTCTCCTCCACTCTCGCACCTTATCAGGTCCTTCCTCCCTGCACCCTCCCTAACATTCCCCTCCTTTTGGAGGTCCACACCCCAGACTCTTTCAGCCATTTACCCACAGAGTCCGCATTTGTTTACAACCCCCCCGGCCCTCCCCGCCATTTTTGGATGCATATTGGCCCCTGGCTCCCACACTTCCTCTCTTCTGAAATGCCACTCTCTCATGGTGAATTCAACATCCCCAATGATGACCCCATGACCTCCTTCTGCCTCACAGTTTCTTTCATTAACCTCTTCCTCTCATGGCCTCGTCGCAGAATACTGACTCCCCAACCCACAAGGATGGGAACTCTCTGGATCAGGTCTTCTATCATCTTTCCTCAATTTCTTTCTAACCTTTCACTAATTCACCTTATCTCTCTCTGACCACAATCATATTCTCCTTCATTACACTAATTCTCAGCCTTCTCTGGACAAACCTGCCCGACAACCATACAGCAATATCCCTCCTTTAAATATCAGGAACTCACATACACCATACAGTCCACACAGCCAACCCCAATCTCCTCTCCTCTCCGTCCCAGACCATGCTGTCAAACGTTACAATGAAACCTCTCACAACCAACCCTGGACAATGTTGCACCACTTCATACACCTCACCACCAGAGTCAGACGCCCGCAGCCTTGGCACACACCTAGACTTCGTTTTCACCAGCTAAGTACCAGGAGTGCAGATTGGCTGTGGAGAAAGACAAAGCTACCAGCAGACTTTCACCCCTACAAATTCATGCTCATTAGCTAATCACACTGCCCATCACTTCTCCAAACAAAAATATTTCACCTCCCCTCATCTCCACACTACACAACAACCCAAAAACGCCTCATTAGTACACCTTCCACTCCCTCCTAATGCTAAAGCCAGGCTCCGGTCACTGACACCTCTTGTTCTGGAAGACCTGGCCCACTAAACTCACTTTCAAAGACAAACTTGAAAATATCCGGCAAAACATCACATCACAATTCCCCCAAATAATACCCATCCCTGTACCCTCCCGCACGTCCCTCTAATCTACTCGCCATCCCCTTGACTCGACGACAGAGGAAGAAGAGTCCTAGCTTCTCCTTTCTGCTCGTCTCATCCACCTGCTCTACTGACCCTGCCCCCATTTCCATCCCACCTCTCGTTCCAGTACTATTACTCCATCTTTCCTCTCACCACCTTAACTGCTATCGTAACCCTCACACATCCACTGGGATCTTTTCCATCTTCCTTCAAACACCCAATCATAACCCCTTTTACTAAAAAATCCCTCTCTGGACCCGTCCTTTCGCTGATAACTACCGACCAGTCTCTAACCTGCCCTTCATCTCTAAACTCCTGGAACACTTGGCTACTCTTCCGCATAAACCGCCATCTCCTTCTAACGTCTCTTATTGACCCTGCTGCAATCATGGTTACCGCATACCCTAACACTCCACGAAACTGCCTTAGTTAAAGTCTCAAAATCCCTCCTAACAGCAAAATCTCAGGGACCTACTCATTGTTGCTTCTCATGGAACTTCACTGCATCATTGACACTGTGGATCACCAACTTCTCCTCAGCATAGCTCATCAACCATTCTGGCCTACAGACACAGCTCATCCGCTTGGTTCTTCTCGTCCTAACCTCTCTGTACCTCTCCTTCAGTGTCTCTTTTTATCTGGTTCGACATCCTCTCTCATCCCCCCTCTTGCAGTTTGGGGTTACCTCAGTGATCAGTTTCTATGTCAACTCCTCTTTTCATTGTAACACAGCCCCATTGGACAAACCAACAAGTAGATTTGGCATCCAGTACCAAACACTATGCGATGACACCCAATTAATACACCTCCACCCTTGTGACATCACCCAGCCATTCCTACAAAGACACCAGTGACAGTTCCATTCCGCTGTCCTCAGACGATCATGTCCTCTCTCCATCTGAAACTAAAAAACCTCACTAAGTCCGTCGATCACACGGCTTATTTCTGACGGATTTTGCCGACGGAAAACCGTCGCAAATTCTCTAAATAAGTCAACAGCCCTATTTTCAATTTATTTCAATAGAAAAAATACGGCTCGTCTGTTCACAACGACGCAAATTCCCCGTTCCGGATATGCCGCCCCATGCGGATTGACGACCGGAATCCGGGACGGAAAAACACAATGACATTTCAATTCTTTCCGTCGTAATCATTCCACCTCACTACAATGATAGTAGATGGTGAATCCGTCGGGAAAAGTCAGTTACAAATAAAACGTGCCCCACACTTAGTTGCACTTATATGCAACATGAATTTTCAACTGATTTCAGAACCGTATTTTACAACGGAAATCCGTTGTAAAATACGTTCTTCAATAAGCCGTGTGAACTGCGGCCTAAGACTGAACTCTTGTCTTCCCCGCCAATCTACAAACCAACCCCCCCTGCTAATTTCAGTTTCTGCATTGGTACCACCTTTACTTCCCTAGCAGCATGATCCCGCTGTCTAGGGGTTTTAAATTTGATTCTGTATCTGACCTTCCACCCCATATATCCTAATCCCTTGTCCGCTCCTGTCAACTGCACCTCAAAATATATCCTCCAAAATCCGTCCATTTCTCACTGAGGAAACGACAAACTCTTCATTACTATTTTACTCTGTCACTATTCTTTCTCGTCTTCGACTACTGCAACTCCTTGCTTATCGTCACCCACTCTGCAAACTCTCCCCTCTCCAATCTTTCCAAATCAGCAGCACAAGTGCTTTTCTTTCTCTCACAGCCTCAATTACAGATTCCTCTAATACCCTGTGTCAGTCACCTGCACTGGTTGCCCCATCCAGAACAGGGAATTACAGTATAAACTCAGTCACTCTCACCCATAAAGCTCTCCCACAAAGCGCTGCTCCTCCCTACAACTCTTCCTAGTCCTTGTCTACCGCCCTACCGTGCCTCCTCTCTGCTGAAGATATCAGGACTACATTCCTCAATCAAATGCCAACCTCCCAATGCCCCCCCGCCTACAAGATTTCACACGTTGCGGCATCCAATACCTCTGGAATTATGCTACCAGCGGCGATCATGCACAGCCTTCACAACCCTCACTGTTTTAAGAGTGCCCTGAAAAAACCATCTTCTCAGCCTGGCCCACCAAGATCCCTAACTGCATCACTACACATCTTCACTCCCTGTCACTTGGGCACTCATCAGTCACTTACTCTGTAAATAGATGTACTGTCATGGGAGGCAGGTTCATCCATTTTTCATGTAAACCACCCCCTATTTATGAAACATGGCCGACCATTGTAAACTTGTCACACTCTTTAAACCAGTAAGTATTCATCACCCATATCACCACTAATAGATTGAAAGCTCTCACGAGCAGAGCCCTCACAACCTTGTACTCCATTTGTAAAACTTTTAAATGTGTAATACTGTATGTTTACCCTTGAATTTGTAAAGTGCTGCGGAATATGTTGGCGCTATAGAAATAAAGATTATTATTATGGGGACTTCTCACATATCAATGCTCAGGGTATGGGGAAAAGAAAGGGCGCAACTACTAGGCACTCCTCCTACTGGCAAACAACCACCACCACTCTTACCTAAGCTGGCAGGCAGAGCTGAAAGGGGTATTCCTATTTGATGGCATATCACCATGTTTGCCATCCTGCAGTACGTTTGACCAATTATTTTAACAGGTCACAGCCACTGCAGGTGGCGCATTTTATCTCTGATCTACAATTCGTTTATTTGATCCGGTACTGTCATGGTCTTGTATCACAACGGACGACTTTGAGATCCGTTTTACGGTATCCGTAAAACGGATCCGTAACACGGATCTAACAATTTCAATGTGCTTAACATTGCATTCAATTTCAAAAGCCGCATTTCCTGTTCAACGAGTGATTGCCGATGCGCTTTTCGTCTATCCGCTTTTCTGGATCCTTTTTTAAAGAATTGACAATGTCAAATCATCTTGTTGCGTTTTACGCAAGAGAAATCCCCATAGTAAATAAATGGATTGCGCTTTGGCATCCTGAAAGCGGAATCCAAAAGCGCCGCATACATTTGGGTGCGTTTTGGATACCGCTTTCGCTGCCAAAAACTGCATCCGTAAAACGATTGATAAAATTAAATATAAAATATTTAATAATTATGTTTTGGGGTTTAATATTGATGGTTTATAAAATGTATATCAATAAATAATAATTAATATATATTAAATGTATATAATATATATAAATGTATATTTATATAAATACATATTATATATTTATATATATATATATATATATTTTAGTTTATAAATAATAAGTTGTTTATAAATGATTTAGTTTATAAATGATTTGTTATTAATTAATTTTACATGTGTGGGTTTGAAAACTATGGTTGATTTAAAAAAAAAAGGGGGGGCGGGTTCTAAAAATCATAGTGTATGTACAGTTGATTGACACAAAGGTAAAAAAGGGGTTATTTCTTGGTCAATTATAGGGAGTATAATATTAATATTTAAATTGCAGTATTGATAGTTTTATATAAAATAACGCATTGAAAAAACGGATCCAAAAAAAACGGATTCGTAAAACGCATGCAAACGCATACAATACGCATTCCCAAAAAAAGGATCAGCTGTTGCGTTTTCTGGATCAGCTTTTTGGATGCAGTTTGCAACCAGTTTTCAGTCAGTTTAAAAGATCGGATCCGTACAACGCATTCAAACGGATCCAAAACGTCGTGTGAACAAGCCCTAAGAACCATCGTTTGTTTGTTTTTCTCTCTATGGAGCTATGTGAAGGCTTTTTATTTGCGGGATAAATTGCTATTTTCATTGGTATCGTTATCCAGTACAAAGACTGTTCAATGAACAGAAAGATTCTGTATAGATCAGACGACATTCTTTCATGGTCTGGATAATGGCAGACATGGTGATACCGCTATAGGACATGTTCCTATTTTTATGTGGGTTTCCTCCATACTCCAAAACAGACCATAGGTTAATCTGGAGTTTAGATTGTGAGCCCCAATGGCGACAAGGACCAATACGATTAATCATCTCTGTACAGTGAAACATAAGTGTGAGAGAAAATATTTAGTTTTTTTCTAATTTTTGTACGTTACTGTATTGCTGTGTGTTATGCTTGTGACAGGTAAGACTGTCTTCAGCGAGCCCCAATAGGCTTCTGTATACAGCCACTATTTGGATGACATAACCATCAGCCTCGCATGGCTTTAACTACCACCTGTACGCGGACGACACCCAGCTTTATATCTCCGGTCCAGACAATAACTCTCTACTCCCAGATCCCAAAATTGTGATGCCTATCATCCATTTCCTCCATCTACTCCCATCCGCTTAAAACTAAAAGTTAGATAAAACAGAATTCCATCTCTATCACCATCCCTCTCTACCCCTGTTAATGGCCACACCAGCTCCACAAGTCCGCTGCCTTGGGATAACCTTTGACTCCTCTTTATCTTTCAAACCACACATCCAAGCCCTCACCCTGCCTTCCCCGCCTCCACCTGAATAATATTTCACGCATCCTCCCATACCCTCAACTCTGACACTTCACTAAATACGCTAGTCCACACCCCACGTCATCTCCCAGCCCTTTACTTACTCAGCAACATCCCTTCTCTGTGGCCTCCAGTTACACCCTCGCACCCCTCCAATCCATCCTTAACACTGCCTTGCCGTCTGATTCACCTCTCTCCTCGCTACTCCTCTGCCTCTCCCCTCTGCTCTGCAATCCCATTCGCTGGCTTGCCCAATGCCCAACGAATTCGTTCAAATTACTAACCACCTGACCAACAAGGCTCTCCATAACCTCTCACCCTCCATACATCTCTGCCTTAATCTCTAAATACCTCCCCTCACTCCCCTCACGCAACCCACCGATCCTCACTCAGGACCTTCCTCCTCTGCCCCCTCTCATCAGCACCTCACACAACCGTCTCCAAGACTTCTCCCTTTGCTTCACCCACACTCTGCTCTGGCACTCTCCTTAACCCAAAACATCAGACTCTCCCCACTTTCACAGTTTTCAAAAGCAACCTGAAAACCCATCTCTTCAGGATAGCCCTACTAACCCACACTAACCCCACCACCACTGCAGGCACCGGCCCGCAAACATGTCTTCCCCCCACGCTTTCTGTCTTCTCCCCCTTCTTCCTTGTAGATTGTAAGCCCTCGCGGGCAGGGTCCTCTTTCCTCTCGTTTCAGTTTACTATTCATTTTTGTCACCATTGGGGGGTAATTTTCAACATTTGTTATGTATGTAATTCCCCTTAAATGTACAGCGCCCTGGAATTAATGGTGCTCTAAAATAAATAATAATAATAATAATAATAATAAAATCCCACAATTCTGCTGCAGGTAAGGATAGAGAGAACCCCTCCCGCAGACAGCCACCTAGATGCCACAGCATCTAGGGAGTTAAAGGGGTTGTCTCACCATGCCTGTTTCACAGAGCCAAAAGCAGCTTTCATTCTGTCTCTTTCTGGTCAGGCTGTGGGTGGTTCAATGGCAGTAATTAGCAGATCAGCTCCATATTCAATGGTCGGCTAATAACTCTGACATAAGAGCAGGAGATGTTTATCTCAAGTCCAGAGCTAAAGTAAACAAAAGTAATTTGTCTCTTTTGTTTGTTAGATCAGAGAACACTCAAGCTGCCACAGTTCCTTGTGATGATGTCATCCCTGCTCTCAGATAAGACAAACAATCAGGGTAGAGCCGTGCAGAGCAGGTCGGTAAACCTAGAGAAACCTAGTTTGCACCAGAAGCTGATAACATCCACTTTTAATCGTCCACAAGAAAAATAAGTAAAGCAATATATTTGGGAAACGTCTTCATTTACTGTTCCCTTTATGTTGAAAGCTAGGTTTTGCAGTGAGACAACCCCTTAAAGTGTCCAGGATCAGACCCCTCTCACATCTTGGCAGTACCACATGACAGCCGACTCCCGCTGCATACAGCGCCCAAACCATCTAGATGGCCAACTCTTCTGCGTATCCAGGAGGTCTCTCTTCCAAGAGAGCTGGCAAGTATGAATAGGGCAGGATATGGCATCGCTTTCTTATCAGTGAGGGTCACACACAGCAGAGACTGAAGGAGCGAGTATTGCACCCCCATCTGTTGTAAAGGAATGGTACATCCCAGCAGTTTATACAATAAGCCCCCTGTAAGTCTGCAGCTCACATCACACATGGGTCTAGGGAAGACTGTGTAACTGGGGAGCAGCAGCCCCTCCACTCGCAGTGCATGCTGGGCCTCGCAGTACAGCAGGGGTGCTGCCCGCTCCGGTGACTGCAGACGTCCTACATATCAGCAGTGCAGTGAGCGGACAGAACAGTAGGGGCGCCCTGGCCTCTTACCTCGCACCCCGTGGTTAGAGCTCATGTCTCCAGCCGTCCTCTGCTCTGCGCTGGTAACTAGTCAAGGACACTGGCGGCGCCTGTCACGTCTCCAGCACTACCTGACAGGCGGACAGCAGACCTATCATTAACCACTACAAAGACCAGCACAAGGGGGAAGAGGATAGGATACTGCACGCCATGTATCTGTCCGCAGTACGCGTGACGCAGCCGACGTCCTCCACCAAGTCTTACAGAGCTGCTGGCTACAACAAAATGGCTGCCTCCTGCTTGGATTTCTGGGCTTGTTCTCTAGCGCAGTGTGTGAGAAGGAATGCTGGGTACATAAGGGGAAAGCGCGAGTGTCTCAAAAGCTTCAGGCTGAGAAACCTATTGGTCAATGCTAGAAGCACAAGTTCTTACCTTGGTTTCTTATTTACAGGAAAATGTTTTTTAACCAATTCCTGACCGGGCACATTTACGTTGTTTAAAAATGTTCATAACACATATGGATCTGCAAACAATACCAGCAGCACTCTACAAGCACTTAAACAATCAAAGGGGACATTGGAATTTTTTGGAAAAGCATTTCTGCTACTTTGGAATATATGAAAACTTGAGGTTCCGATGTACATTTCCGATCAAGGCTGCAAAGCCCCATCCACCGATGGCAAGGTGACCTCAATTCAGATGGGATCCTACTCTATATGTTACCTCTCTTAGTATCTGTTCAGACCTCCATGTTTCAGGGAGAGAAGATTCTAGCTATAACCTGATCTGATTAAAAAACCTGTGCAGATGGCTGGAGGTGGATTGAGGTCACCTTGCCGTTAGTTGAGATGGGCCCGATGCAATTTGAATCAGAAATGTACACAAAATTTCAAAGTAGCGAGAAGCTTTTCAAAAAATTTCCAATGTCCCCTTTGCTGTTCTTTTAGTGTGTGTAGAGTGCTGCTGATATTGTGTTGTGTTTGCATTACTTTTGGCTGCCACACTAATGTGCACCAACATACTGTTATACTCGATTATAAGCCAAGTTTTACAGCACAAAAAAATGTGCTGAAAAAGTCTTCCTCGGCTTATATTCGAGTCACCGTAGTGGTCCGGGTGCCGCCATGACAGGGTACTGGCGGCGATCTCTTCAGCTTTACGCGACTCTTCTGGGAGCGCATACAGCTGACTCTCGAGTCAGCCGACAGTATCCGGGCGCTGACATGGCCCGGGCGGCGATATCTTCAGCTGTATGCAACTCCTTTGGGATCGCATACAGCTGAAGATACTATTGCGGAGCAGAGAGCGAGTGCTCCCTGCTCCGCGATAGGACTCCAGAAGGCCGCAAGCAGACTTGTGGCCTTCTGAAGTATCCGACACAGGCAGCGTGCTATGTCATTACTCTGCCTGTGCGGCCTGATGACACCACGTCACCTGTGCCAGAAGACATAGCACATCGGAGCAGCGAGGGAGAGAGGTGAGTACTTGTATTTTTTTATTTTTTTTTAAAAAACCCTGCCTATGGGAAACATTTACCTGCCTATACCTGCCTGTGGGGGACATTAAACTGACTATACCTGCCTATTGGGGGACTTTAAACTGCCTATACCTGCCTATGGGTTACATTACACTTCCTATACCCGCCCGTACCTGCCTATGGGGGACATATACCTGCCTATACCTTCCTATACCTGCCTATGGGGGACATATACCTGCCTATGGGGGACATATACCTGCCTATTTAATTTTATTGGTATCCATTTTTATTTTTTGAAACTTACCAGTAGCCGCTGCATTTTCCACCCTAGGCTTATACTCGTCAAGTTTTCCCAGTTTTTTGTGGCAAAATGAGGTGCCTCAGCTTATATTCGGGTCGGCTTATACTGTAGTATATACGGTACTTTTCAAAATGGATGTGCTGACCTTATTTTGTTTAAGTCATATGGGTTTGAATACTCCAACACTTTCTTGCACTTGGTTATTCTACACATTTTTTGCCTTTTTCACAATACATTAGGATTTATTTTTATGTAATTTTTGTATTAGATTTTAAAAAAAATCAATTATTTTAAATGTTTTGCATTAAAAAAGATTGAATACCAAAAAGTTGCACTAAAATAAATTTTGTAATTGTGTCACTTTTCTGTTGCAGATGTTTGTATATAGATGACATATAGTTTTAGGGCCACATGTATGAAACGGTTTTGGTCTAAAATTCACTTTTTTTACCCATAGGTTTCTATGAGGAAAAAAGTGAGTTTTAGACCAAAACTGTTTCATACATGTGGCCCTTAGTGTCATCAGGAGTTTGGGTTCTTTTATTGATTTTGTATTTTAGTTTTTCTGTATTTATTTATTTTACATATTGGACTCCTCCATTAGATTAAAGACTTCCACAGCACACAAATGTAGAGTTTGATTTTTATATTGCAACAAATATTTACAGATGTTATGTTACAAAGTGAAATAAAGCGATGTTGAATTGTGACGCAGATATGACGTTTTGGTTTATAATAAACCTTAATCATGTATAGTCACTAATGACTGTAAAGCCAATGCATAATGATATATTCACAAAAAGTATTTTTGGCAGTAAATTTACTCTTTAAAATCTGCCTCTGAATCTGCTTCAAAATCTGCTTCAAAAAACGTCTGATTAGAGGTGTATTTTGAAGCCTATTTTGAAACGTATTTAAAAAAATCCTATCCCCCTTTGTTTTCTGTGGTGATTTTACTTGCGTAAACACCTAAAGAATTGTCGTCACTTAATTTTACGGCTCTAATTGTGTCAAAAAAAAACGTCTTGCAATTAAGCTTGTGAAATACACTTCATGTGAACGGTGAGGTGTATTTTATATTAAATTCAATGACAGAAGATTTTCAGAGACTGATTTTGGGCCGTATATCAGCACGTTTAACGTGCTGGAAAATGTCCAAAAAATGATGTGTGAACATATCCTGATAAGGAAATAGGTGAATCGATGTTTTGCAGAGCAATTGGAGAAAATCTGTGTTCCATTTGATCCATAGTACCTATATACTCTGCAGGTTCTAGCCAGGTTTTCATTATATGCATCAGTGCTCATTTACCTACGAAATTTTCTCCAACTGCTCTCCAAACCATTGATTCACATTCTATCACCTATGTCCTTATTATGCTTGAGCTTTAGGGAGTGTTGACATGGCGTTTTTGAGTCCAATTTTGGACCCGTGTTGGATCCAAAAATTCTGCAGCAATTGGATCCAGAACAGATGCAGCAGGATCACACCCTATAGTTTAAATTAGGGCTAGTAGTATAAAGACATGTCAATTCTTGGGACGGATCTGAAAGACGGAGTGAGACGCACATCACCGATTCGTGTCTCATATTGAAAGCAATATAAATCACATTGCTATTTCTTAGATGCGTGTTTGGGTCCATTTAGGGTCCGACAGACGGATCCAAACATGTATGTAAAAGCGTATAATCACACGGACTCAACACGCCGTGTGAACATACCCTTATATTCATTAGTAACTAGACATGATTCAGGTTTATTATAGACTGAAGCATCGTATCTGAGTCACAATTCAACATCGCTTTACTTCACTTTCTTGACATAATGTCTGTAAATATAAATGTTCGCAATATAAAAATCAACATCTACATTTGTGTGCTCTGGAATTCTTCAATCTTCTGTTATCTACGCTATGTCTACACAGCACTGGATTCTCCTCGGATTTTCAGTGGATTCAATAGTTTGAATCTGCTGAAAATCCGACTGTACACAGTGCTGTGTAGACTTCATTAGAGAATCCGTGCTGTAGTCTACAACGCACAGGTTTTCTATTGAAGGCGACGGCCGTCCAGTGGATGATAGAACATGTTCTGGATACCCCTCGTATTCCCGTGCAGCCCATGTACTGGGCTGGTAGGAAATCCAAAAACTGACCATGGCTTTTAGCGCAAACCCGTGCCAAAAGCCGCGGTACAGCATTGTTAAAACGGCATTTTAACATTGCTGTGTAGACGTAGCCTAGCTTTGGGTTGTAATATCCCTTCCACGAGCAGCGACATGCACTTGAGTGCTGGGCATTTACTTCTTCTTGTACTCCTCCATAAGATCAGAAAAAGACCTCTGGAGGAATTTTTATGTAACTTTTTTTTTGCTGTTGCTGATTGTCTTTTAAACTGGGGCTGATACATTAGACCCAGTTACAGTGAAAATACAGCCCCTAAGGGTACGTTCACATGGCTTAAAATGCTGCGTATTTCGGCGCATATTGCACTTTTTACGAGGCGAAATGCGCGCCGCAATTACGGTAATTCATAGCTCTCATAGAGAGCTATGGATTACACGTCTTCGTCCCCACATGTACAATCTGATCGTATTGTACGCGCAGGGGGAGATTTGACATGTCAATTGTATGTCTATGGGGCCAATGCCCCGGCAATAACCCCCCCCCCCCCGTGCTTTGTAATTATGCGCGGGTCAGCGTGTGGTTCCAAAACACCCGGTGTATTTTAGTGCCTACTATACTCTAAGAGCATGTCCCCACGGCACGGGTTTTGGTCCGTTTTTTCAGGCGATTTGCAGTTTTGCAGACCGCCTGAAAAACCGGTGAAATTTAGTAGTAATTTTCACATTTTCAAGAAAATTTGCAGTATACATTTTGTTAGGGACCAGTCCAGTTCTAACGTGGCTTTGAGGGGCCTGTATGTTAGATACCACCATAAATGACTCCATCTAAGAAACTATATCCCTTAAAGTATTCAGAACAACATTTAGGAAGTTTATTAACCCATTAGGTGTTTCACAGGAATTAAAGCAAAGTGGAGGTGAAATTTCAAAAATTCACTTTTTTTTTGCAGATTTTCAATTTTTATCCGTTATTCACAAGAACACAGTAGGTGTGACCAGGGAAGTGCAAGTTAATATTGATTCCTTAAATTGCCGTTTTCAGAGATATCCCACATGTGGCCCTCGTGCGCTATTTGGCTTAACCACAAGCCTCAGAGTAGGAGGAGCACCTACCGGACTATGGGGTGTCATCTTTACTCCGATTTTACTTAGACGCCATTTCAGGTTTGTGGACACCCTAAAGTGCTAAAACTTAATAAACACCTCTAAAAAGAGCCTACATTGGAAACTACACCATTTAAGAAATATGTCCAGGAGTGTAATGAGTATATCGACTCCACAGGTGTTTCACAATTTTTTTTAGCGTTAGGCTTTGAAAATTAAGATTTTTTTTTCCAACAAGCTGCAACTTTAGCTGAAAATTTTTAATTTTTACAAAGAATCTTGGAAAAAAAGTACCCCAAATTTTGTTATGCAATTTCTTCCAAGTTCAGCTGTACCCTATATATGGGTGTAAACTGCTGTTTGGGCACATAGCAGGTCATGTAAGGGAGGAAGCGTTATTTGGCTTTTGGAAGGTAGATTTAGGTGGGGCCATGTCACAATTGTAAAGCCCCCAAAGTACCAAAACAGGTGAAACCTTCCACAAGTCACCCCATTTTGGATTCAACACCCCTCATGGATCCCATCTAGGGGTGTATTGTGCATTTTGGGCGCACAGGTGTTCCATAGTTTTTTTTTACCATTGGGCCATGAAAATGGGGGAAAAAAACGCAGTTCCATTATTGTTTTTTGGGTTTCAATTTTACAGCGTTATAAATGTCAGGTTAACTACTATGTGGGTCGGTACAATTAGAATGATATAAATTTTATATAGTTTTTTATGTTTTATTACTTTTACACAATAGAAATATGTCTACAAAAATGTTTGGTTTTATGTTCACCTATTTTGACAGCCACCACAACTTTTTTATTTTTCTCTATACAGAGCTGATTATGGGCTTGTTTTTTTGTGGGCTGAGTTGACATTTTTATTGGTACAATTATGGAGTACATATGACACTTTGATCACTTTTATTTGTGAAGTTTTAAACAAAATACAGAAATCCTGGTAGTGTTTTTTATTTTTTACAGCTGTCACCATGCGGTATAAGTGACATTCTAGCTTTACTCAGCAGGTCAATACAATTACAGAGATACCTAATATGTATATATTTTTTTGTTTTACTGCTTTTACACAATAAAAACACTTTTATTCAAAAAGGGAAACACGTTTTTGCATCGCGATAGTCTGAGAGCTAAACTTTTTTATTTTTCTGTTTGCGAAGATGTGTAGGGGCTTGTTTTTTGCGGGATGAGTTGACATTTTTATTGGTATCCTTTTTCAAGGGACAACCCTTTTTGATTGCTTTTAAATCTGTTTTTTGGAAGACATATAGCCATGACTTTTTAATTTTTCCATATACAGAGCTGTGTAAGGACTTCTCTTTGCAGGATGAACTGACGTTTTAAATGGTACAACTTTGGCGTTTTTATGAGTTTTTGATCGCTTTTATTCCATTTTATGTGCTGTGGGATGAATGAAAATCGCAATTCTTTGATTTTTTTTTTATGGTGTTCATCGTGCTGGTTAATTAACATGACATATTTATAGGGCAGGTGTTTTTATGTACTCCGCGATACCAAATATGTGTACTTTATTTATTTTTGATATTTTTGGTGGCAATTGGCATTTGTAAAGGGGAAAAGGGTGGTGTACGTGTTTTTATTTTATTTTTCATGTTTGTGTTTCACTTTTTTCATTTTTTTTTTTTTAAACTTTTTTACACTTTTTCACTTTTCCCCATAGGGGAATTATATGAGTGATCTTCAAATCAGTTATACAATAGGAGGTCATTTACAGAGCAGAAATGCCTATTACTGGTCTCCAGGCAACTGCATCCCCCCCTTCCGGCAAAAACCCATGCAATGTCAGGCATGTCGACATTCCACAGCATGCAGGACGATCGTGCTGTTACTCGATGAGAGCAATCAGAAGAAGCTCCCTTCTTCTGCCTGCAACTTAACTCCGGCGATCTTCATAGATCCCTGGAGCTAAGGGGTTAATCAGCTCACTCCGGCCGTGGGTGATGCGGCATGAGACCAGCAGTAATATACTGCTGGTCCCATGTTGTTGCGGGGCTCGTTTTCAATCCCGCACGATCTCTAGGATGTACCCATACATCCATTTTCGGGAACGCACATCCCGCTAGAAAGTATGGGTACGTCCAATGTCGGGAAGGGGTTAAAGGGACTCCATCTCATTGCCAGATCCTTGGTGTGTTTCCGCGATTCCTTTGTGTTTGTACATAGATTCGGCATGTTTCTGACTTTGCTTCCTGTCTGCTACCTGCCCTCATCTCGGCTTTTCCTCGAATTTGAAAGATCTCCACCTGCCCTGACCTTCTGCTCATCTGTGACTACTCTTCTTGCCTGCCCCATATGGTACTCAGCCTGCAAGTCGGCTATCATTGTGCGTGATTGCGTTGAGGGTAGTGACTTGGGAGGTCCATAGCAGCGGAGTCCAAGCCCCATTGCAGGGTTTGAGGCTGAAGACCATGGGGTTTCTTGCCATTGTTACATCAAAATCTGTGAGCATAACAGTGGATCCACCACCTGACTTCGGTGAGTTGTAACACCTACTGTATATAAATTACTTGTGAATGAAGTGAACAACTCCTTTAATACATAAAAAAAAACTGCCAAAAACTAGAAGACAGAGCAAAAGATGGAACAAGGTGTGGAAGGGTACGGTGGCAAACTAAATAGAAAAGGGCAGCTTCTATATATCTTTAGATATGTATATATATACCGCCACTATAACCTACTATACTGTCATATAGTGAGAAAAATAACCACCAACATCAAAGGATTTACAGGAGACATCTTCTTTCATGGGACTTGCTCATTTTCCCTTTTCTTCTCCATCTGGTCCAGACCGCCATGATGACTTCTTCCAGCCATGACTCATCCCTGCAGAATTTACCACACAAACTTGTTAGACTCCTACCTGTGCCCACCTCTGTACAGACTCACTATAAATAGTGGCCCAAGTGGTAATAATGACCCTCATGTGCCCCAAATAGTGAAAGTACTGCAAGATAACTGTGGAACTCCTGTTTGTGCACCTAGTTTTAGTCTTCTTCTGTGTCCCCATATAGATTAAACCCCCAATAAAGTAGGTAGATACACCATCTAATTAGTTAGACGGGGAGACCCATTTAAAAGGTGGGTTTGGAATAGTAAATGACCCTTTAAATTGACTATGTATCAGGTCAAAAGGGGGATATCGGAAATTTCTAATAAGTTATGGTAGTCGATAATAGATTATCGGGGTTAAACCTTTAAAAGGGTCTATGGGGGGGGAACAACACCTTCATTTTCCCCCAAAAAAGGGGGGAGGGGAGAAGCGGGGAAATTAAATCCAAAACAGCCCAAATGGATACTTTTTTTTTGTTACAATTTTGGGAAACACATTAGGTTAAAAAAAGCCACAGAAAAAAAAAAGACCTTCACTATTGTCTTGCACCACAGCATGACCTAAACCTTAATGACCCCCAAAATTTTTTAAAATTTCCCGGAAGGAAAGTATGATTTGAACCACATTTTACTTAAATTGGACATTAAATATCCTTTTCCGGGAAAAAGCAGCATGAGCCCCAAACGTGCAGGGAACCCAGATTAAAAGTGCCAAAAAAAAGGAGTTTTCAATCCCCATTTTGTTGAATGGACTTTAAAACTATATTTTTGCCCTGTACCCCAGTATGCCCATTAATCTGTCTGACCCAAGTTTAAAAAAAATTTTGTGGGAAAAGGGAGTCTTTGAACCACCTTTTTAGTTAAAATGGCAGGGGACTATACTGTCGTGGGCCCCATTTATGCCTTTAAAACCTGTTGCCCCCAAAATTAAAAAAATCCCGGGAAAAAGGGAGTTTTGAACCACAATTTTAGTTGAACGGGGTTTTTGACTTTTCCTGTCCTAACCGCAGAATGCCAAATTAAACTGTTAAACCCCAATTTTAAAAAAGTGCTGGGAAAAGGGAGTCTTTGGAAACCCCCATTTTAGTTGAACGGGAATTAACTTTTTTGGGTCCTGTACGAAAGAAGGGGCTTTAAAAAACCTTTTCCCCCCACATTTTAAAAAGTGGGAAAAAAAGGGAGTTTTAACCCAATTTTTTAGTTTCACGGGGACTTGGGATAAAACCTTCCCCTGGGGCCCAGTTGGCCCCAAATGCATGACCCCAATTTAAAAAGTTCGGAAAAAGGAGTTTTTAACCCCCATTTTAGTTAAACCGGGGACATTGACTATCCCTGTTTGAACCGCAGTAAAAAATTTAAACCCTTTGCCCCCCCAATTAAAAGGGGGGGGAAAAAGGGAGTCTTTAAACCCACCATTTTAGTTGAATGGACTTTAAAACTATATCTGTTTTTCCCGCAAAAATGACTTAAAACCTGCTGCCCCACAGTTTAAAAAGTCCGGGAAAAAAAAGGGGCTTTAAACCCAAACATTTTAGTTTCCCCGGACATAAAATTTTCCCTTTTACTGGGCCACAGCAGCCCCCCAAAACCCTTTTTGGGAACCCCCAGATAACAAAGGGGCCCACTATGCTACTTTGTACAGGGGCCCTGTCATTTGTATTTTTTTTGGAAAATGACATTTTTTTTTACAGAATTTTTTTTTGGGAAAGTTTTATTTAAATTTTTAAATTTATTATCTTTTTGCTTTTTTTTCAAGTGTGATAACAAAAAACTAAAATTTCCCCTGCATTTTTTAAAGATTTTTTTAAAAGTGTAGATGTGTTAATTCGTCCGAAAACCCATAAGTAAAAAAAATGTCCTAATATCCCCAAAAAACTTTTGTTGGGGAAGACATTTGCCCTCCTGGTTTTGATAGTATTCAGCCAATCAATTAATGGTTTTTTTTTCCCCCAAACCCTTTTCGTGTTTAGGGGGGGGGGGGGGGGGGGAAATTTTCCCCTGGAGATCAAATAAAGGGAAAACCCCATAGGGCTGCCCAGAAAATTTTAACCCTAAATTTTTGGGGGGGAAATTTGTTTTAACCCTTTGGGGCCCTTTTTGAACTACTTAACCTCACAAAATTTTCCCCTTTTTTCAAAATTAGATTTTTTTGGGAAAAAATTTGAAGCTCTCTGTTTCCCCCCAAAACGGGGGAGGGTAGTCTCCCTACCCATCTGTTAAACGGGGGTTTCCAGCTCCCAGGGCCAGACTTACAGTGGGTGCGGTGGACCCCGGGTTTCCCCCTGTCTCTATTAACACGGAGGTCCAGCTCCCCGGGCCCAGACTTAAGTGGGGGGGAAAAACCCCAGGCGGCGTCTGTATTTTTTTAAACGCAGGTTCAGTTTTGCCAGGGTTGGAGTTAAAAGTGGGTGCGGTGAGACCCCCAGGTGGCGTCGTCATTTATTTACACGGTAAAAATCCCCTTTGTTTGCACCCAACAAAAAACAGTCGTGTGAAGCAGGGTGGGGAAAGTGTGATTTAGCCCACCCAGTTCCCTCAGAAACACATTTCAAAAATGGGTAGCGTTTGCCCCCCGTTTTGGGGTGTGGCCCAATTGAGTTCATTTTGGGAAAATATGGGGGGGTTAACCTCCTTTTAAAAAACCCGGGGTCCCCTTTTTCCCTTGGAAATTCTTTTTTTTTTTTACTAACGTGCGGAGGAAAATTGTCTCTGTTTGTTCTTGTTCGTGCTCCATACCCCATGCCCTTGGAAAAACAAACCATTTGGTCAAATTTCTTTTACCCCCTTGTACTTTTTTAGGGGAAATTTTTTTTTACCAGCTTTTTTTTGTACATGCAAGTTTTTTAGTATTTTTAATTCTAAAAAACCCTTTTTAAAATAGAAGGGAAACCCCCATGTTTTTTTTTCTTTTTTTTAAAATTTTTTTTAAATGGGTTGGGTTAATTTCGGGATTGCTAGCTATGTTAAAGATTTGTTAAAAAAAGCATTTTGCAATATGTGGGCCTTTTAAAGTGTCTACCCATTCTTTTTTGAAGCACCAAACCCTTGAAACCCTCTTGACAATTTTGAAGAACAAATGTCTGTTAGAAAACCCCATTTTTTATTTTGGACCTATAGTTGCTGTTTTAAGCAAAATGCCCCAAAATTAAAGCTTTAAAATTTAGCCCCTTTTGCAATTGTGAAGAAAAAAATGTCTGTTAGAAACAAAAAATTTTTTTTATAATAGGATGGTAAATATAGCTTGTTTTAAAGCAAAATGCCCCCCCAAAAAAACAAAGCATGAACCCTTTAAACCAAATTTGGGCAAAATTTTGAAGAATAAAAGTCTGTTAGAAAAAAATTTTTTTTTATTAAAAGGGCCTGAAGTTTAGCTGATGTCACAGCAAAAAGCCCCCAAAAATTAAAAAATGACCTTGAGCCCTTTTGACAATTTTTGAAGAAAAATGTCTGTTGAAACAAATTTTTTTTTTGAATGGAACCCTATTTTTGCTGCTTTTTTAAAAAGATGACCCAAAAAAAAAATTAAAAGTTTCAGCCCCCTGTTAAAAATTTTGAGGGAGAAAAATTTCCAATCAAAAGCCACATTTTGTTCCCAAAGGGAAAGATTTTTGCTGTATTCAAAAGCAAATGGCCCCAAAAAATTTTAAATTTTTACTTTTTCAGCCCCCCCATTAAAAAAATTTTGATGGAGAAAAGCCACTTAGGGAACCAATTTCGGGTTCCCAAAAGGGCCCCTAATTTTTAGCTGTATTACGCAACGTTTTCCCCAAAACCCTTTTACAATGCTAAACTTTTTAAAGTTTAAAGTGAGTAAATGTTTAAAACGGTGTTGTATGAAACCCTTTTGTCCTTTTTCGTTTTTCCCAAAAACCCGCAAAATGAATTTTTGGGAAAAGAGAATAAAAATTTTTTGTAAGAAATTTATCCCCTTTAAAAAAAAATTTTAAGAGGACCTTTTTTGTTTGAAGGGGGAATGTGGGAAATAGACTGGGAATAACGGTGAAAGTCGGCAATTGGGGCCCCAACATCATCAGGATCCTTTCCCATTCTCTTTATGAAAGTAAATTTATCCCATTTTTGTGGAAAGCCGGGTGGGTTTGTTGTAATGCTCCTCCAGTGTTTGAAAGGGCCCTCGAATTTACGTGGCTGTGGGAGGACAGCACCCCTATGGGTGGCGAGCGAGTCGGGCCCTTCGTCCCTTTTGGATACCAGAAGTTATTGGGGCCGGAAAATACAAAAACAAACGGTTTTTGGAAAGAGTGTCGTGAAACCAAAGTTTAAGCTGGTTCTGTGTGTTGGATGTGTGCCCGTTTTGCTGCGTTGGGGAGGTTTGGGAAATAAAGATTGCCCCGAGGTACCCATTAGGCTTTGCTTGGGTGCCCCTACGGCCCACTTGGCTCTCTATTTCTTTTTTTAAGTCGCTGATGTTGTTTTCCCCCGTGACATTTTAGGAACGTGAAGCAGACGAACAGAAAGTCTCCCGTTGGGTCAATCAGAAGGTCTCCAAATTTCGCATTTTATCTCTATTGGGTGGGGGAAGGAAAGTTTGGTTTTTTTTTTTACCGGGGGGTCCAAAGGAGGGTTTGGGCCCCCCAGTAACTGTTTTTCATTTTTATGGCCTTAATGCCCAGGTTCATGTTGGAGGAAATGGGCATCCAAACACATGTGAGGATAGAGCCCTTTATTTCCCAAACCTCTGGGTCGAGGGGCACTAGCAAAAGTACTTCCTCATTTTTCCTCCCCCGCCTCAAAATTTTCGCCATTCTTAAGGCAGGGGAAAAAAGTTGGTAAAAGTCGGTGTTTTAGGAATACCCCCTCCCCTCCTCCCCGCTTCCTCCGGGCCCCCTTCAAACCCCGGCCCGACTTGCCCGAGATGTTTCACCCCGAGAGTGATTCCCCGCCCCTTGGGCCCAGCCCTGGACCCCAACCCTGCCTAATGAAGACGAATTTAAAATTTAGAAAAATGTAGGCCTTGTGGATTGGGGGAGAGAAAGATTGTGTCCCCATCTGCGTGTTTCCTCCTCCGGGCGCTTTTTGGGGGCTTTTCAAAATTTGGCCCAAAGGGTGGGGCAGGCTCTTTCACCTTGGGGGGCCTCCCTTCCCCAGTGGCTCAACACCCCGAGTCCGACAGTGCCCTTTTCAAGGCAAAGTGTCACTTCCCTACGGGTAATTGGGAATTTCGCTATTTCCAACAATCCCCCTGGGGGTTTTTGGGGGTGGAATTTTCCCGCGTGTTGCCACGGGCAAAAATTTTGGGGGGTTTTGGGGGAGGCCCAAACTTGGGGTGTTTTCAATTTCAGCCAGGCGGGCCCAAGCAGGGTTTCGAACGGCGGAAGTGCAATCAGCCTCGAGCCCTTTCCCGCAGGCAGTCCGGCCCGGGTAGCTTTTTGAAATTTTTGGAGGAAAGGGGTTTATGAAATGTGCCAGGCGGGGTTTTGGTCCCGCCTACCGTTTTTAAAGGGGGGCCCCGCAGTTTTGCCCCTTTCCACCCAAAACCCTTTCCCGGCACAAGCTTTTTGTCCCCGCCGCGCTCGGGTTTGTTGGGGAGAGGGAAAGGGGGAAAAGTAAAAAGCCCCGTGGGTGGAAAGGTCTCCCAAAAAGGGTTAATTTAACACGGTGGTTTTTTGGCCCTGTGCCCCAGGGACTTGGGGGGAAAAAGGGCCCCGCCTTCCCTTTCGGTTTTGGAAAAGGGGGCGCGGCCTGAGAAAAACCGTCCCCCAAAAGGAAAACCCCCCGGGGGGCTTTTTTAAGGGGGTTGGGGGGAAGGAGGGGGTTTTTAGGGGGCCCTTGGGGGCGTGTAATTTTTTGGGGGGGGGGGCCTTGGGGTTTGGGGGGGGGTAAGGATGGGGGGGTTTTAGGGGGGGGGGAGGGGGGGGGGGGGGAAGGTTGGGGGGAAATTTTGTGGGGGGGAAAGTGGGGGGGGGAGGGGGCGACGGGGGGGGTTTTGGGGGGGGAAGAAATTGGGGTGGTTGGGGGGGGTTTTCCGGGGGAATTGGGGGGGGGGGGGGGGGAGGGGTTTAAGGGGGCCCATTGGGGGGGGGGGGGTTTGGGGGGGGTTTTTTGGGGGGGTTAAGGGGGGGGGAAAGGGCCATTTAAGGGGGAAAGCTGTAATGGGCCTTCTGGGTATTGGGGTTTTTGGGGAAGGGGGGGGGGGTTAAAGTGTTTTTTGGGGCCCCAAACCTTTTGGAAGGGGGGGGGGGGTTTTTTGGAAATTATGGCTGGGTTGGGTGGGGGTGGGAGGGGGGGGGGGTGGGGGGGTTTTGGGGGTTGGGGGGGGAAGGGGTTGTTTTGGGTCCTTTGGGGGGGTGGGGGGGGGTGGCTTTTTTTTCGGTGGGGGTGGGGGGGTTTGGGGGGGGGAAATTTTATCCCTGGTCCCTGGGGGGCTGAGGAGGGGAAATGGCAGGGGGGAAGGGGGGAAGGTTGGGGGGGTTGGGGGGGCGGGGGGGAGGGGGGGGGGGGAGGGGGGGAAAAGGGGGGGTGAAAGGGGGGGGGTTTTTGGGAGGGGCTGGGGGATTGGGGATTTTTTTGGGGGGGGTTGGTTTAATTTGGGGGGGGGTGGGGGGGGGGAATTTTATTTTCTTTTTGGGGTTTTGGTGGGGTTTTTGTTGGGGGTTTTTGGGGGTGGGGGGGGTTTAAAACTGTTGGTTTGTTTTTTTTTTTTGGTTTTTTCCAAAGGCGGTTTTTTTGGACATTTTTGGGGTTTTTTAGGGCTTGCTCAAAAAAAGGGGCCCCGGCTTTAAGAATTTTTTTCCTGGACTTTTGGAGGCCGAACCCCAAAATTTTAAAACGGGGGGGGAGGGGGGTTTTGCCGTTTACCGGTTTTGGGGGGGGAAACCCTATTCGGGACCTTTTGTGAAAAAGCCCTTTTTCAAGGGGGGGAAAACCCTTAACCGACATTACCCCCTTTTATTTTTTTGGGGAAATGTTTTCCGCTCCCAAAGGAAGAAAATTTTGGGTGAAAAGGGCCCGTTGGATGAAGGGCGTCTCGGGAAAAGAAAGGTGGAAAGGGTCCTGGGGGCCTTTGGATCCAGGGGGGGTGGGGGGGGGTTCCCCCAGCCGAGGGACGGGAGGGGGAAAAAAGGGGGTGGGGAAAAGGGGGAAGGGGGTTTCCAAAGGGGGTTTTGGGGGCCCGGCCGGGGTTTTTTGGGCCATTTTTTGGACCCTTTTTTTTCTCATTCCTTTTTTGAAAGGCTAGAATGGGGTGGGGGAAAATAAAATTTTTTTGGGTCCCTTATTTTTTAACCCTTGGGGGTTTTTACCCCAATCCTTTTGTATTAAAAGGTTTTTCAAAAAAAATTTGGAAATTTCCACGGGTGGGAAAGGGGTTTTTTTACATTTGGGGAAAATTTCGCGGTTTGGACCCCCTTTCCCTTTTAGGGGGGTGTATGGGCAACCCCCTTTTCCCGTTCCTTTGGGGGGAAAGGGGAAGAAAAACTGGAAAGCCCCGGGTTTATTAACCACTAAAAACGGTGGCCCCGCCCGTTCGTTACTGGGGTTCAACAAAAGGGCGCCAGGGGATTGGGGGCCCCAGCCTGACCCGGTTCCTTTCCCTCCCATATCCGTGGCTTTGGGGTCGAGCTGGAAAACACCTTTTTTGGCCTCTTACCCTTTTAAAATTCTTTGCCCAAAACCCCATTTTTTTTTTATGGGGTTTAGAAAAGGGTTTTAAAAAATTTGGGGGTAAGGGAATTTGGGGGTTTTTTATTTAAAAGACGGGCAAATTTCCAAGTATTTCTCAAATTCAAACCCCGAAAAAATTGGGGGCTTTTTTAAATTTAACCCCCCAAGGTGGCCCCTTCAAAAAAAATTCCTTGGGTTTTTGGGCAAAGGGGCAAAAACCCCCTATTTTAAAATTTTTCCCCCAACCGGATTTAAAAAAAAAAGGGGGGAATTTTTGGCCAATTTTCCAAAAACTTTTCCTTACTAAAAAAAACAAAAATTTTGGATTTTAAAATTTTAAATGCAAGGTTTCTTATCAAAAATTTTGGGGCTGGGCAAAAATGCAAAAAAAGCGTATTAAAAAGTTAAGGATAAAAAAGGTATTTTTTGGACCTTAAACAACCCGTGGTGCTACCAAATTTCTGGATTCAAAAATTTAAAGGGGTTCCTCATTTAACAAAAAATTTAATTTGGGGAAAAGTGCAAAAAAACACTATCTGGGAAAAGTATACGGATTAATTTAAAAAGGGATTTTTTGGGAAACCCTTAATTTAATTTTTTACCTTTTTGGTTTTTAAATACCCCCAAAATTTGGGGGTGGAAATTTAGGGTTTAATTTTTCCCAAAAGGGGCTCAAACA
This sequence comes from Phyllomedusa bahiana, assembly GCA_025379985.1. Taxonomy (NCBI): domain Eukaryota; kingdom Metazoa; phylum Chordata; class Amphibia; order Anura; family Hylidae; genus Phyllomedusa; species Phyllomedusa bahiana. Next base: position 6,480 of record JAODAL010001239.1, on the reverse strand, counting down.
AAGAATACCTCTATCAACAAAAATTTGGGTTGGGCAAAAGTGCAAAAAAAAACGTATCTGAAATGTATACGGTAAAAAAGGTATTTTTGGCACCTATTAAATGTGGTGACTACAAAATTTCTGGATTAAATTTTAAACTGCAAGGTTTCCTTATCAAAAAAATCCCGGACGGGGGAAAAGTGCCAAAAAAAAAATTTTCTGAAAAGTATATGGTTTAATAAAAAGGGATTTTTGGCACCCAAAACTGTGGTGATACAAAAATTTTTGGATTCAAATTTTAACTGCAAGGTACCCCTATAACCCAAAAATTTGGGGGGAAAAATCAAAAAACGTATCGAAATGTATACGGATAATAAAGGTTTTTTGGAAACCCATCAAATTTACCTTTTTTGACTACAAAATTGCTGGATTAAAAATTTTAATGCCAAAATTCCTTTTTCAAAAAATATGGAAAGGGCAAAAGAGCAAAAAAACCCTATCTGAAAAAATTTTATTCGGATAATAAAAGGATTTTTGGCCCCCTAAAAAACCTTGGTGACTAACAATTTCTGGATTCAAAACTAACTGCAAGGTACCCCTTTTCAACCAAAAATTTGGGTGGGGAAAAGTGCCCAAAAAAAAGGGATCTGAAAAGTATACGGATAATAAAAGGGGTTTTTTTTGGGACCCTTAAAAATTTGGTGACTAAAAATTGTTGGGAAATTTAAATTGAATGCAAGGTACCCTTTTCAACAAAAATGAACTGGGGAAAATTGAAAAAAAAACACCTTTTCTGAAATGTATATTTATAATCAAGTGGAGTTTTTTCCCCCTAACAATAGCCCGCCGTTTTTAGAAAAGATTGTATCCTAATATAAGTTCAGGGGGGGGCCCAATATCCCAAATAATTTTTTCAACAAAAATGTTAATAATAAAGCTATTGGCAATGCAATGTCTGCAATAAATATCCGTATTCTTTTTAAAAAGTTGTCTGGGGTTCCCCCGTGGGGGGCCCCCCCCTTCCCCCCCCCCCCGTGTTTTTCGCGGTAGATGCTCTTTAAAAAACTCTGCCTAATAAATAAAATCTGCAAATTTTCTGATCTAATGAAATTCTAAAGGGTAAAAACCCAAATTGAGCTGCCCCTTTGAAAAAAATGAATAATTTCGTGAGCTTGGGTTTGCCAGAGGGCCCGAGCGGCACGTTCCCCTTTCCCCCCCCGGGTTTGAGATATGACACACATGATCATGAAAAGGAAGGGTGTTTATGTAAACGAGGTCATGTGATTTTTCCAGCCAATCGAAACCCATACAATCCCAGTCATGACGTCGCACACACATCTCACCCTGCTCTATTCTGTAAGCTGATTTGCTGGCCGCCAAAATGACAGGAAGCCCCGAAAATGGCACGATATTAATAGATTATGCACAGATTTTAACCTAAATTTATCACGTGATCTTAAAAAACCCGATCAACGTAAATACCGTGCCGATTTCAACTTTGTCGATAATAATCGCTCAACACTAGTAGGAACCAATTTTAAAGAGAGGCCCCCTCATTAGGTAGGTAGGTAGGTTAAAAATAGAAACCAAAAAGAACAATACTCCTTTAAAAAATACCTTTTATTAAATCAAAATCTAAAAATATCTACCTAAATGTTTTTTATTGGGACATACAAAAAGGGACAATCTAACTATATGGTCTCCTATGCTATCAACACTAGTATGGCTCCCTTAGCAGAGATCCCGCCCCGAAAAGGGCGACCCCACGCTACTCCTTAACTGTCCCCTGTGCTTGACCCTGCCTTCTCCTATTAGCTCACTCAAAGCAGAGCCAATGTGATCACATAAGGGAAAGCAAAGGACTAATGGCAATGTTCAATAGCAATGAAAAGATAAGAATCAAGCGCCAGTGATTATATGCGCTAGATGAACCTAACGTGATGTCAATGAATGAAAAGATGGAAACTAAGCGCCCATAGTAATGAGCGCAAATTACACCCCAAACGCGTTTCGTCCCATCCCAGGGACTCCTCAGTGGGTCAGAAACAGCATTTCCATCTACAAAAAATAAATAGATCAAGCAATTCACTGATTAAAACAAATCCACCAAAAACCAATCTCTTACATCACTCCTCTCAGTGAGAAATAATAAAAGTACTTGAGCCTCCAGTCTGATTTTCACAAAGACAACCTGGAGGTGTACTGCTAGCCGGAGTTGGTGTATCTCCCTACGGTGGGAACTTTTAGGATAGCAGTAGTGTATGGCGTCCCACATCTCTACCACAAAACTAAGGGTATTTATAACCCCCCAGATGCTCCACCTCAATCAGAGGGAAAGAAACGCCCCCTATTATCTATAACACATAGATGCACTTACTTCAAGCTGCATGTCCTCAACTCTATGAGATCGCGCTCGGCGTCTCTAAAAGTTAACTGCGCATGTCCGGGAACATGGACATGGCGGCACTAGCTTGAGCACAGCCCTCCGCGCATGCGTTAGATCCCGCGTCTTCCGGTTCAGATTGCGCATGCGCAATAGTCACCAAGCGCCGCTCGGAATGACGCTGCGTAGGAGAAACCCGGACTGTCACTGCGCCTGCATACAGAGCATGTACAGCACATCGTGAGTATGCAGGCGCGCCGTTGGACAGTACCCAGCGCTCTACAAACATCCAAAGATAGGCTCCAAAATCAGATAGGTGTCATATAGGTGTCTGGCATAAAAACTACCAATTTTTTGGGGAATCTGTGTTTACATGAGGGCAAAGCCATATGAAGAAAACATGTCCAAGCGGACGTTACAAGAAGCACATAAAAGACAGTGACTCATTCAACCCCTTTGGAAATACACAATTGAGCCTATAGATCCACTGTGTCTCAAGCTGCAGAATAAGTTTATCCCAGTCACCTCCTTTAACTGGGGGGTTTTACTTTAAATCAATACCTCTAAATGCATTACATCAATCCCACCATTATGTTTTTTCCCACACATGTCTCGCAATTGGGTGTATCATGTTGTCTTTTGATGTCTCCAACATGTTCGCCTATCCTTCTCCTCAATTCAAGACGTGTTTTCCCAACATAGTTTAGCCCACAGAGCATGTGGCCATGGAGACAACACCAACGGAAACACAGTTATTAAATCCTTTGATGGTGTATTTAGAGGGGTTGTCAGTGTCTCCAAATGTTTTACAATTGGTGACATACTGGCAAAATTTACACATACGCATTTAAAAACATCCGTGGGGCTGTCTACCCAGCCATGTCTCCTCTGTGGGGCCACAAAGTGTCATCTCACTAGTCGATCCCGTAGGCTCTGCCCCTTACGATAGGTGATAGAAGGAACAGCAGGCAATATCTCTTTAAGGATGTCATCTTGTAGGAGTACTTTCCAATATTTCCAAACGATTTCCTGAATCTTATCTGCCTGGGAATTATATTCCCCAATGATCCGCAGATCATTGCTCACAGTTCCTACATGATCCACCTGCTTAGCCTTGGGGACCAGGAGACCAGTACGGTCCTCCTGTATTGCCTTTTGGTACGCCTCCTTGAGGGATGATTGAGGGTAACCTTAGTTACAAACCTCTCCTTAGATCTTTTGCTTGACTTCTGAAAGTTTGGATATCCGAAACAATTCCTCCTCAGGCGCAGATACTGCCCCCGGGGAATCCCTCTAACGAGGGGTCTCGGGTGACAGCTATCCCACCTGAGGAGGCTGTTGGTGGCAGTATTCTTTCTAAAGACCCTCGTGCTTATTGTATAGTCAGCATTTTTAGATATTGTAAGGTAAAGAAAAGGTATGGTATACTCATTGCAGTAAATGTGAATTTTAAGCCTATTGCATTATCATTTAAAGACTCAACAAAATGACAAAAGACGACACGTCTCCTTTCAGAGCACAAATATGTTGTCGATGTAACGCGCCCACATTACAACATGATCTATCCAGAAGTTTTCTTCTTCTTCATGGAAGACACGAGTGTTCTCCCACCCGCCCAGGCGCACATTTGCTTAGGTGGGAGCCATTGGGCTCCCCATCGCAGTGCCCCTGAGCTGGGGGTAGATTTTACGGTCGAACACGAAAATATTGTTCTTCGATGAAAATCTTAGGAGGGATAGAATGAACTCATTATGTTTTCTGAACTGTATTCCTCGAGTATCAAGAAAATACTTTACTGCTCTAAGTCCCTTCTCATGCGGTATGGAAGAATATAAGGCTTCAACATCTATACTGCACAACAAGGTACCTTGATCAAACGTTACGCCTCCAATTTGAGGAGTAAGTCAGATTATCTCTCTAATGTAAGAGGGTAAAGAAGTAACAAAACCCCTCAAACTACTATCCACGTACACGCCCAAATTTTGAGTCAGGCTCCCTATCCCTGACACTATAGGTCTACCTTTGAGGGGATTAACCCCTTTGTGAACTTTAGGGAGCCCATAGAAAGTTGCTCTCCTTGGGAATTCGGGAAGTAAAAAGCATGTTCCTGTTTACTAATTACACGGTTACACAAGGCCTCATCTACCACCACCTTCAACTGCGCCAAAAGAGTCGCTCTAGGGTCTTTTCTCAGTACTTCATAACCGGATTTATCTTGGAGGAGGTCAGACACATTCTGTGGTATTGATTTACATCCATCACAACCACATTCCCCCCTTTATCCGCCGGTTTAATGACTATTGAGGTATCCCTCTCTAGGTCAGTCAGGGCCTGTCTCTCACTTCTAGACAAATTATTCGGTCCGTTATTGATGCCATTGAGGTCTCTCAATTCCCCAAAAACAGTTTCAAGGAAGGAATCAATACAAGAATATGGTTGAGGAGGTGGTGCCTTATTACTCTTTTTACATAATACGGTAAAGGATCCTTCTCCCAGAGGTCTGTCCATGTTCCCGGGCATGTGCAGTTCACTTTTAGAGATGCCGAGCGCGATCTCATTGAGTTGAGGACATGCAGCTTGAAGTAAGTGCATCTATGTGTTATAGATAATAGGGGGCGTTTCTTTCCCTCTGATTGAGGTGGAGCATCTGGGGGGGTTATAAATACTCTCAGTTTTGTGGTAGAGATGTGGGACGCCATACACAAATGCTATCCTAAAAGTTCCCACCATAGGGAGATACACCAACTCCGGCTGGCAGTACACCTCCAGGTTGTCTTTGTGAAAATCAGACTGGAGGCTCAGGTACTTTTATTATTTCTCACAGAGAGGAGTGATGTAAGAGATTGGCTTTTTGTGGATTTGTTTTAATCAGTGAATTGTTTGATCTATTTATTTTCTGTATATGGAAATGCTGTTTCTGACCCACTGAGGAGTCCCTGGGATGGAACTAAACGCGTTTGGAGTGTAATTTGCGCTCATTGTTATGGGCGCTTAGTTTCCATCTTTTCATTCATTGATAATATCACGTTAGGTTCAGCTAGCGCATATAATCACTGGCGCTTGATTCTTATCTTTTCATTGCTATTGAACATTGCCATTAGTCCTTTGCTTTCCCTTATGTGATCACATTGGCTCTGCTTTGAGTGAGCTAATAGGAGAAGGCAGGGTCAAGCACAGGGGACAGCTAAGGAGTAGCGCGGGGTCGCCCTTTTTGGGGCAGGATCTCCGCTAAGGGAGCCATATTAGTGTTGATAGCATAGGAGACAGTATAGTTAGATTGTCCCTTTTTGTGTGTCCCTATAGAAAACATTTAGGTAGATATTTTTAGATTTTGATTTAGTAAAAGGTATTTTTTAAAGGAGTATTGCTCTTTTTGGTTTGTATTTTTGATATTTGCTATTCCTTAATCTTTACATGTACGAGGTTTTTTTCTTGAGGTAGGTAGGTTAGCATCCTATAGGATAGGTATATAAACTGTGAGTAGGTATATAAGACCCCCAGGATATAGGCCCGCCATTAAGTAGGCAAATAGTCATATAGACCCCCAGTAGATGTGTAGGTATAGTGAACCACCAGTAGGTAGGTATACAGGCCTACATTAAGAAGGTTAGCAGCTAAATAGGCCTCCCAGTAGATGGGTATATAGGCTCTGCAGTAGATATATAGGCCCCACCATTAATTAGGTTATCCCTATAAAGGACCCTCATTGAGTAGGTATGCCCCCAGTTAGTAAGTATATAGCAATTAAGCCTAGAAACTGTAACGATTCTGGAGGTGGATCCACTGGACCACCGCAGGCGATGGCGTAAGCCCCTACCAGGGAGTGGAATCTAAGTGGGACCCGGTTTTCACCAGAGCCCGCCGCAAAGCGGGATGGTCTTGCTGCGGCAGGTGTCCACCAGGTCACTACCACTGGCGGGGCTTGCCTGCGGTGGCGGCCAAGGGTGCGAGGTACAGGAACGGCAGGCAGGCTCGTAGTCGAGGACAGACAGAAGGTCCAGGACAGGCGGCTCTGGTTTGTGGACGGTAGACAAGCAGGTGGTCGGGGCAAAGGGGGCAAGGTTCGTAGACGGGAGACGTAGCAGAGGGTCGGTACACAGGAAGGCAATTTCTGGAAC